>CM050169.1:129779367-130322151 GCA_027410445.1 Discoglossus pictus | reverse complement strand
GTCACAAAATCATATACATATCCACTGCGAAAACAAGTCTCTTATTATCTACTGCCCTCACCAATTTTCCAACCAGGTCCTGTTAACCAATTCGTTCAACCACTATCAGGGCCAGATCTAGCCACCCAGCACACCCACCCAATATCAAGGCCCATGCCCTGCTACACACTGTACTCATTCAAGATTGAAGCAGGTCTGCCACTCAAATTACTCATCCATAGTGAAGACCAGGCCCAGCCACTCACTGAACATGTCCACTATCAGGGCCAAACACTGCCATATATTTCTCATGCCAACAATCACTCTCAGGCCATGCCACATATTGTTCTCAACCACCATCAAAACCAAGCACTGCCAGACATTGTGTTCATCCACTATCAAGCCCAGGCCATGCCACACATTGCACTTGTTCATCATCCAAACCAGGCAATGTAACACACTGTTCTCATCCACCATCAAAGCTGGGCCGTCTCACAGATTGCAATCACCCACAGTCAAGGCCTGATACTGCCACACATTGCATGCATCCAGCAAGACTTGTTTTATGCTCTTTGTCTGTTTCACTAGTTTTCACAGTTATTTTAGTTCTCTATAGGAACCATGACATGTTCTAATTTTTTATGATCATGGAATAAGATTAATATTTTTAATATATTTTGCACTGAAAACCTTTGCATTGTATGGTTGAGGTAAAGCTAGAATGAAAAGTAGTCCATAGTCCTTACAATTTGCAGTACATGGTGTTTATACAGAGAAGCATGCACACTGTTTAATTGAAATATACAAATCATAAGTGCTAGTGCTTTTAATAGAATTCACCTTTTCTGCTTTTGTGTTACATATTTTTTGTTGCTACTTGACCCTAGATGTGAATCTTTAGAGTTTGGTTGGTTTGTGGTGTGTCTAAGCTGTAGCTGCCATAATGTACAGCAGGATTTCATGTTGGGCTGTTAGTGGGAATCTTGTGATTTTTCTGTCCTCTCTCTTCTCACTACACTTTCTCTTTCTGTGTTTCTTGCTCCTCTCTCTCATATCTGTCTCTTATTGTATCTTACTCTCTCTCATGCTTTTTTTGTCTCCAAACTTTTGTTCATGTCACATAGCACAACAGGTTTGTCTTGGACTGTAAGGACAAGGAGCCAGATGTCCTGTTTGTGGGAGACTCCATGGTGCAGCTGATGCAGCAATATGAGGTAAATAGATAATAACAGTATGCCTGGCTCTTCAAAGAACTGGTGGATACTATTGAATTGATTTGGTATTATGCTGCTTTATGGCTACTAATCATGTCCTGGTATGTCACCAGGTTTGGAGGGAGCTTTTCTCTCCTCTTCATGCTCTCAATTTTGGCATTGGAGGCGACACCACACGGCACATACTCTGGAGGCTTCAAAATGGAGAACTTGAGAACATCAGACCTAAGGTAGGACCAGGCAAGCCAGTGCACAGATAAAAACATTTACTTGGCTGAGAGACATTTGTTTATGTTGCCGTGCTCCCCAGATAGTAGTCTGATGTATATCGACATCCACCTAGTATGAGAAAACAAAGCTGTGCTATGTTCCTCACCTTAGGTCATTGTTTTGTGGATCGGCACAAATAACCACGAAAACTCTGCAGAGGAAGTGGCTGGAGGAGTGGAAGCGATCATCAAACTCATCAACACTCTACAACCACAAGCCAAAACCATTGTTCTGGTATGGAGGGGGAATTGGCAAAGGGAGGCTTGGAGTGTGGTTGATATTTGGTACCGTTGTACATTTTCATAAAGTAGTTGATTATTTGATAAATCTCTTTCTTACATTTACTTCCTCTTTCTTCTTCTTTACTTCTCTTAATCTCTGTCTCTTCCCCCAGAGCTTGCTACCTAGAGGTGAGAAGCCCAACCCCTTGCGAGAGAAGAATTCCCGTGTGAACCAGCTCTTACGCTTGTGGCTTCCGCGCCTTCCCAATGTGCAACTCCTTGATGTTGATGTAGGCTTTGTGCACTCAGATGGTACCATCTCCCGTAATGACATGTTCGACTTTCTCCACCTGACGGCAGTCGGTTACGCCAAGGTCTGCCGACCACTCCATGAACTGATAATGCAGCTACTGGAGGAGACCCCCGAAGAGAAGCAAGTGACCCTAGCCTGACTTGGCCCTCTACACCCTGATCAGTGTTACATCATGTGCTGCCCCCTCCCCTTTGCTCACTACAAACCCCAAGCTCGGTGTATATATACAGGACTCAAAAATACCCCCTGCATACCCCGCGCCTCCTGCCTCTGATATCACTGGGCATTAATAATGTTATGGAAGTTCACCCACCACCCCCAGAGCCCTCCAGAGCATTGGTTGCATGATAGGATGGGCAGGTGCTGTACAGATCCCCAAGAGTTTAAGTTGGAGTTTATGGAGGTGCTACAATTGCTTGAGACCCAAGTGAAACCAGCATTGGCTGTACATCTGGCATGTCTGGCCCTTGTAGCACAGAGACCTAAGGAGAAATTGCAGTGTAAAGTCAACTCTCCTAGTACCCTCTGGGGAAAGCTAAACCTGCATGCCCAGAGCTTCTAGTGTTTTTTTTATCTTCAGTTGTTTAGTTTCTTTTTGTCTGGTGCCTGTTCTCTTTGGTGCAAGGCGACTACAGGCTGTAAGTGCATTCATGTGTAGGTGCCTGGTTGTATTCTTGTGTGTTAGTCAGTGTGTGCTTTTGCATATGTGTATGTAAATCTTTTTAAGGGACCAAGAGAGCAGTTATCAGCTTTTAGGTATCTTTCTTAACCCCTGAGAATACGTCTGCAAGCGAGTATTATGGGTATCACATTGCTAATTGTCAGTTAGTTTGGAACAAGAACCCACCCAGTAAAGCAGGTGGAGGGTTTAACACTGTTCCCTTTGCATGATATTAGGCAAATGGTAGCTCTATTTTAGGGACCAATAAAATAATGCAGCATCTCCTAGATGTTTTATTCCAGCTCTCTCATTATGGCCTCAAGGAAACCTTTGTTTGTTTTTTATTGTTTAACAGCAAAAATACGACTTAGTTGCTGTGCAAGTCCTTAGTTGTTGAATGTGAAGATCACACTAATCTATTTGTTTTTGGGAGTAGGGTAACCTTGGCCTGCATCTTACTGCTGTGTTTAGTGTATGAACTATCCTCTGAGACAAGGAGGTTATTGGTTGCTCTGCTATCGCAGACTCTTTGTCCGGCTCCCCTGACCAGGAACGGTTGTGTACAGTTTCATGAAGTAGTCTGCTCCTCCTCGTCATCATGCGTGTAAATGAAATAGCAGTATAAATATTCTGATGTCAACATGGTCTGTTGTATTTCTTGGGGTGGTATCTGCTGGGAGTAGGCACTTTGCACTATGTGTCCCAAGGTTCTTATAATCTATTATCGACTTGCCCATCAAAAATGACGGCAATAACATTTTAAGGGTGGCAATGCTGTTTGCCACACAATTGCGGGCCTCGCGATGAGCGCCTTCAAAGGCTTGCATGCCTCGCAATCAGTGCCAAAGTCCTACGGCCTTCGGTGCTAATCACGGGCATCTCCATGAGTGCCTTTGGCGCTCATGTGGAGCCTGTTTCAAAGTCTTGTGGGGCTTGCGCTCATCGTGGGCCTGGCAAAGAGCGCCTTTGGCAACCATTGCAGCCCCCGTCATTTAAAAATGTCAAAGTCTTGCAGGCCTTCGGCGCTCATTGCAGCAAAGTCGTACGGGCCTCGCGATGAGGGCCTTCGTCGCTCATTGCGAGGCCAACAATGTGCGCCTTTGGCACTCATTGCGCATGCGCAAGTTCAGAATTTTTAACATTGCGTGACGACAACTCGCAATTACAACAACTATTATATGTGATGAGCGTACAGTCTTGTACTGTAACAAAAGGCCCCAACCCAATAAAGTCTATTGCAGTTATGCCCAAACCCCTCCTCAAGACCCCCCCCCCCCCCCCCCCCCCCCCCCTCAAGCAGGCTTTGATTTATGGCATTTACTGTGTGAATAAAGTTGAGGCAACTAGTATTCAGTGAGGCTGTAGAGCCTCAAGTTACTTCACCTATGTATTTACACAGTGAACCTAAACCATGGCCTGTTTAGGGTCTTTTGGAGGGGTTTGGGAACCACTGGCCTACTGTATATAAGAAGATACTGTCTCAGGGGTTTATGATCAAATGGTAAACTGGAAGACACTCTGGCAGGAGTCTTTAAAAAACTGTAATCTGTTGTTATAACGAATCATTTTTCTGAGAAGCTTAGTCTAGTCCTAAGGACCTCATCATTTAGTCGTAAAATGGAAGAGATTTTCCCAAGACACTTTACTGCTGTGAGTTTATGTTATTGATCAAGATAGTAAAACAACTCTTATAAGACAACACTGGAGATGACTTGAAGTGTGTATAATGGCTAATGAATGAAAAGAGCACTTTGGTCATATTTTTTGAATTTACTGTTGAATAACTGCACTTGAAAATAGGCCTATTTGTTAAATGTAAAAAAAGAATACAGGTTCTAATGTATTACCTTTTAAATGAATGTATGCTTTTTTTGGAATTTGACCTTTTGATTTCAGCAGTTCAGCTTCCTGTCTGCACAATGGGAATGTAACGACTACAAGTGCCAGTGCTCTCAGCAGTACTAGAAGAAGGTTATTTAATTTACAAGGACACATTCTCCAACAAAGTAACAGACACTATCTCTATCTAGTAAGTACAACGTGATACATAGCGAGGGTCATACAGTGCCTTGCAAAAGTATTCACCCTCCTTGATTTTTTTACCTATTTTGCTACATTACAGCCTTAAGTTCAATGTTTTGTTAATCTGAATTTTATGTGATGGATCAGAACACAATAGCCTAAGTTGGTGAAGTGAAATGAGAAAACATATACATAAAACTATTTTTTAGAAATAGAAAACAGAAAATTGGCATTTGCGTATGTATTCACCCCCTGTGGGGATATTTTTCAGCAGCCGGGACTGGGAAACTGGTCAGAGTTGAGGGAAAGATGAATGGTGACAAATACAGGGATATTCTTGAGCAAAACCTGTACCACTCTGAGCGTGATTTGAGGCTAGGACGGAGGTTCACCTTCCAGCAGGACAATGACCCCAAACACACTGCTAAAGCAACACTTGGGTGGTTTAAGGGGAAACATGTACATGTGTTGGAATGGCCTAGTCAAAGCCCAGACCTCAATCCAACAGAAAATCTGTGGTCAGACTTAAAGATTGCTGTTCACAAGTGCAAACCATCCAACTTGAAGGAGCTGGAGCAGTTTTGCAAGGAGGAATGGGCAAAAATCCCAGTGGTAAGATGTGGCAAGCTCATAGAGACTTATCCAAAGGGACTTGGAGCTGTGATTGCAGCAAAAGGTGGCTCTACAAAGTATTGACTTTAGGGGGGTGAATAGTTATGCACATTGACTTTTTCTGTTATTCTGTCCTATTTGTTTGCGTCACAATAAAAAAAAAACATCTTGAAAGTTGTGGGTATGTTCTGTAAATTAAATGATGCAAATCCTCAAACAATCCATGCTAAAGTTGTGAGGCAACAAAACAAGAAAAATGCCAAGGGGGGTGAATACTTTTGCAAGGCACTGTATGATTTAAGTAATCAGAAATTAGATAAAAAAATTAGGGTACATTGAGATTTTACCATCAAAAGTGGGCCGTAGGTATTAAAAGGTTGAAGAACCTTGATATATGCTGTCTTTCAATCACCTCCTCATGTAAATGGCATATAAAATCTTTATGAACGATCCCCATCCTGTCACAAAAGATTTTGATTTCTTTTTTAAAGTGTACCAGAATCTGTCCCTATACGTTGTTGATTATAAGTGACCATGGCAGCAAAAAAATATGCCCACAAACGCACTAATTAACCACCAGGGACTGATAAATTGCTACATAAGCTGTTCTATGATGTACAAATGTTTACAAAACTGCAGATACATTGAAAATGCTTAAAACCTTTCTTTTTGTCGTGTAGTAGAAAAATATGCCATGTGTATGTCCTTTTAAATGATAGAGAGGCAAAGATTTTGGATAGTCACCATAAAATCAAATAGCTGTGTTCTATTAGTCAGTTGTGTACGCTATTCATTAGAGGTATCCCTTATTTTATTATTTACTTTCCACTGCAGAAAGGATAACAATAAATGCTTTTATTATCATTTTCCTGGGGATACAGAAGCAAGGAGAGCATGCTTCATACTTTCTCAATATGTGTGAATGCTTCTGAAATCTTCAAAAGTTTAAGAAAAATGTTACTCCGATTGAGTCAGTTACAGAATTTTCCAACACTGGGAAACATTTAGAGGTTTAAACTGATAAACTAAAATATTCAGCTATTGCAATTACCTAATAACTTCAGAATCGCTACCTTTCATGGTGTAGGGTCTTGTTTACTTCAATGAAGCTGTGAGCTATACCACGTAGGGTCACCCAAGATGGGCAGGTCAAAGCAGAGACGTTCGACAAATGTTGGTCCACTGGCGAAGGAACTGGCAACCCACTCCAGTATATTTGCCAAGAAAACCATATGGATAAGCACACCAGAGACATAATAATGGATATACCTGGCATGCAGTGGTCTATAGGGTCATAGTAATTCTGACGTGACTGAACGACTAAACAACAAAGAATTAATGAAAGATTAAAAGAGATGTAAATCATGTTTAAACATGTCTTCACTGAACTAATAAAAAAGAATTATAACAAATATATCAATATTTATACAACATTTTGCAAAATTCATATATTTGCATTTTCTGTTTTGAAAAATCTAATTTTCAAAATAGTTTTAATATGTTTACATATTTAATTGTAGTATTCAATATTTTCAGATATCCTCTAATATGGCATCAAAGCAGTTTGTACAAGAGATTTGCCATGATTACCCTACTAATTTTTCACACAAGTTGCTAGGTAAATGTGTTAGTAATATTATTTTAGGCAAAGTTTATGTTGTTAACAATATAATATGTAATTTTCAAAGAGGTTAGGTTATTTCTGAGGTAAACATTGATGGTAACAGTATTATAGATTATTTATGAGGTGATCCTGAGGAAAAACATAGTATTTTTATATGGCTGATTTCTAAGGTACAAGTTGTGATGGTATTTATACTGTAGGTCATTTGTGATGTGAGGCAAAAATTATTGGCAATGGTGTTATTGGCTACTGAAGTTTTTTAATAATAATATATATGTAATTTCTGAGCTGAGTTATGAGGTAAGTGTTTGTTTAAATAATTTAATTTCAGACAGAGTTATTTGGAACAAATGTTTTGATATTATTATTATTAATATTATTATTAATAATAATATGTGACTAACCAGGGGTAGGGGTTTTTACTGCCCTGCTATAGACTCGACTACAGGTTAACTACCCACAAGGACTGTTAGGTTCTTGGTAATCGGCACCAGTGCCCTGATATCTGGCTTCTGTATCAGGGTGTCTCCATCAGGAATCAGCACTCCCAGGAGTCTCCGTAACCCCAGCGAAGCCATCCCCTGATTCAGAAGAACTGTTCCCCGATCGCATTCTCTGGCAAGCCGTTGCCATCGCCTCTTATTCATACTGGTGATCAGGCTCCTTTTCTTCTGGAACACCTCCATGTGGCCAAACATGTCATCAAACCAGTAATGGTCTCCCTTGGGCAAACAAAATGGAATTTAATCGTGCATAGGTCACCATATACCATCCTTCACCTGCTGATTACAGCACCAAGATGCCACCACTGTCACCCAGTTATGATGATCCAGGGGCAGGGGCTATTACTTCCCAGGGTCACCTGCCATAGACTACAGGATAACTACCTACAAGGACTGTTGAGTTCTTGAAAATCTCTGCACCAGCATTCTGATATCTGGCTTCTGTATAAGTCAGGGTCTCTCCATCCATCAGGAATCAGCACTTCCAGGAGTCTCAGTAAACTTCCGGTGGTAGTGACCCGGACAAGTTACTTGCAGAGTGGCGATAGGATCAGTATCGCAGCCACCAGGAGCATATAAGAGAACATTCCATTTATATATGCCTCAGCAGTGAACTGATTTATTTTTGGAAAGTCAACAATATTTATAGGCATTAGATACAGATGGGGGTGTATACAACACAACAATGACAGGGAGTGGCAGACAAACACAGGAGATTGTCTCCACATGGGGTCTAATAGTCTGGCATTCTGTCTGGCACCTGTGAACAATAGGCCAACCTCCAAATACACATATTGCTGCCTCCATATCTAGTGGTACAGACCTCAGATAGAGTACATTAACTTTATCTGGTAAACAATAGGACAAAACAGATTACAATACAATGGATATGTTTATGCACATAGTCTACTGGCTGTCCTTTATGGTGGCTTAATGGGCTAAGATTCAGGAACAGGAAAAGGGGTCTGTGACATATAGATATGGGCATTGGTGCTGTTCTAATTAATTTCTAGGCTAAAAATCTTAGTGAACGCATTAGAAGTAATTTCTGAAGTATAGGCAATCTGTGGTAAAAGTTAATGGTAACATGTTAAGAGGTTGTTGGTGCCGTTATTATAGGTCATTTATGAGGGGAGTTCTGAGGAAACCGATAACAAGTGCAAAGGAATGTGGCGTAGGCTGCACCCCAACAATTATATACTCAATGTGTAAAACCACAAAACAATAGTAAAAATACTGATACTCATTAATCACCCCAACAATCAGGGAAGTACAGAATAACCAGAGCACATCTATCTGACTTCTCTGAAAAATGTGTTACCCGGGCCTGCTTCACCGCACCCTAAAAATGGCCCCACACAACAATCTATATTATACTTAGCAACACAAAGATATAACCATGGGGCTCTTCTGGCAACCCAAATGCAGAAACATGCAGTGTTACCTGTGAACTAAATTTAGTGCCAGTTT
The DNA here is from genome assembly GCA_027410445.1 of Discoglossus pictus. Lineage (NCBI taxonomy): Eukaryota > Metazoa > Chordata > Amphibia > Anura > Alytidae > Discoglossus > Discoglossus pictus. The sequence goes on along the minus strand of CM050169.1, from coordinate 130,313,262 downwards.
TCCTCTTTGAATGTTATAAAACATGTAATAGACAACTTCATTATATTTTTTATATTTATCTAGTTATTACATATATCAGTCAGTAAGTTATTCCGATGGCCTAATAAATTGGCTCTTTTTTGATCCTCTGCTCCAATAAGTGTCATTCATACATTATGTGTACTGTGACGCAGCACAGGTGTAACAACGGCGCAATACAAAGCTTAAACTATATTTATATAACATATTTTATGCATTACTATAAAAATACGGTGCAATACATATTTATTTTGTCATTTATTACAATGCACAGAAATAAACACACCTAGGTATGGAGGTGGGCATTAGGTAGGGTGGGCTGTAAGGGGCAGTGAAGGTAATGGTGAAAGGGAGTTGGTTGGGCCATGCCTGGCAAGGTTGGAATAGTCTCTCAGCAGGCTGAGAAGCAGTATGCGACAGTTCTTAATGGTCACAGTGATCCACTTCAGTATCTGGGCATCCTTAACACAGCACATGAGGCTCCAAGCATCTTGAATGGCCCCAACACTGTGTGTTAGGAAACAGTGCATGAAGTGGGAGTGATAAGATAATACATCCTCGGTATATAGTCCTCAAGTTCATTAACCAAGCAAGGCCTAAGCAAAAGGGTACCACTGACCAAACAGCACAGTATCTGATTTCCTGCAGTTGACTCTTGCGCCTGAAAATCTGCAAAAGTCATCACGCACCTGGACCAGTCTTCTCATCAACTGACAAGATTGTGACATTATCCATGTAGAGTGAGCACTCAACCTGTCACCGACATGACCTGGTTCTGTGATCTCTCTGAGTACTGGATTCCTCCTGATGTATTTGGCAAAGAGCTCTATACAACAGACAAAGAGAAGAGAGGGCATCCATGCCTGACCCAAGAGAGTACCGACACATGTATATGCAGTTGGGGAAACCACAGCGCCAAAGATCTTTTTTGCTGAAACCTGATTATTATCCAGAAGAAAACTTCCTGCCTCTGCCTCCATAATAACAATCTCTCCCCTGGAATCCTTGTACCTACCAACTCTATTAGTAGCAGCTCCAGACCCTCTCTGGTTGTAAATTGTTAACCTCTAACAAAGACAGTACATCAATCCCACCGTAACCCCACCATAATGCACTACTTTGTGGGCTAGTTCACCACTAGTATCCAATAATGCATAGGGGAATTTTTGTGCTGAGAAGTCTCCTAAGGTAAATGTACATAAGAATATTATACATAATTAATAGCAGATTAAAAAAATTGTTTGATAAGTGTTTGGCTTGTGTGGGAATCTTGATATTGGAATTGCAGTGTTCATTTTCTGAGGCAATTATGGAGTTTTAAGAAACGCTGAGTTACCAGTAAATATGTAAATACCTACATTTTATTGAAATGGATTTTGTTGTAATTAGGAACATGTCATAGAAATTCAACATTTTTCCATTTACATACCAACCCTAGCATAGCTAAAGGATGATTCACTGTTTGGGCTACTGCCCGGTCTAAGATTAAAACTGACGGCTGGAATCCTTGATTTTCTGAGCTGCCCTACTTTTGTCTTTTATTTATTTGACTATTATATAAACACAAAACTGGTTCAAGACTTTCAAGTTATTCCCCTAAACCAGGAATGTGTGTTAATGCACTGCTGCCAGCAGATTACAGATTGTAATCATATTAGAAGCATTTTTTTATTCCACATTATCCATTTTTATCTCAATTGAGGCATGGTCATTCAACAGAGCAATACACCAACTGGCCTCTGTGCATTCTCTCATGAGCTAGGATGACCACAATCTCTGTTTAGAATAAAATAATCATCTGGTGCCAATCTCATCCTGCTCTGTACCCAATCAGCAAGAAGAGCAATATATTCTTCTCTACTGGTCCAGTTACATATAGCACATGGCGTTGAGTTACAAGGTTAGGCTCATTTACACATAGTCTACGGTCCTTGTACTTATTTTAGGCCCTGTACTCTATGAGTTTTACACACAGTACATGGTTGTACTGTTCTTATTGCATGGTCCTGCACTATGTATGAATTAGAAAGGCAGGTCCAGTAAAGCATAGTGCAGGGTGCTATGCTTACCACAAGGCCTTGAACAATGACTGAGTTACATGTTAAGGTCAGTCACATATGGTGTAAGGTCATGTACTTAGAAAATGGCTCTGCACACAGTGCAGGACTTCCTTTCGAAAGAAGGTTTTCACCAAAGTGAATGCAACTCATGAGAGTGTGTTTGTGTCCTCCCTTGTCATGTTACTAAAATTTCTATGAGATATAAGGAAAGTCACACATAGTGCAGGGCTCCTGGTAATTAGTAAGAATCAGTTGACACCCTGCTCATCTGCCTCTGTACCCAACTCAATGGAAGCTGGTCAGTCATGACCACCTAGACTAGTTCGCCGGTGTGAGTTACCAATCTGTGCCCACCTAACACCCCAATCTTCACCCAATATAATTAACACAGAGGTTTTGAATACAATAGGCCACAGCCACTTTATTAACTTTTTGTCAACATGACAAAACCAATGTGGGCTTCAGGAGGCAAAGTTTGCTGCTAGGCAGACCCATCCTTGCCCCAACTAGAGAGAGGCTTCACTTAGCTTACAAACCAAAAATGGACCAGGGACAGCATAGAACCAAGTATCCTCCTCATACCCCGTCATGATATTTCCTCAAGCCATATAATTGGAAACAGCATGTCAGCTTGTTCCATAACTACTGCTTGCCACCAACAGTAAGCTGGAAAAATAAAGGGTGGATTGCAATGGGTGGCATTTTAGACTATAGCTGGCAGCAAAACACAGTGACGCTAGAATCATGTGCCAATGACTTTATATGTTATATTGTAATAAAAATAGCGGCTGTAGCCACGTAAACCCAATTTATTTGTATATGTCTCCTCTAGAGTTTTTGTGCAACAGTGGACTGTCTTTCCAAAAGAGGCAGTAGCTGGGGAATTTAATTATATATCACATGTATAGTTGTCGTAAATACGGGTCGTTGTTAACACTCAGGAATGTTGCAGGACTTAGCTGCAATGAGCGCTGAAGACGCTCATTGCCGGGGTGGAGATGAGCGCCACAGGCGCTCATCGCGAGACTTGCGGGACTTAGCTGCAATGAGCGTCAAAGGCGCTCATTGCAGGGGTGGAGATGAGCACCGCAGGTGCTCATCGCGAGGCCCGCGGGACCCGGTGGCACGAAATATTTTTCACTCACACAGCACAGGGGGAGAGATAGGAAGCCTTGGAGTGAGGTGGCAAGCTCATTGGAGCCATAATTGGGGGTTTTAGTCACTTGAAAATCGGCTAAGTGAGAAAAAAAATGGCTAAAAAAATGTAACAGTGCCGAAGGTGCTCAGACAGGCCATAGCCTCACGTTGTGTGGGAAACAGCATTACCTAGCTTCAAAATTTATTGCCGTCATTTTTGACAGGCAAGTAGCTAGTTGTTATATATTACTAGAATATTGCCAGTCAAAAAATGACGGTAATGAAATTGTAAGTGAGCTAATGCTGTTTGGTGTATGATAATAAAATAAATAATACATTAAAAAGTAATATACTTTACCTATTTTGAAGTAATATATGCAGGAAGCATTGTGTTGAAGAGCCGGCAATCTGTTTTGCAGCTTTAGTGCTGTGGAGCTGCTGTGTAAGCGTGATGAATGTGTGGAGTGTAATAGTGTGCGTGCGCGAGGCAAATCCGCATTGTATGTATAAGTTATTGTTGTAAAATGGCGGCTAATGTGTGGTATGCGGCTGTGGCTGATTTAGCGTCCTTCGTTTTGGATGTCGTCTGACTTTTTCGGAATATCCGTAGCGGATTGGTGGTGTTTTGCGTGTTTAGAGTCCTGTAGCCTCGTTTTCGTTTTGTTCGGCGGACATTTTTTCTCTCGCTTAGGTGATTTTCGGGTGTCTAAACTCCGAAATTTGTACTTAAATCGAGGTGTAACTTCACTTGCAGAGGTCCTGGGTGCCCCGCCTTGCTGTGGGTAAGCTTTTTATGTGTTTGTTGTGCTTGTAATGTTTTTGGGATCGCGCGGGTTGCGTCCTTGTTTTCGAATGTCGTACGTCTTTTTCGGGAAATCCGTAGGTGTTTGGTGGTGTTTTGCATCTTTAGACTGCTGTAACCTCGTTTTCGTTTTTTTCAGCGGCCATTTTTTCTCTCGCTTAGAGGTTTTTTGAGTGTCTAAACTCTTTTGAGTTAAATTAAGGTGTAACTTCAGTTTTCGAGGTCCTGGCTGCCTCCTCTTCCTGTAGGTAAGCTTTTTATGTATTTTTTGTGTGTATTTATTGTGTTTTTCATGTTTACATGTGCGCGAGTTTCAGAGGATTTTTGGGAGGTCGTAATGTGTCTCGTATTTTCCTTTCGTAACTCTGTAAATTTTGCGAGGTCCGCAGTTGCTGGCAAGGAGCGCCTTTGGCGCTCCATGCCAGCTACTGCGGCCCTCGCTTTGCGAGCCCGCAAGCGTTGGCAACAGCTCGCATGCTCACAACTATATATGTGATAGAGGTACCTTTGTACTCATCTGCCTCAAAACTCGTTGAATGTGGTATTCAACACATTTTGGCGAAGAAAAAATTGCTTTGGCACTCAATGCTTGTTCGGCACTTGTCGCACTTGCTAATAACTGCATGAGTTAATTTACATTACTCCTTATCGTTTGGTACATGTCATTTTCACCACTCGCCGTGCCTTCTAACGACAAGTACCAAGATACCACTGTATGCTGTGTATGAATTTTATGTAAACACAAAGCAGGGTCCCGCTATCATGCAGCCCTGCACTGTGTATGAATTATAAGTACAGGTCCACTCACACACTGCTCAGGGTTCTTGTACTTAGCAGTGAGCCCTGGACTGTGTATGAGTTATAAGTACAGGGCCAGGCTCCTCTATTTATCACCCAACGCTCCACTGTATGAATTATCAGCAGAGGTCTAGTCACACACACAGTGCAGAGTCCTTGTATTCATAAAGCGGTACTGCGCTCGGTATGAATCATAAGCAGAGGTGCAGCGACACAGAGCAGAGTTCTTATAGCTATCTCTCGGCCCTGCCATCTGTATGAATTATAAATACATGTCCAGCTACACCCATAGTGCAGGGTCCTTGTGTTTATCGCGTGGCCCTGTACTCTGTATACATTATGAGTACAGGTCCAGCCACACACACAGCACAGGGTCCTGTTCTTATCACAGGGTCTGCATTGCGTATGGATTGTAATGACTCAAAGACGCGGCCTCTTTAAGAATCCGTGATGTTGACTCACAACAAGCCACGCCCACAGATGAAAGCTTCCGGATACAGAAACAGCTGAAACCCCGGTGTGTGTTGTGTTGTAGTGTACAGTATACAGCCTGCAGTGTGTGTGATTGTGAGTCTGGCCTCCCTGTCCTGTTGTTACTATACATGTTCTTGTCATTACTCGGTAATGTGAGCTGCCTCCTCCAGCTGTGTGTGATAGGTGGTGCAATGGAGGGAGCTGTGGCTAAAACTTGTCTATGTCAGGTGACCAGAGTCCTTGTCACATGACTCTGCCACTTTCTGTATGTCTCAGATGTCTGTGTGTCCATAAGGTGTCTGTGCATCTCTCGCATGTGTCAGTGTGTCTCTTTCTTACACATCTGTCAGTCTATCAGCTGCCGGTCCCTCCCCTCCAGGTTGTTTCTGTCTCTGCTGCCTGTCCCTCTCCTCCAGGTGTTTCTGTCTCAGCTGCCGGTCCCTCCCCTCCAGGTTGTTTCTGTCTCTGCTGCCTGTCCCTCCCCTCCAGGTTGTTTCTGTCTCTGCTGCCTGTCCCTCTCCTCCAGGTGTTTCTGTCTCTGCTGCCTGTCCCTCCCCTCCAGGTTGTTTCTGTCTCTGCTGCCTGTCCCTCTCCTCCAGGTGTTTCTGTCTCTGCTGCCTGTCCCTCTCCTCCAGGTGTTTCTGTCTCTGCTGCCTGTCCCTCTCCTCCAGGTGTTTCTGTCTCTGCTGCCTGTCCCTCTCCTCCAGGTGTTTCTGTCTCTGCTGCCTGTCCCTCTCCTCCAGGTGTTTCTGTCTCTGCTGCCTGTCTCTCTCCTCCCAGGTGTTTCTGTCTCTGCTGCCTGTCCCTCCCCTCCAGGTTGTTTCTGTCTCTGCTGCCTGTCCCTCTCCTCCAGGTGTTTCTGTCTCTGCTGCCTGTCCCTCTCCTCCAGGTGTTTCTGTCTCTGCTGCCTGTCTCTCTCCTCCAGGTGTTTCTGTCTCTGCTGCCTGTCCCTCTCCTCCAGGTGTTTCTGTCTCTGCTGCCTGTCTCTCTCCTCCAGGTGTTTCTGTCTCTGCTGCCTGTCCCTCTCCTCCAGGTGTTTCTGTCTCTGCTGCCTGTCCCTCTCCTCCAGGTGTTTCTGTCTCTGCTGCCTGTCCCTCTCCTCCAGGTGTTTCTGTCTCTGCTGCCTGTCTCTCTCCTCCAGGTGTTTCTGTCTCTGCTGCCTGTCCCTCTCCTCCAGGTGTTTCTGTCTCTGCTGCCTGTCTCTCTCTTCCAGGTGTTTCTGTCTCTGCTGCCTGTCCCTCTCCTCCAGGTGTTTCTGTCTCTGCTGCCTGTCTCTCTCCTCCAGGTGTTTCTGTCTCTGCTGCCTGTCTCTCTCCTCCAGGTGTTTCTGTCTCTGCTGCCTGTCCCTCTCCTCCAGGTGTTTCTGTCTCTGCTGCCTGTCTCTCTCCTCCAGGTGTTTCTGTCTCTGCTGCCTGTCCCTCTCCTCCAGGTGTTTCTGTCTCTGCTGCCTGTCTCTCTCCTCCAGGTGTTTCTGTCTCTGCTGCCTGTCCCTCTCCTCCAGGTGTTTCTGTCTCTGCTGCCTGTCTCTCTCCTCCAGGTGTTTCTGTCTCTGCTGCCCGTCTCTCTCCTCCAGGTGTTTCTGTCTCTGCTGCCCGTCTCTCTCCTCCAGGTGTTTCTGTCTCTGCTGCCCGTCTCTCTCCTCCAGGTGTTTCTGTCTCTGCTGCCTGTCCCTCTCCTCCAGGTGTTTCTGTCTCTGCTGCCTGTCCCTCTCCTCCAGGTGTTTCTGTCTCTGCTGCCTGTCCCTCTCCTCCAGGTGTTTCTGTCTCTGCTGCCCGTCTCTCTCCTCCAGGTGTTTCTGTCTCTGCTGCCTGTCCCTCTCCTCCAGGTGTTTCTGTCTCTGCTGCCTGTCCCTCTCCTCCAGGTGTTTCTGTCTCTGCTGCCTGTATCTCTCCTCCAGGTGTTTCTGTTTCCATTGCCTGTCTCTCTCCTCCAGGTGTTTCTGTTTCCATTGCCTGTCTCTCTCCTCCAGGTGTTTCTGTTTCCATTGCCTGTCTCTCTCCTCCAGGTGTTTCTGTTTCCATTGCCTGTCTCTCTCCTCCAGGTGTTTCTGTTTCCATTGCCTGTCTCTCACCTCCAGGTGTTTCTGTCTCCGCTGCCCGTCTCTCTCCTCCAGGTGTTTCTGTCTCTGCTGCCCGTCTCTCTCCTCCAGGTGTTTCTGTCTCTGCTGCCCGTCTCTCTCCTCCAGGTGTTTCTGTCTCTGCTGCCTGTCTCTCTCCTCCAGGTTATTTCTGTCTCTCTCCTCCAGGTTGTTTCTGTCTCTCTCCTCCAGGTTGTTTCTGTCTCTGCTGCCTGTCTCTCTCCTCTAGGTGTTTCTGTCTCTGCTGCCCGTCTCTCACCTCCAGGTGTTTCTGTCTCTGCTGCCCGTCTCTCACCTCCAGGTGTTTCTGTCTCTGCTGCCTGTCTCTCTGCTCCAGGTGTTTCTCTGGTGTATGTGTCTGACCTCTTTAGGTGTCTCTCTCGTATCTATTAGGTGCCTGTATTTATCTTTCTGGTGGGTGTCACTCAGGTGTCGTTACATCTAAGATGTCTGTGCCTGAGTTCTGAGCCACTTCTGCAATTGTTTCTTTTGTCTGTGTCTTTCCTCATGTATGTCTCTCATATGTCTGGATATTTCTTCTCAGGTGCTTGCCCCCTCCCGTCAAGTGTGATTATTTACTCAGTTGTGCCATGCTGTGATTGCACAAGGTGTGGTTTTAAGTCCGACTGCTGATGCTGGAAGGCGCAGAGGCCACCGGGAGCACGGCCGTCAACCAGAGCTCACAGCTAGGCCATGTCTCCTCTGGGCTCCTTGCTCCTGATTTGGTATTTGGTCCTTGCCCATGGGAGCCTTGCAGAATTTACAGTCAAAGTGGTACAACAGATAGATGGTGCCTTCGACATGGAGTATAATGCCTCTGTGGACAGTCACCTGCAGTATATCTACACCTTCAATCACACCCGACTGCGTAACAAGGTGGGTCAGTTTATGTGATTTCTGTGTTTGTCTGTAAGTGTGATTGTTTTGAGCTTGACTCGGCCACCCATCACATCATCTTACCAGTCTTGTACCTCCTGCACTTTCTTGCCTTCTTACATGTTCTTACCCAGCTCTTCCCTCACCCAGAATACACTTGCTCGACCCTCCCCAACCCTCACATTAGATCCTCAAGTTTGCTTTGCCAGATGCTTCTACTCCACTTTGGTGTCCCCTCACCGGGCTCATCTTTTCCTCTTGGATTCCCTAATAATAATAATAATAATAATAATTGATATAGTGATCTGAATGACTAGAAGCTCTATAGCCAAGTGAGCTATTAACTTAACATTTAGCTGTGATGCACTTGCTATCCAAAGAACACAAGGGTAGCGATGTAGGGGAAAAAATAGGTCTTTCAGGTAGCTGGGGTCCTGGCCATTTGGAACTTTGAAGGTTAGGATGCCAACTATTTGCTAGGTAACCAGCGCAGAGAATGAAGAATGGGTGTTATGTGACAGGATCGGGTGTTGTTTGTTAGCAGCCATGCTGCAGAATTCTACATCATCTGCAGACAATGCCAGACTTTCCCCTCTGTGTCAAATTGGCAAATGCTAGCCTCAACCTCAACAGGTCGACTTGTCTTGCCCAGCTTTTCTCTCATGCTTCCTCGTGCCTGCCTCTCCTATCATGCTTCCTCGTGCCTGCCTCTCCTATCATGCTTCCTCTTACCTGCCTCTCCTATCATGCTTCCTCTTGCCTGCCTCTCCTCTCATGCTTCATCTTGCCTGCCTCTCCTATCATGCTTCCTCTTGCCTGCCTCTCCTCTCATGCTTCCTCTTGCCTGCCTCTCCTCTCATGCTTCCTCTTGCCTGCCTCTCCTTTCATGCTTCCTCTTGCCTGCCTCTCCTCTCAGGCTTCCTCTTGCCTGCCTCTCCTCTCAGGCTTCCTCTTGCCTGCCTCTCCTCTCAGGCTTCCTCTTGCCTGCCTCTCCTCTCAGGCTTCCTGTTGCCTGCCTCTCCCCTCATGCTTCCTCTTGCCTGCCTCTCCTCTCAGGCTTCCTCTCGCCTGCCTCTCCTCTCATGCTTCCTCTCGCCTGCCTCTCCTCTCATGCTTCCTCTCGCCTGCCTCTCCTCTCATGCTTCCTCTCGCCTGCCTCTCCTCTCATGCTTCTTCTCGCCTGCCTCTCCTCTCATGCTTCCTCTCGCCTGCCTCTCCTCTCAGGCTTCCTCTCGCCTGCCTCTCCTCTCAGGCTTCCTCTTGCCTGCCTCTCCTCTCAGGCTTCCTCTTGCCTGCCTCTCCTCTCAGGCTTCCTCTTGCCTGCCTCTCCTCTCAGGCTTCCTCTTGCCTGCCTCTCCTCTCAGGCTTCCTCTTGCCTACCTCTCCTCTCAGGCTTCCTCTTGCCTGCCTCTCCTCTCAGGCTTCCTCTTGCCTGCCTCTCCCCTCATGCCTCCTCTTGTCTGCCTCCCCCCTCATGCTTCCTCTTGCCTGCCTCTCCCCTCATGCTTCCTCTTGCCTGCCTCTCCTCTCAGGCTTCCTCTTGCCTGCCTCCCCCCTCATGCTTCCTCTTGCCTGCCTCCCCCCTCATGCTTCCTCTTGCCTGCCTCCCCCTCATGCTTCCTCTTGCCTGCCTCTCCTCTCAGGCTTCCTCTTGCCTGCCTCTCCTCTCAGGCTTCCTCTTGCCTGCCTCTCCTCTCAGGCTTCCTCTTGCCTGCCTCTCCCCTCATGCTTCCTCTTGCCTGCCTCCCCCCTCATGCTTCCTCTTGCCTGCCTCCCCTATCATGCTTCCTCTTGCCTGCCTCTCCTCTCAGGCTTCCTCTCGCCTGCCTCTCCTCTCAGGCTTCCTCTTGCCTGCCTCTCCTCTCAGGCTTCCTCTTGCCTGCCTCTCCTCTCAGGCTTCCTCTTGCCTGCCTCTCCCCTCATGCTTCCTCTTGCCTGCCTCTCCCCTCATGCTTCCTCTTGCCTGCCTCTCCCCTCATGCTTCCTCTTGCCTGCCTCTCCCCTCATGCCTCCTCTTGCCTGCCTCCCCCCTCATGCTTCCTCTTGCCTGCCTCCCCTATCATGCTTCCTCTTGCCTGCCTCTCCTCTCAGGCTTCCTCTCGCCTGCCTTTCCTCTCAGGCTTCCTCTTGCCTGCCTCTCCTCTCAGGCTTCCTCTTGCCTGCCTCTCCTCTCAGGCTTCCTCTCGCCTGCCTCTCCTCTCAGGCTTCCTCTTGCCTGCCTCTCCCCTCATGCTTCCTCTTGCCTGCCTCTCCCCTCATGCTTCCTCTTGCCTGCCTCTCCTTTCATGCTTCCTCGTGCCTGCCTCTCCTCTCATGCTTCCTCTCGCCTGCCTCTCCTCTCATGCTTCCTCTCGCCTGCCTCTCCTCTCATGCTTCCTCTCGCCTGCCTCTCCTCTCATGCTTCCTCTCGCCTGCCTCTCCTCTCATGCTTCTTCTCGCCTGCCTCTCCTCTCATGCTTCCTCTCGCCTGCCTCTCCTCTCATGCTTCCTCTCGCCTGCCTCTCCTCTCAGGCTTCCTCTCGCCTGCCTCTCCTCTCAGGCTTCCTCTCGCCTGCCTCTCCTCTCAGGCTTCCTCTTGCCTGCCTCTCCTCTCAGGCTTCCTCTTGCCTGCCTCTCCTCTCAGGCTTCCTCTTGCCTGCCTCTCCTCTCAGGCTTCCTCTTGCCTGCCTCTCCTCTCAGGCTTCCTCTTGCCTGCCTCTCCTCTCAGGCTTCCTCTTGCCTGCCTTTCCTCTCAGGCTTCCTCTTGCCTGCCTTTCCTCTCAGGCTTCCTCTTGCCTGCCTCTCCTCTCAGGCTTCCTCTTGCCTGCCTCTCCCCTCATGCTTCCTCTTGCCTGCCTCCCCCCTCATGCTTCCTCTTGCCTGCCTCCCCTATCATGCTTCCTCTTGCCTGCCTCTCCTCTCAGGCTTCCTCTCGCCTGCCTCTCCTCTCAGGCTTCCTCTTGCCTGCCTCTCCTCTCAGGCTTCCTCTTGCCTGCCTCTCCTCTCAGGCTTCCTCTCGCCTGCCTCTCCTCTCAGGCTTCCTCTTGCCTGCCTCTCCTCTCAGGCTTCCTCTTGCCTGCCTCTCCCCTCATGCTTCCTCTTGCCTGCCTCTCCCCTCATGCTTCCTCTTGCCTGCCTCTCCCCTCATGCTTCCTCTTGCCTGCCTCTCCCCTCATGCTTCCTCTTGCCTGCCTCTCCTCTCAGGCTTCCTCTTGCCTGCCTCTCCTCTCAGGCTTCCTCTTGCCTGCCTCTCCTCTCAGGCTTCCTCTTGCCTGCCTCTCCCCTCATGCTTCCTCTTGCCTGCCTCTCCCCTCATGCTTCCTCTTGCCTGCCTCTCCCCTCATGCTTCCTCTTGCCTGCCTCTCCCCTCATGCTTCCTCTTGCCTGCCTCTCCCCTCATGCTTCCTCTTGCCTGCCTCCCCCATCATGCTTCCTCTTGCCTGCCTCTCCTCTCAGGCTTCCTCTTGCCTGCCTCTCCTCTCAGGCTTCCTCTTGCCTGCCTCTCCTCTCAGGCTTCCTCTTGCCTGCCTCTCCCCTCATGCTTCCTCTTGCCTGCCTCTCCCCTCATGCTTCCTCTTGCCTGCCTCTCCCCTCATGCTTCCTCTTGCCTGCCTCCCCCCTCATGCTTCCTCTTGCCCATTGAGCTGTATTTTGCTTGTCTGGTGTTGGTGGTGGGCTGTGCAGCATGTACAACAAGACCCAATTCATGAGAGGAAGTAACAGTGAACATGTGTAACACCCAACCATTATATAAAATTATGTTTTTGTTTTTTTTACTGAAAACCTAATCTGGAAGAAACTGATTCTCAGATATGTTGCCATATTCTTGTTACATAACAGATCCTAAGAAGCTCTGCCCTACTGATTAAATGATATACATATTTTCCTGCCTATCACCATGTTACACCACATTTTTTCTAACCATTCTCCCACTCTTTGTTTTAGACGGAGGGGGTCCGAGTATTGGTGAACGTGCTCTCTGATCAGAAGGGGATACCACTTCTGTTTGTGGTTAGGCAGAAGGAGGCTGTGCTGTCATTTCAGGTGCCTCTCATGCTCAGAGGGCTGTAAGTAATCACCTCCCTTATACTGCACCTCCACCCTTTCCTCGTCTAGGCATTTGATTGGACCCAATGAGGACAATACAAAATAATAAAAAAGGGTGCACTGGGTAGTAAGTTTAATAGAAAAGTCACAGGCTGGATTGCATGAGGATGAGTCAGTACTGTAGAATGTGAACACCACAAGGTAGAATACAGATGAAACTGGGTAAATGTTGACAATGCAGTGAAGGACTGGCTTTTGTACACATACCAAACACATGTAGAATGAGGAAGCTCCAAGGTGTTATTTATTTTATTCTGCAAGCACATTAAGAAAAGCCGTAACATATCCCGGATGTCATGGTTCCTAAAATGACTCCTACACATATATATAAATATTAGCAAATTGCCCGTCAAAAATGACGGGAGTAAAGTTGTAAGTGTAACAAAGTTGTTCTCCCCACAATGCGAGGTTATGGTCCTTCGGGCTAGTTTTATGTCCTTCGTGATTAGTTTTATGTCATTTGGCCTCGTTTTCGTCATGTTGCGTTTTTTTCACACAATTTTTTTTCCCGCTTTTGGAGATTTTCGTTCCTGAAAAAAGGGCAAATATGGTTCAAATTAACTTGCAACCTCATTCACAGGCTCCCTGGCTCTCCTACTGTGCTGTAGGTGGATGTGTAAGTTAATTTGAGGCATATTTGTTATTTTATTCAGGTCTTTCCAATTACGTGGTTCGGCCGATAAAGTAGTTTTTTTGTGAGGCACATAATGTATGTATAGATTTTGGTCCTAAGTCGTACAGGTTGTAAGTCCCACATGTCTAAACTGCTCGCTTTGCGAGACTCGCAGTGCAATGAGCACCTTTGGCGCTTATTGAAGCCTAAGTCCCGCGTGCTTGGTCGGCGGCTTGCCTCGCAACTATTATAGTGAGATATATATATATATATATATATATATACACACAGTAAAATCTGTTCTCTGACTTCAAAATAGTTTGTCTGTCTCCTCACTAAACGGATAGATACCTCTTCCATTTTTATATACATTTGTCAACCCCTGCACTAGATACAACATAACTAATAGCCATAGTTTTATGATCTGTCACATCTGTTTCCACATACGTTTCAACTGCAATATTCTTTCTTTTTTTATGAAAGGACTATTGTTGTCAAAAATAAATTAGCCTGCTTTGAAGAACTACATTGGACTATATGCAACTCTTTTCTTTACAATGTAAAATTATAATACAGCCTCTGATTTCTTTCTTTTATATTCAAACTTTGTATCCGCACAATGGGAATGTACATCTACAACTGCTAGTGCATTCATTAGGGCCAGTTGAATGATAATTAGATTAAAAAGACACACCCGATTAATACTGAATCTGTAAAAAGCAGCCCAGTGAGGAACATGGGAGCCTATATGAAAGAATAACTGTATATGAAAAATGTAAAAGTTTGTGTTAAGTTATTCAAAAGCCTATATAGACAGAACTATAGATGTTAGATCATAAGATATCACTGGGTATTGTATCTTTATTCATTTGTTGCCTTAAGTATCTGTCTAATAAAAATGTATTGGAATAAAAAGACTATATAGAAAATAAAAATTGAACATAGTGGTGCATTTAACTTAAATAACAATTCAAATAATTAATATTATTATTATTAGCGCTGTACATAAATTAGGTTCAGACAATGATAAATACAGATTAACATATAGCAAAGGAAGGAGGGCCTTGTCTCTGAGCTAGGAATCCAATGTCCATGGTGAATTCCCAAAGTACTTAGGATAGAAACTCGCAGACTTACAATCTAAGGTATAGTAAGTGGTAAAAGAGAGAGAGAGGTTATAAGTGTGTTAGGGTGGAAGGTGATACGCTTCTTTAAAGAGATGCGTTTTAAGTGTTTTTTTGAGGCTAGAGGATAATCTGGTGGAGCGAGGCAAGGAGTTCCAGAGACTAGGGGCAGCACGAGAAAAGTCCTGGAGGCAGGGGTGAGAGGAGGTGACGAGTTGTAGAAAGAAGAAGTTCTTTAGCAGAACGAAGAGGGCGGGTGGGGGAGTATTTGGAGATGAGAGCAGAGATGTATGGGGGAGCATTATTTTTTAGGGCTTTGTAAGTTAGGGTCATGATTTAAAATGTTATTCTTGAGGCTAAGGGAAGCCGGGGGAATGATTGACAGAGAGGTGATGCTGAGACTGTACGGAAGATGAGTCTAGCAGAGGCATTCATAATGGATTGAAGTGGAGATAGTCGGGTGGTGGGTAGGCCAACAAGAAGCATTTAGCATCTGAATAAATTCAGGTTAGGACATATAGAAGCGTCACATTGTCAGTGACCTGGACCCAAACTTCTATATAAGAGCGAGATTTCTTCCTTCTGACTAATGGTTAAATGATTATTATAAATCATTTTTTATGATGAAATTTGGTAATATTGTAGAAGATTGTCTTTAGTGCCTAAAAAACAGATTTGTATTTAGTAATTACTTTATCTTGGAGATCTAGTCACAGTTTTGCTATAAGTTTCTGTTGGCTTGTTATCTAGCATCTTGTAATAAGTTGTGCCACTGAGGTGAATGAGCGTTTTGTTTACTTAAAAGCACTGTATTGAAAACTACAATATTTCCTTCTTAATCTCTGTATTAAGACAAATTACCAGTCATATTCTGTAGTTCTTTTAATGTTCATCTTCCTTCAAGTTATAATTTTGTATTATTTTTACAGGTAGATTTTTCTTGCTCTCCAATCACCTTCTGCGCAAATAATTGGGGCTTTTCTTCTTTATACACTGAAACGTTTTAGTGAGTTTAAATAGATAACAATAAAGTTGCCCTTTTTTAAAATTTCTTTTAAAGAGCATGAACAACAAAAAGACAATACATTGTACTAGCTATTTTTAAGTAAGTAATAACATTTACCATTGTTTGTTTTGCTTTATTATGTAAATGTGCTGCTCACAATAATGAAGTAGCAGCTTTGAGGTGCTAATTAGTAATAGCACAAATAAACAAAAACAACCTACCCCTATTGTAAAGTAAGTTGTAGATTAGCATATTGAACAGCATATTATCAAAATAATGCAGCAGAAACAATGCTGCATATCTCTAAAATGATCTAATGTACAAAAACATTAGTACAGTTTTGCTTTAAGAAGAAATAAACCTGTTAGGATGTCAGTGTCACTATAGGTTATTTTAATTGCAAGAAATAATTATTTTATTTACAACTCATTATCCAATTGTTCTATTCCTCACATATGTCCACACCCTTTCCAGGCTCCTAAAAATCTCTTGGTGGTTTGTCACTAACCAGATGAGCTCCTAAGTTGAGATATATATATATATATATATATATATATATATATAAAATCTAATTGCCAACCCCTTGGGTAGGATGAAAACGCGGTGGGATGGAGTGTGGATTACATGGTAGCGTGGGATGTGCTGGATTGGATGGACACTGGAATAGGATGCATAGGGTTACATACAATGCTAAACTCCGACTTTGTCCCCTCAGATACCAGCGAAGTTACCTGTACCCCAACGTGGGTCGCACATTATGTCAGCCTCCAGCCCGCACAGCCTCCGAGACAGAATTTTTCTATGTGGATGTTTCCACGTTATCGGAAAAGAGTGTTAACTACAGTCTTCGCGTCACACGAGTGGAGAGCTTTGTGCTGCGGTGAGGGTGGAACTGTGAATTTGAGGGGGGGGGGGGGTATAGTAGAGTTATTAATTTTGAGGGGTAAAGCTGTGCTTGTGGGGACAGGTAGATTACAAACATAAATTTTGTCTAGTTGCTAATTATCAAAAATATTATAATCAAGTTCTTTTATTTTCATAGGACAGAGGAGATATTCAGCTTTAATGCAACTCCTTCTCAGCCACAGGTAAATGGTGTGATCAGTGGGGATTTGGGACCTGGTGTCTATGTGTTAGTAGGTGATGATAAATAACTGCATTAGGAGGAGAGTTATGTGTTAGGAGGACGTGAAAATTCCTGATGTCTATTAATTAGGAGGAGATGGGAGGTATTTGTCCTGATGTTCTGCCTCTGATACCAACACAAGGTTATACCTGTCAACTCCTCCCAATGCCCAGACATCAGAACACATATATGATGCCTATATATTGGACAAAGTGACTGGTACATGTCCTACTATCAGTTAATTAGGACAAACAGGTAGAGGTATGTCTCATGTTGTCTGTGTAGAAGGAGGAAAGTTATTTTCTCTTGATGCCCATTAATGCCTCATCTTTCTCCCCCCTTACACAGTATTTTAAGTATGAGTTCCCGGAGGGTGTGGATTCTGTGGTTGTGAAAGTCTCGTCTCCCTCTGCATTCCCCTGTTCTGTCATCTCTATCCAAGACCTTCAGGTAGGGGCACTATTCTGATTCTGTGGGGTTGCTCCTGTATTAGACTCAGTAGTGAAATATGCATAATATGATGCATGCTGAGTGGACGGAGTACGGAATAGAACAGATTCAGTTTGGTACCATGCTGGTTGCCTTTGGTGGAGGTACACTGGTTTAAGGTGGAGTCTTATCATAAATGAGGTGTAAATGGAAGCTTATTGTATATAAGGTGGAGCTGTATCATATACAAATTTAAGTTTAATAGGTTACTTACTGTGCACTCTAGCTGAACACTCTTCTCTCTCCTTAGTGCCCAGTGTACGACCTTGATAACAATGTGGCATTTATTGGCATGTACCAGACAATGACCAAGAAAGGAGCCATCACTGTGCAGGTGACACTGAACAATCTCAATTCCCCCATACTCATTTCTATCCAATCTGTTTTACCCCTTCTTACTATTTTTTCTCTCTTCTTCACCATCTCACTTCTTATTTCTATTTTACTGTCTTTCTTTTTATTTATCACTATCTTACCTGATGCATAGCTATCTCCACATCCTTATGTACTCATTCCAATCTCACACTCTGTTTTGCTCTTCACCACCTTTTCTCAATCTATTCTAGAGGAAGGATTTTTCACATGGAGGTTTCTACGTTGTAGTAGTTGTGAAGACAGAGGATGAAGCCTGTGGAGGGGCAATTCCTCTTTACCCTCTCACCCCAGGTATGGCCACTCATTATAACGTGTACCTATTGCTGACTTAGAGTTTGCTGATTATGAATTTGCTGTGGTCTGCCTTCTCTCTTTACCAGATACCCCCATGGATCATGGGAGCCGTCAAAAGAGCCTTGAGATACTTGTCAGCCCAGCAATTAGTAGTATGTTACTTTCTTATTTTCCCTTTCTGATATTTCTCCCGCCCACACCTTGCAGTGTTTCTCTTCATTTGTTTCTCTTATCTCCTCCCCTCACCCTATCCGTGTCTATCTCTCCCTCAATACACGTATCCCCATCTTTGTATGTCTGTTACGATCACCCTGACCCTCTTCATCTATGTGTCTCTCTCACGCCCCTTCTTTTTCTCCATCATTTTTATATTTGTCATTCTCCTCACAGAATACACCTATATAGGAGGGATGCTGTTCAGTTTTGGGGTATTCTTATCCTTCTACCTGTTGTTCTTGATCATATCATGTTGGGAGAAACGGAGGTAAGAGAGGTCTTGGGATCTGCCTGCTCCACTATTCCTATTTACATACATTTATTTCTACATGTAATAAGCTATGTGTTCTCTGATCAGGAAGAAGAAGGCAGAAGCCGACTTACTGAATGACGAAGCAGGTAAATTATACCATGATTTGTCAAGTGTTTTATGTAGCCGGATCATCCACTTAAGGTACAATTAATGATCTGGTCTCTATTATTGTTGCCTGGCCTATGCGACTATGATGCTCATCAACACTTTAGTACAGTAATACAATAAAATCTGGTCTGAATGTCGAGATTTATAAATATATAAGCTGTGGATTAGTGCACAATTTAGGCATGATGACAAAAAATCTCACTTGTTAAGTTAATGCAGGCTTCAGGCCTTGTAATAAATATATAAGCACACACCTAGATTCACAACTGGTTTTGTTGGCTTGAGGCCAAATAAAGTTGCTGACTTATTTGTGCCTGCTTCTGACGTAATGATAATTAAACTCATAGGCTTGTTACTTCCTGAAGCTATTGCAGACTGATGGGAATTGCCCCAAATGGGCAGTTTTTACCCTCTTTTTGCTTCATAATAGTCATTTTGTGTTCACCAACCAGCAATAAGTGCATGTTATTAATTTTCCTTTTTGCTCTCAATTTTTCCGCTCTCCCAGCTTCTCTTCTTGGTAAGGATTATACTAAGTGTGTGGGTTGTGAACCAACTGTTTGCATGGTTAGGTTTTTAAATGGGCCTGTAGGTGCGTGTTTGAACTAAAGGACCACTGAAGTGTCAATTCTAGCATGATTATGGGCAAAAATGTTTTTAGAAAGAAATACCTTTAATTTTTAATGATTATATAAAATGTTGCATTACTGAGGAAGTCATTTGCTTCTTTGTAACTTTATATGACATCTGGAAGCAACCTTAAATGGAGATAAGAAATGTATTCAGTTATGTTGAAAGGCTGCCACAGACCGGTGGAACCTTAATAATATGATTTAATAGAAATGAAAGTCACAATTAAATCACACCAAGATGCCAACCAAGAAGAAGTGCACCAGTGGTCCAATATGGAAATACCTAGACCAGCATATGCTGCTAAAAGTAAGGTCTTCCTTAAAATGCTTACAAAATGGCTACTGTTGTTTATTACATATGTTACCAATATAATATTTTTCACTACAGTGGTCCTGTGGGGTGGGGGTAGGTTGTGCTGCATGGGTGGTGTTATTTGAAGGGCTGCACTGCATGGCTTGAGTTATTAACATTGCCACACTGCATGTGGGGTGGGTTAGGGTTTTATGAAAATACTACTGCTTTAAGTGGTATTAATCGTCAGTCTACTTGTCTAATCTTCATTTAGTTGGACCTTGAGCACCCTACCCCGTGTTTCTGATTTCTTGAATATAGAATCCCAAGTGGTAGTTTTATGTTTGCTGTCTAGAAATAATATTTATTGTTCAAGACATAACCCACATGTCAGCCTGTAAGGAGGGAGCTCCCTGTTCTGCGAAGTCTATCTGAAGGTTTGCATCCAGTGTCGTATTCTGATAGCTGTTTGCCTGTGTGGTGAGGGTCTCACTGCCTGGTATCTACCAGGAGGTGGACTTTATGGCTATGTGGTTATCTACTATTACTACTACTACTACTACTACTACTACTACTACTACTACTACTACAACTATTCTATTGCTTTAGATACCTTCTTCCTTATTCACCCTGTTGTTTATTTTTTCCAGGGAAGTCACCCTTGGGCGAGAGATATCAAGGAAGCTCTTATGGATCTCTTGGTAAGTATGGAGTGTGAAGGTGGGTCTGGGTTGAGAAATTGGTTGTTTATGAAAGGCTACAATCTAGAGCAAGGACCAAGGTTGTGATATATTCTCCTAGCAGTATTTCTCATGGGTTATATGGTTTAGAATAAAGTAATAATTACTCATGATAAAACACAAGCTGTTTGTTTTTGAGCAGCAGACAACACTTCAGTGCCCAGCCCGGTACCCAGCCAAGAGGATGGTACAGACAGTCTGATATCTTCAGGGGATGCTTCATACAGTTATACAGGTACAAGTACTGCATATGTGTGTGTGTGTGTGTGATGTCAGACTGTTTGTTATCTATCTGATTTTGGAAAAGAGGTTTGAGAGTAGTGTGATGTAATACAGTCATCTATATGTTGTGCACTTCTGTAATGTTCACATATGGAGTACTATACAGAGGATTCTCCTAATGCCCTTCCTAATAAACAAACAGGTTATGGAATAAATAACATTTGTTACGAACAGAAACGATTAATGGCAATTTACCTGGCATCTCTTTTCTCCTTCCTAACCTGTTACTTTTCCCCCCAAAAGGTCCTGAGCACTTTAAACGACGCATGCTGGGCATCAACCAGCAGCCTCTGAGCTCTTTCTGTGGTACTGGACAAAAATCCAACAAATTCTTTATCACCATTTAATAAATGTATTATTCCAGGCTTGAGAGAACCAGCGGGAGACTGGGCATTCATAGTGTGTGTGTGTGTGTTGTGGCTGGTTGTGCTCTCTCTATGGTTCTGGATATCCTCTCTTGGGTGTGCACGCAAGTGAACGCGCTCTTGTTGGTATGTTTGTTTTTTTTGCGCCTGAATGACATGTTTGTCAGTGAATGCACTCTCTGGTTCTCACACATGCCTAAGTAATCCTGTAATTGTATGAGTAAATTAAAGAATCTCACAATGTGAAGGTCTCCTGAGAGAGTCAGAAGTGTGAAATTGGGTCTGTATCCTCTAAGATGGTTCCTTCACACAACAAAATGGTAACCACCCCTAACCACACTGAATAGGAAAAATCTAAATGTAATTGCTTCAAGACATATGGTTATGTTCCATATATGTTTTACCATCAGGGGAGGAACTCTGCTACCTCAAATCTCAGCTATGTAGCTAGAAGCATGTTTAATGTATGGAGCACTGAAACATGTGAGGCTGTAGGGTATTGTACTAGAAGTGTAGGGAGGAGTTTTGAGGTGGTCACTGGTGAAGAGGTGGTGGCATTTTGGTGGTTGGGGGTAGATGTATGCAATTGTGTTCCCGAGATTCATTGCTTCATTCTCTCATGACACCTACAAACAAAATAATATTTCAATTCCTGTAAATAATTCCTGTTAATTATATGGTTTTATGTGTTACGCCAGACAAAATATTATTGCTACAGTTGCTTACACTCCACTCTTTTTTCATGTAGAGCGTTCTCTGGATAACATGGTATCACGCCCTCGCCTGGAGTCTCTCAGCTCAGTGGAGGAGGATGATTATGATACTCTAACTGACATTGAGTCTGATAAAAACGTCATCAGGACTAAGGTAGGAGTGCAATATTAGCAGAGGTAGGGGAATGGTGCAGAGGTAGAAGAGGGGGGGTATTAGGTTGTAGGGTTACTAGGAAAGAAAGCAAGAACATGAGGGAGAGCTTACTAGTGAGTAAGCAAAGCGTGCAGTATTAGCAGAAAGAGTACAGCAGGGCTGGTAGCGAGAGTTAAGATTTTATGGGGCAGAACATAAGGCTCAGGGTTTGTACAGAGAGAAAAAAGCATAGTGCAGACTCAGTAGAGGGACATACATTAGCTGAGTGAGTAGCATAAGGTACAGTATAAATGAATTAATCCTGTTTTGTCCCTATAGAGGTTTCTTTATGTCGCTGACCTGGCTCGGAAAGACAAGAGAGTGATGCGAAAAAAATATCAGATCTACTTCTGGTGAGAGGGAATGTGTGTGACGGGAGTGAAAAGTGCAGAGAAAGGGGATGAGTGCCTTGAAAGGGAAAAAAGGATAGCGTGACTTACAGTTTCTCACAACCATTGTTGACTGGGAGAAAGTGAGTGTGTGAAGAGAGAGCAAGAGCACGCATGGATGGAAAAAGGCAAAAGTGCTGGGTAGGAGATGTGTGTGGACACAGAAGAGAATTTAATGATAGTGGGGGAGATAGCGGGAGGACGAAGCATGCATACATGTGTATGTTTGTTGTAATTTGTGTAGTGTGTGTGTGTGTGTAGTTGTATAGCGATCTGAGAGTCTGCTCCCCTTACTTGTGTAGTCTGAGCTTACACATATAAAAACACAAAGTACTTTCTTGTCTCTGCAGGAATATCTCCACAATTGCAGTTTTCTACGCTCTGCCTGTAATTCAGCTGGTCATTACCTACCAGACGGTGAGAGAAGGAGCAAATCCTCACATGTATACACACATGTATATACAAATATTCTAATGTTCTCACACACAAACATATGCATATACTGTTCATGAGCACAAATACATACAAATTCACTTGTTGGCACACATGCATATATTCATAGCAATGTACATATAGTTTATATACACACATACAGTGGATATAAAAAGTCTACACACCCCTGTAAAAATGTCAGGTTTCTGTGCTGTAAATAAATGAGACAAAGATAAATCATTTCAGAACTTTTCCCACCTTTAATGTGACCTATAAACTGTACAAATCAGCATGGCACATTTTGACTTGGCAAGATTTGCCCACTCTTCTTTGCAAAAACACTCCAAATCTGTCAGATTGCGAGGGCATCTCCTGTGCACAGCCCTCTTCAGATCACCCCACAGATTTTCAATCGGATTCAGGTCTGGGCTCTGGCTGGGCCATTCCAAAACTTTAATATTCTTCTGGTGAAGCCATTCCTTTGTTGATTTGGATGTATGCTTTGGGTCGTTGTCATGCTGAAAGATGAAGTTCCTCTTCATGTTCAGCTTTCTAGCAGAAGCCTGAAGGTTTTGTGCCAATATTGACTGGTATTTGGAACTGTTCATAATTCCCTCTATCTTAACTAAGGCCCCAGTTCCAGTTGAAGAAAAACAGCCCAAAGCATGATGCTGCCACCACCATGCTTCACTGTGGGTCTGGTGCTCTTTTGGTGATGTGCAGTGTTGTTTTTGCGCCAAACATATCTTTTGGAATTATGGCCAAAATGTTCGACCTTGGTTTCATCAGACCATAACACCTTTTCCCACATGCTTTTGGGAGACTTCAGATGTGTTTTTGTAAAATGTAGCCTGGCTTGGATGTTTTTCTTTGTAAGAAAAGGCTTTCATCTTGCCACTCTACCCCATAGCCCAGACATATGAAGAATACGGGAGATTGTTGTCACATGTACCACACAGCCAGTACTTGCCAGATATTCCTGTAGCTCCTTTAATGTTGCTGTAGGCCTCTTGGTAGCCTCCCAGACCAGTTTTCTGCTCGTCTTTTCATCAATTTTGGAGGGAGCTCCAGTTCTTGGTAATGTCACTGTTGTGCCATATTTTCTCCACTTGATGATGACTGTCTTCACTATGTTCCATGGTATATCTAATGCCTTGGAAATTCTTTTGTACCCTTCTCCTGACTGATAACTTTTAACAATGAGATCCCTCTGATGCTTTGGAAGCTCTCTGTGGACCATGGCTTTTGCTGTGGGATGCGACTAAGAACATTTCAGGAAAAACCAACTAGAGCAGCTGAACTTTATTTGGGGTTAATCAGAGGCACTTTAAATGATGGCAGGTGTATTCTGACGCCTATTTAACACGATTTGGAATGCGATTGCTTAATTCTGAACACAGCTACATCCCAGTTATAAGAGGGTGTGCAGACTTATGCAACCACATTATTTTTTTTTTTCTTCCCTCCACCTAAAAGATTTCAGTTTGTTTTTCAATTGAGTTGTACAGTTAATAGGTCACATTAAAGGTGGAAAAAGTTCTGAAATGATTTATCTTTTTCTAATTTATTTACAGCACAGAAACGTGACATTTTAACAGGGGTGTGTAGACTTTTTATATCCACTTGTACATACATAAAACTGCTCACTCTCATGAACACGCTACCTGCACTGTAATTATTATTCCTGTTTATTATTATTATTTTTTCTCATATCAACATAAATAATCAACTTACATCTTGGGACATTACACAAATTAACATAACAAAACAACACTTAATGCTCAGAGAGGACAGAAAACCATTCCTAGGAAGATTAACTTGGATGTTACTTCCACTTTTCCCATCTTTTAACAGATTTATCCGATGGATTATTTGCTAAATACCAAAAATCTATTTCTATTGCTTTGTTTCTGTCTAATATAGAATAAATCATGTGCCATGTTGGGATTTCAGATTGTTTCCAAAATTTCATTATACACCACTTAGCTACTATTATATATTGGACAATCATACTTTTATCATAGAAATTCATCTTTATAGGACAAATGTGGAATAGCAGTATATTTAATAAAGAACCAATGACTTGGTACTGGTGCTCCAAAGGATAATGTATATAACATAAAGACAGAAAAATAGATCCTTGTGTAGGACACACTTAAGTCGTTAATAAAATAGCTATAAATGAGTTACATAACCAGTACAATAAATTATTACACATATAAAATATAACAATTTCTGCAAGGCTGCAATAAAGATTATTTTCTTTGTTGCAACTGAGAGAGAGTATTTATAAGTAGATCACATTGTGTGTTCTTCTTTCTAATGATGCTGTTCGAGCACAACTGGTCTAAATATTCAACTGCTCTGTATGAGTCATGCTAGTTTGCCAGTGAGATCTAAATACAATACTATGCTCTCTGCATTTCAATAACATTTAATCAGATTTTGCAACTTTTCTAATGTGGAAACCTGCTTTAAATGCATGATAAAAGTGTCCCATGTTTCTTTAAATGCACTCACATACATATACACACACACTCACTCACAGATTATCATACATACAAACAAACATACATACAGTGCCTTGCAAAAGTATTCACCCCCTTGGCATTTTTTGTGTTTTGTTGCCTCACAACCTGGAATTAACATGGATTGTTTGATGATTTGCATCATTTAATTTACAGAACATGCCCACAATTTTGAAAATGTTTTTTTTTTTTTATAATTGTGAAGCAAACAGCAAATAGGACAAATAACAGAGATAGTCAATGTGCATAACTATTCACCCCCCTAAAGTCAATAATTTGTAGAGCCACCTTTTGCGGCAATCACAGCTCCAAGTCGCTTTGGATTAGTCTCTATGAGCTTGCCACAACTTACCACTGGGATTTTTGCCCATTCCTCCTTGCAAAACTGCTCCAGCTCCTTCAGTTGGATGGTTTGCGCTTGTGAACAGCAATCTTTAAGTCTGACCACATATTTTCTATTGGATGGAGGTCTGGGCTTTGACTAGGCTATTCCAACACATTTACATGTTTCTCCTTAAACCACTCAAGTGTTGCTTTAGCAGTGTGTTTGGAGTCATTGTCCTGCTAGAAGGTGAACCTCCGTCCTAACATCAAATAACACACAGAGTGGTACAGGTTTTGCTCAAGAATATCCCTGTATTTAGCACCATCCATCTTTCCCTCAACTCTGACCAGTTTCCCAGTCCCGGCTGCTAAAAAACATCCCCACAGCATGATGCTGCCACCGCCATGTTTCACTGTGGGCATGGTGTTCTTTGGGCGATGTTGATGGGTTTTCGCCAGACATAGCGTTTTCTTTGATGGCTGAAAAGTTCAATTTTAGTCTCATCAGACCAGAGCACCTTCTTCCATACATTTTGGGAGTCTCACATATGCCTTTTTGCAAACTCAATACGTGCCATTTTGTTTTTTGGGTTTCTTCTGGCCACTCTGCCATAAAGCCCAACTCTATGGAGCGTACGGATTATTGTCATCCTATGTACAGATACTCCAGTCTCTGCTGTGGAACTCTGCAGCTCCTCCAGGGTCACCTTAGGTCTCTGTGCTGCCTCTCTGCTTAATGCCCTCCTTGCCCGGTCCGTGAGTTTTGGTAGGCGGTCGTCTCTTGGTAGGTTTGCTGTTGTGCCATGTTCTTTCCATTTGGATATGATAGATTTGATTCTGCTCCTGGGTATCATCAAATATTTGGATATTTTTTTATAACCTAACCCTGACTTGTACTTCAACACATTGTCCCTTACTTGATTGGAGAGTTCCTTGGTCTTCATGGCAGTGTTTGGTTAGTGGTGCCTCTTGCCTAGGTGTTGCGGACTCTGGGGCCTTTCAAAAAAGGTGTGTATGTGTAATGACAGATCATGTGACACTTAGATTGCACACAGGTGGACCTCATTTCACTAATTATGTGACTTCTGAAGGTAATTGGTTGCACCAGAGCTTTTTTGGGGCTTCATAACAAAGGGGGTGAATACATACGCAAATCCAATTTTCTGTTTTCTATTTCTAAAAATGTTTATGTATATATTTTTGTCATTTCACTTCACCAACTTAGACTATTGTGTTCTGATCCATCACATAAAATTCAGATTAACAACACATTGAACTTAAGGCTGTAATGTAATAAAATAGGTAAAAAGTCGAGGGGGTGAATACTTTTGCAAGGCATTGTACATACATGCTCAAATGGCACACAGATAAGGTCAAGCATTCTGATATCCTGCTCTTCTTACAGGTGGTAAATGTTACAGGGAATCAAGATATTTGTTATTACAACTTCCTATGTGCACACCCCATGGGATCTTTAAGGTAAGGAAACATTTGGGACATGGAAGCAGAGAAAACGCCCTGCTATGGCTTCTGTTTGTGCCCCTTCCTTCCCTCACACCCCTGTCTCCATCCATGTTTTTCTTCTACCACATGTCATATTTTCAAATTTTTCTCCCCACTCTCTGATTTTAGCCCTACTCTACTCTGTCCCGAACAATATCTCTCTCTATCTCTCTCTTTCTCTTTCTCTTTTTTTTTTTCCCTCCCCCTCCCCCCAGGTCTTCCTCTCAACCGTCTTTCTCTCTCTTGCAGTGCATTTAATAACATCTTAAGCAACTTGGGGTATGTCCTGCTTGGCCTTCTCTTCCTAATCATTGTTCTACAGAGAGAACTTTGTTTCAACCGCAGCCGCATGTGCAACCGGAGCCTGGAGGTAAGGGGAGAGGGAACAGGAGGTGAAGGGTAGAGAGAGGGCTAGAGGTGAGCGGCCAGGGTTTAAGCACGCAGGGGACAAGCTGTTGTACTGGGTACCTACAGTCTGCCATTCTCTCTCTGCACAGGAGTGTGGAATTCCAAAACATTTTGGCCTTTTCTATGCTATGGGCACAGCCTTAATGATGGAGGGACTGCTGAGCGCCTGCTACCATGTGTGCCCCAACTACACTAACTTCCAGTTTGGTCCGTGAGATCTTGTTACATGCTCTACCTGATTTCACCCTCCTACTTGCCACTTCCACGTTCTGCTGGACCTTACCTTTCCACGCCTGCATAACCTGATCCTTTAGAATCTCACATCACCTTTTGACCCAGTTTGATATTTTCTAGTCTCCCTTTCCTTCTGACTTTCCATTCTTATTTATTGTCACCTGTTCTACTTTCTTATTCTGTTTTTCCCATCTTTCTAGACACTTCTTTTATGTATATGATCGCTGGTCTCTGCATGCTGAAGTTGTATCAAAAGAGACACTCGGATATAAATGCCAGTGCTTACAGTGCCTATGCCTGCCTCGCCATTGTCATATTCTTCTCCGTCCTGGGTGTGGTAAGTTTCCTTGAATCACTGATAAACATGTTAACACAGGTGATAACACATAATTTAACCACATTTAGGACAAAGAAAAGAAAAAAAACGCAGTGAGCAAAGGGACACAAAAAGTGGCAAGGGGAATAGATGGGTAAAACTGTAAAAGCAAAATGTATTAAACTTGGAGAGATATTCTGTATCCTTTATCAGCTGATCCACCTTCAGTGTCTGCTTCTCATCTCACTCCTCCATCTTTGTGCTCTGCTGCTTCCAATCTCCTATCTCATCTCCCTCATTGTGTTCCTGTCTTTCTTAACTCCTTGTGCTCTGCTGCTTCTTGTATCTCTACTTGTGTACATTTTGCGTCTCATTTCCCACCCTGTATTGCTTTGCTCCTTAATTCGTTGACCTATTCCGCATCTCTCCTTGTATTGTCCTCTGCTCCTCACTTCCATTCTTTTGAGTGGTCCACTTCTCACCTGCCTTCAATTGTTGCCCATCTTCTCTCCTCTGTGTTTTTGGTTTCCTGCTCCTTGCCTTCCACTTCCTAGTTGTCTGCCTCTTACCTACCTCCTTTTGGACCCCATATCCTTGTCTCCCTCCTAATAGAAAACACAGTCAATCCCTGTCCATTTTTTTTTTCCATTCCGCATTCTCAAAGCCAGTTTGCTTTATTCTGTCCCTTGTTAGTCAGTGCTCATTTGCTGTTTTATCTGTTGTTGCACAATTTCCTTATGCATGTCTGCTTTGTTTCAGAAACAACCACTCTCTGACCCCCTACCTGTTTGTTATTGCTTCATCTCCCATGTGAATACTTAATCTTTCTCCATTAGGTTTTTGGGAAAGGAAACACAACTTTCTGGATCATATTCTCTGTGATTCACATCTTATCGACTCTGCTCCTGAGCACACAGCTGTATTACATGGGGCGCTGGAGGCTGGGTAAGTGATCATGGGCTTCAGCAATGTTTATTTAGAGGGGGAATAATACTAATAACCTCGCTAACAAGCAATGTCATTCTCTTCGTAGACTCTGGAATCATAAATCGGATTTTTCAGGTGTTATACACAGACTGTGTGAGACAGTGCAGTCCCCCTATGTATGTGGTGAGTAGTCCCAACCCTTGCAGTGTGTTCCCTATATGTATCTGGCTAAGAAACAACCTCTTGGTCTATAAACTCACATCTGGAATGAATGCGTCACTCACTGAATCGAGAACAATGACTCATCAGGTCAGAGGACTGGTGGATGTTTGCATCAATGTAGCCCTCTCCCTAATCTTAAAATTAGTCAAACACATGGCCTCCCTCTTAACCGACTTTGATGTAATAAATTAGAAAAATGTCCTTTGAAACATCTTCTCTCCAAGTACCTGCTCAGTATTCATCTCCTTGCTCATAATTCCCTTGTTACCATCTCTGGTTTTGTTATTATTTTCATCTCTTGCTCCTCCTTATCAGCATCTCCTATCGGTTAATTTCCCTTATTGTCTATTGACTCTTCCTTCAACTATCACATTGCATAGAATACAACCTGTCCTCTCAGTTGTACTTTTTTTTTCTCACTCTCCAATTCATTTCACCCTCACACTTTCCTCTGTCTCTCCTTTCTTTTTTTTTCTTTTACATCGATCTCGGTCAACATATCCTCTCATATTTTTCTTCTCATCCTTACTTTCATTCACTCTTCAACATTTATCTCTTGTCCCCTGCCCCTCCTTACCTTTTTCTCACCCTTTAACTTTATCTCTTCTCCTCCTTTTCTCATCGTCCTTGACCCCAACACTATCTCACGCATTCTTTCTCTAGCTCACTCTGAATTTTTCCTTCTTATACCATACTCAACTCCCTCTTGCTCTCCTTTCCTTTCTTTTGCCCCATTGTTATTCCCCAACTCCTTTCATGCTCACTCTCACACTTCTCTCTCTTCCTCTTTGATCCCTCTTTCTTCTTTTCCCATCCCTCTTCTCTTACTATCAGAAGCTTGCTCTCTCTCACCTTTGCTTACTCTTTTAAGTCACTCTCACACCTCCTTGTTCCTATGACATCCATCTTCTCTCTCTTTTTCAGGACCGCATGGTGTTACTAGTCATGGGGAATATAGTTAATTGGTCATTGTAAGTACTCTCCACCATCCATGTTTCTCCTATTTCAGACCAGTGTGATCTTTGTATTTTTTTTTTTATTATTATCTTTTATTCAGCCATATTTCTATCTGAAGTATTGATATATTTTATGCTTTGGAATCTATCACCCATTCCTTGAAACAACCCGCTGTGTCTTACAGGGCAGCGTTTGGACTCATCGTCAGACCCAATGATTTTGCCTCCTATCTCCTCGCCATTGGAATCTGTAACTTACTGCTGTACTCTGCCTTCTACATCACCATGAAAGTATGGATGAGTTAATTTAGCATGAAAATAATCATTTTATTATGAGTGGGAACATTTAATTTTAATTTGTTACAGATTATTGTGAGATATAGGAAGTCATTGAGCCATAGTAATAATAATAGTAGCATGGCGAGATCGTTATTAAGCAGAGTGTGGTGAGTCTGTTTTTTGGAGTTCTGAAATGGGGAGCTTAATGCCCATTTACTAGGAAGGTCATCCTTCGAAGTTATAATAAAAAATATTCTAGGTTAAAGAAGGAAAAGCGTTCTTCACAATAGGAGTAATCAGACTGTGGAACTCTCTACCAAAGGAGGTTGTGACAATAGATTCAATAGATAACTTTAAAAAGGAGTTGGATATATTTTTGAATATACAGTTACGTTGCATAACTAGAGAAGGTGGTGTATTGGTTCAGGAAGTAATCAGTTTACTTGTGATCAGAAATGCTTTGTTTTCCTCTTGTGAGACAATTGTCAATGTTTCAGTTGTTTTTTTGTTTGCCTTCCTCTGAATCAGTGGACATCTGAAAGTCTTTTCAACCTCAATTATTGTTTATATGTGGGATCATAGCGTTTAGCCACACAGTTTCATTTACATGATTTTTATTTTTCCTGTTCCCTTCATAATTATCGTATTTCTCTTCCCTGACAGCTGCGCAGTGGTGAGAGGATCCGACCCCTCCCTCTTCTCTGCATCCTGTGCACTTCTGTGGTTTGGGGGTTTGCTCTATTTTTCTTCTTCCAAGGACTCAGCACCTGGCAGGTTAGAGGCTGTTGCTGTTATGGGCAAGATGGGAATATAGAGCTCAGGATGGGATCAGACTGGCCAGGGTGGGAGGCCTGGAACGGGGGAACAGTACGACCTGATAAGGCAGTATAGCTAGAGTGATAGGGGACTGCAATTTATAGATCCAACTGAGCAGTGTCGGGACCTGATGGATCACTTTGTTCATGATCAGGGGCCCCAGCGGGCCCCTCGGGCCAGAATGAGAGGTACATGCACAGGTTAATTATGATACCCTGCAACTGATCAAATTTTTTCTCCCTTTTAAGAAAACACCGGCCGAATCTCGGGAACACAACAGGGACTGTATACTTTTGGGATTCTTTGACGACCATGATATCTGGCATTTCCTGTCGTCAATTGCAATGTTTGGATCTTTCTTGGTAAGTGTAACTCCTTCACTCCTGCTGAAAAGTGGATACATTCAGGAAGTTGTGAGACACAGAGGTTTTCCATTTTTAATGGTTCTTTTAATGTTTTCCTCTGTACCTTACCAGGTATTGCTCTTCCTTGATGATGATCTGGATTCTGTACAGAGAGATAAAATCTATGTGTTCTGATTCATCCTCCCGTCCAACATATTAAGGACACTCAGTGAAACACTTGCTGGCCATTGCCTTGTGCAAGATTCCAGATTTCTTTGCTCTTTTTCACATAAAGGAAGAACAAGGGGCCCTCTGGAGATTGCAGTCTCACAAGGTGGAAACCAGAGATCTGTCATGAATTGCAGTAATCTGAAAGCTGGAAGCGGAGGCAGCTTAATATCCGTCCAGTCGCCTCATCCTGTAGCAGTTTATAATTATGGATGATCATCTATGTGAAAGACACATTTTTAAATGGTTAAAAGAGCTGTGCTGCTGGCACAAGAGACTACTAAACTTGACCCAGGCAACCTGTGACTGATGCGTGTTCTGGTTTTCCCATGTTGGCCACAAGGTGTCTCTTTTGCCCTGCTCATTTCCAAATTGAAGCAACACTCCACTTGTCTCTATTAAGTCATTCAAAGTGAGGGTAAGCCTTGTATGCCCTCTGTTTCCTAGAAATAGTTAATTGGTAAATTATCTCAAAACAGCCATCCTAACCCAGCCTTTAGATTCCTTTACGTGGACAAATGCGCTGAAGGGTGCGGTGACAGAAGGGCCAAATTTTCTGCTGATAATGGGACTACTATGCCAAGATGGTCCTTGTGGGCACAGGAAATTACCCAAGGCTTGCACCAGAGAGGTGTCTGCAAATAAGCACACGTGCCATCCCTGCGAGCCTGGCTTGGCTGGTTTTACTTGTTGCCAATGTTCATTTACTTGTTTGTTTTTATATTTCTGATAAAAAAGCCAGAAATAAGTGTCAACATGTGCCCTCGTTTTTTTTTTGTATTCCCTTCCAGCTTCATTTCTGATCCTCACTGACGGCCCCTTCACACGAGCCATCTAACCTACCTCCTGCCCTGTCTTATATCCCTCCATCTTTTACCCCACACACCAGCAGTCTCTCTTACCATCTGTTACTGCAAACATGTAAAGGTTTCTTATTTAAATTTATAGATAAAATTAAGATTCCTTAGATTCTTGCATCAATTATCTGGTCTGTCTCCAAACCACAACTTTTTATTGTGTAGCCTTTGTTGAGCTAAAACATATGTGTAGACAGTTATGTGTTCCTCCTCAAAATTATGTACCTTCCTCTGGAACCAAGGCAATGAGGTATTCTATTTTTAGGAATGTATGTGACATGCTCCTCTGGCCAGAGATCTAAATGCAATTTGTGCTGGACTTCTATAGTGAGAGCAAAAAAAATTACATAAAAAGAGCAGGCTCAATATTTCTAGTTTATTATTTCATAAAGAGATTTTATAAGGACGTATTTCCCCCTTGACTTGAGAATGAGGGAATCTCCCTACCACAAAATTGCCAAAGTTGAAGAGATTGTTTCCCAATCCTAGCTTTCCTTTGTGGTCTTGTATAATTATGTCAAGAAAATTGAGTGTGTGGTGTTGTAGTTGTTAGTTTTCTTAATCCTCTGTTTCTATCAGCTAGAAAGACCTGGAGTTTTATAGTTAGTTAACACTAACAAAACAGATGTTCAAAGATAGGCTGGATATGGGCAGCCCACAAGGCCTATATAAAAGGGGTCTTCATCAAAATAGCGGCCAACTACAAGAGACAGCGATTAGTAAAGTTGTGTCTACTAGTAAATAGTCCAATCTGGAGTAGGAGCTGTGGGGAAATGAAAAGGAATATTGCCGTTCAGTCGGGTGTTGTTCCCTCTATGCATCTACCAGGTTTAAATTAGCCAATAGGCGTTTGTTAGTAAATTGGTTATCCTGTTTTCCCTTGGATCTATCTAGAACAGGGTATAGTGTAAGATTAAAGTCTCCCCCGATAATAATTTTCCCATGGTCTGTTTAATGTTTTTTTTTTTAATAAAACATACAAATACGCTGTCCCCACATCTTGCTGAATTGTAAAATGCAATCATGGCAGGTTACCAAGTCCCCCTGGAACTTAATTGGGCTGAAATTGTACTCTTCCCTAAAGAAGGCAAGGATCCAACGGAGCCTAAAATTTATAGACCTATATCCCTTTTGAATTTGTGATATAAAAATTCTGACCAAGATAATGGCAGACATATTTATCAGACTTTCTACCACAACTAATTCACAAAGATCAAGTAGGACAACATTCGGAAAATCTTGCACCTGATTCACTATAATAAAATAACCAAAATTTCAGCCTGTCTATTGGCCCTCGACGTACAGAAAGAAGGCCTTTGACTCCTTGGAATAGCCGTACCTGATGGCTTCATTAACTAATTAACTAAATTTGGTTTTAAGGGAAAATTCCTCAACCTTATTAAGACATATTATAACAGTCTCAGGGCAATATTGAGACTTCCGGGGAAAGAAAAGCCGGTCCTTTACATACAGAGGCGCAGGACAAGGTTGTCCCCTTTTCCCACTTCTCTTTGCCTTGTCTATGGAACCCTGCTTAAAGCTATATCAGTGTGTGACTTTTTGTGGTCCGCTTGCATTTATTCTGTGTGTTTGTTTACTTGTGCAGTGAGTAGTGGGCATGTGAGTAGTAAGAACCTAATAAAAACAGGGGAATGTGGGAACACTTGTAGCATAAGGGTATTTCTTATGTAAGTGTAGGAGTTTAAATATAAGGAGGGATTACAAAGGGGGAGAACATTGTAATGCATGTTGCCTATCTTGAAACTCAAATTGGAGAACTGCAGAGGAGAGTTGCAGCACTTAGTGTTATTGCTCCAATGGAAAGGGGGTTGGTGCTCACCAAGCACAGTTTAGCTGGGCCTAGCATGGAGGGTGGAGCTGGGGCTAGTGAGGATGTCCAGGGAGGTAGCTGGGTTATAGTTAGAAGAGGAAGTGGGGGGGAACAGGAGGAGGCAGGCCAGTTCTAAGTTGGCAAGCACCAACAGATTTGCCAGATTGAGTGAAACTGTTGGATGTCCATTAAGAATGTCCATTCCCTCTAACAGCAGGGAGAACAGTTCTACTGGAGGTTTGTGAGGGGAGAATAGGCAGAGTAACAGGCAGGTTCTGGTGGTTCGGGACTCTATTACTATTATTAGGAAGGTAAACAGGGTGATTTGTCACTCAGATCCCAGCAATCAGTTTGCTGTCTCCCGGGTGCTCGGGTTTGGCATGTTGTGGATCAAATTATTGGGAGGGACTGGAAATGAACCGGCGGTCTTAGTATATATTGGTACCAATGACAAAGTTGAAGATGGAGTGTCCTAAAGAATGTTTTTAATGAACTAGGTAATAAGCTGAAGGCAAGGACCTCCAAGGTAGTATTTTCTGAGATACTACCAGTGCCACATGCTAGCCCAGGGAGGCAGTAGGAGCTTAGGGAGGTTAACGCATGGCTAAAAATGTGGTGCATTAAGGAGGGGTTTGGGTTTTTAGAGCACTGGGCCGATTTTTCACTTGGGTGCAATCTCTATAGCAGGGATGGATTGCACCTTAATGATTAGAGAGCTTTTATGCTAGGGGATAGGATGGTAGAACGACTGGGAGAATTTTCAAACTAGTAGGTGTGGGGGCAGGGCGAGATAGAAGTAATGGAGTAGTAAGTGTAGAGGGGGTAAGGAACTTATTAACTAGTTATGGGGGAGGAGATGGGGGAGGGTGAGTACAGTCAATAGGGAGGTATTACTAAGTAACACAAGTACAGTGGCAGGCACTTCAGAACTACAGACTCATAACATAAGGTGTATGCTCGCTAATGCCAGCTGCTTGCAAGGAGAAATGGGAGAGTTAGAATTATTAGCAATTAACAAAACGTGGTCGGATGAATCTCATGACTAGACTGTTAATCTGGAAGGTTATAACCTATTTAAGAAAGGTAATGGTAAAAGAGGAGGAGGGATCTGTCTGTATGTTAAGCCTGAATTTAAGCCTATAGTCAACGAAGATATCTATGCTGGAACTAGCGGTAATATTGAATGTTTGTGAATGGAGTTAAATAGCGGAGCAGCAAATTCCAAAAGAATATTAGTTGGAGTATGCGTATAAACCCCCAAATAAAATTGAAAGTGAGGAAATGCAATTATTGTTACAGATTGGAAATGCAGCTAAGCATGGGCAAGTTCTAATAATGGGAGATTTTAATTACCCTCAAATAAACTGGATAAATGAGACCAGCAGTTCAGCTAAGGGGAGCAGGTTCTTGAGTACACTCAGGGATCATTATCTGGTCGAGGTTATACAAGAGCGTACTAGAAATGGGGCCATCTTGGATTTATTTATCACAAATAATATTGATATAGTATCAAATGTTGAAATAGGGCAACCTTTGGTAAACAGTGATCACAACACAGTCTCATTTGAGATTGAGTTAAAAAAAACATAACTGTAAGGGGCAACAAAAACTCTTAATTTTAAAAGAGCAGATTATAACGGTCTAAGGGCAGCAATACAAAGTATAGACTGGGGCAGAGAACTGACAGGTAAAAATACTGAACCTAAATGGACAACGTTCAAATCCTTACCAAATAAACATACTTATCACCATATACCATGTGGAAATAAAAGTAGAAGGAGTAAATCACAACTCATGTGGCTTAGAAATGAATTAAAGATGAAGATGAGGAGTAAAAAACAAGCGTTTAAATTATACAAACAAGAGGGGACAGAGACTGCTTTACGGGAATACAAGGAAATCAACAAGGCTTGCAAAAGGGCTAAAATGGAACTGGCTAAAATCAAAAATGAAAAGTTAGATGCAAAGGAGAGTAAGACTAACCCTAAAATATTTTTTAAATATATTAATGGGAAGAAGCGAGGAAGGAAGCTATAGGAACATTACAATCTGACACAGGTTGTCTGACAATTAGTGACCAGGAAAAGGCAGATGAGCTAAATAGGTTCTTTTCTTCGGTATACACAAGAGAGATACCAGTGGTTGGGTCACTGCAACATAATGGGGCTGCACTACCTTCACCAAAAAAGCTGGTTATCGCAGGAGGAAATCCAAAAGAGGTTGGAAAAAATAAATGTTAATAAAGCCCCAGGTCCTGATGGAATACGTCCAAGGGTTCTGGGGGAACTGGGTTCTGTAATAGCCAAACCATTATATCTAATTTTTCATGATTCACTCAACACTGGAGAAAGGCAGAGGTGATACCTATATTTAAGAAGGGAGCAAGAGCAAATCCGGGGAATTATAGACCAGGGAGTCTCACTTCGGTAGTGGGAAAGCTTTTAGAAGGGTTAATAAGGGATAATATACAAGAATATGTCTATTCAAACAGGATTATAAGTAGGAGCCAACATGGATTTATGAAGGATAGGTAATGTCAAACAAACCTAATTAGTTTCTTTTTTTTTTTAAATAGACTTTTATTAGAAGGCAATGCACAATAAAACATTTAAAACAACTGTAGTTAGTCAGTTAAGGTACGCTAACATTCGCAGTACAATAGTTTCCCATCATTAACTGACTAGGCCTTCCATTTTTCCTTTTTTAGTTATTAAAGTAACATGAGTCACAGTTAACATTTCAATTGAAATAACATAACATAAAGAAAAGAAAAGAAATAATAAAAATAAAAAAAATTAGAGAAGGGAAAAAGAACAACAACGCAAGGTAAAACATCTAGTAAGCGCAGATTAAAAAGAGAAAGCTACAAATATCAGGTTTAATAACTAGACCATTACACTGCTATCTTCGCATAAAGTACAGAGCTAATCCAGTGCATCCACCCTTATGAGCCCTCAACACATACCTCGTTAAGACATCCCAATACAACTGACACCCACCTCCATCGCTCCGTCAGAAGATTTCCGGACCCCCCCTCGCCTCCAGCTCCTCCACCAGATCTCCTTTGCCAGAGTGTAAAGATTGTATGATGTGATATACTATCATACTAAGGGAATACTGAATGAAGAAGCCAACCAGGGTTCCCAAATTGCCTGAAATTGGGCAATGTCGTCTAGTATGATATAAGTTAATCGCTCATTTATAAGTAAATGATTGATCTTACTAATCACCTCTGTAAAGTCTCTTTCTTCCAACTCCTGGCCATGTGTGTCTTAGTAGCTACCGCCATTAATTGATATAGTCTATTCTGTGTTTTAGATAAATCCTCAACTCGAATCCCCAGCAGGCAGGATTCCATCGAGGGCGTAATTGCCTTGTTAAAAAGTGTGGAAGCTAATTGGGCTAATTGCCCCCATATTTTCTGGGCGGATGGACATGACCACCATATGTGTATGTGATCCCCTATGTTTTGGCACCCCCTAAAGCATTTATTGCCTTCTGATGGTTTAAACTTCTGTAATTTGTCAGGTGTACAATAGACTCTATGCAAAACCTTAATGGACGTCTCCAGTAGAGCCGAGTTAAGAGAGCCTCTAGAGAGACTGGAACAGGATTCTGACCATCTACCCCAGTCCCACTCCACCCCAAGATCCCTCTCCCACTGTGTAAAATACCTGGGTTTGTGGATGCTAGTGAAGTTAAGAAAGGTGTCATATAGTGAGCCCAGAATCCCCTTGGTAAGGGGTAGGCTTTTGCATATAATGGACATCCAGGAGGCCCTAGGAAGCCCAAGTTCTCTTGAACTCTTACTGACCCAGCTCCTAATTTTCAGGTAATTATAGAATTCTGTGACAGGTAGGTCGTGGGTTGTACAGAATTGGTCGTACGTCAGCAAGCGAAGCGAGGGCACTGTGCCAGGTTCTCAGTTGCTGGCATGGAGCGCCGAAGGCGCTCCTTGCCAGCAACTGAGGACCCGATTTGAGAGAGTCAATCTCCGATTGTACCATACCCACTAATTAGTTTCTTTGAGGAGGTTAGTAGGAACTTAGATCAAAGCAACTCAGTGGATGTAGTCTATTTGGATTTTGCAAAGGCTTTTGATACAGTGCCACATGGGAGACTATTGAGCAAACTAAGGGATACAGGAATTTCCATTAATATTTGCTTATGGATTGAGAGCTGACTAAAAGACAGGAAGCAAAGGGTTGTTGTAAATGGATCATACTCCGATTGGACTAATATGGTAATTGGGGTCCGCAGGGTTCAGTATTAGGTCTCCTCCTTTTAAACACATTTATTAATGACTTTGGAAATGGCATTGAAGTGTGGCGTCTCTATTTTTGCTGATGACACAAAGTTGTGCAAGGTAATTAAATCTCACAGTAAGGGTGGTTAATCTGTGGAATTCTCTACCAAAGGAGGTGGTGACAGCGGATTCAATAGATAATTTTTGATCCAGGGATGAATCTGATCGCCTTTATCTGGGTTCAGGAAGGAAGTTTATCATTTTTTCCCTGTTGAGACAATTAGCAATTTCACTGTTTTTTTTGTTCTGTTGGCTTTCCTCTGGATCAATTAACAATGAATCCGCGTATTGCAAATCAGAGGAGATCTAAAAAGGTTGAACTTGATAAACCAAAAGTCTTTTTTCAACCTAAATTACTATGGGCCTCATTCTATTAGCGGCCGCAGCCGTTGCGGGGCCGCAAGGACCGGCCGCAAGCTATTCGGCTATTCTATTCCCCTCTGGCCGGGGATTCCGGCAGGCTTGCGGCCGGTGCCTTGCTATCTCTTGCGGCCGCTCGCGCCGGAGGAAAGCCTTTGATCTAAAACGGGCGCAAGAGTTTCGGCCGTAAGAAATTCCTATTTGCAATTCAATTGCTCCGGGAACCCTCTCTGCAAGGCTAAAAACGAGCCGCAGCTTACTTGCAGGAAAGAGGTCCCGCTAGCACCTAAAATAGCTCAAATAAAGCCATCCTGCACTTTGAGAAGACTATAAAGGGATTTTAGGTGTTAGAAAAAATAGCACATAATTACCCTATACTCAAATCCGTAAAATATTTTATTTTTAATATCCGTAAAATATACATGTAAAAAGTCCCGAGGGCTTGGAGCACCTCAGACACGCCCACGCCGCAGCCGGAAAATAAACAGTTAATTTGAACTCGGGTTTGGGCTGATGTGCAAGCTTGAGAGTGGGTTACTTTTAATCCTCATGTCCCCAATATGATCCCTAGCATTTCCAGAGCTGTACAGTGCAGGCTTGAATTTATTTTTGCGTTTTTAGATTTCAGAGCTTACGGCCGGTTTCAAGATATGCGGCCGGCCGTAAGAGGAGATCCTTGCGGGGCCGTATAATAGAATCGCGAGTTAACAGAACCCCGCAAGGAATCGCAGCCTTACGGACGATTTACGGCCGATAATAGAATGAGGGCCTATGTAACTATGTAAAAGGATGCTGAAAATGGTACAAACGTTACACAGATTTATTTATTCAGCCAAATTACATGGCTTCAGTTCTGATCCACCCAAGGGCCACTAAGGGAATTGCAGCCACTTCATACCAATGGTGGAAATCAAAAAATCTGCATATAGTGGGGACATGGATGATAAAAGACAACTGTTATGTTCTTTGCGGATCTTAGGGATAAATTTGACCTCCCTTTAGGGGAGCATTATAATTTTTGCAGACTAGCCCATTTTGTGAACTCTATGATACAATCAAATGGCCAACCTAAACACAATTGGCAATCCAGGATATGTAAAGTATCTTCCCTTACTAAGGGTATATTGGGAAAATAAGTTATTACAATTCCTACCCCTCACAACCAAAAGCCACATAGCAAGGAATTGGAAGGCAAGGACGCTAGAATTTGCAGTTATTAAATCCAAAATAAATTATATTGCAATCAACGAACGCATGTCGCACTCTATAATAGACACAATCCCTCGATTTCTAGATATATTGGGTCCGCGGGTGGAATATACGGGCATATCACTTATCAATCATTAACTTATAATTGTAAGAGATGTGTGGGGTGGGAGCTGATGACCAGGGGAAGATGACCCTAAGACGGGAAGACGTAAGTAGGAGAAGGTCAGTGTGCTAATAAAAAATTGGTATCTATTTAGCTGATAAATCAATCCATTTATCACATATATAGTTGTGAGCGTACGAGTTGTTGCTAACGCTGCGGGCTCGCGTAGCAAAGCGAGGTCTTCAGTTGCAGCAACTGCGACCCTTGCAAAAAAAAGTTTACGTCGCAACACATTACGACACTCGCAAACAACATACGACACACGTTCACACACATTACGACACTCGCAAACAACATACGACACACGTTCACACACATTACGGCCTCGCAACACTCGGACGCAACTCGCGAACATTACAAAATTACAAACACAATACATACACACAGCACATACATAAAAACCTTACCTACACAAACAGGAAGCACCCAGGACCTCAAAAATGCAACTTACAACTTAATTGCACTCAAAATAAAAGAGTTTAGACACTAAATAGTTTGTTAAGCGACACAAAAAATGGCCGACGAATAAAACGAAAACGAGGCTACACACGCAAACACCATACGAGACACGTTACCACACATTACGACTTCGCAAACATCGGACGCAACACGCCGACATACAAACATTTAAAACTTAACAAAGACACACAACAAACACATAAAAAGCTTACCTACAGCAAGAGGAACCAGCCAGCACCTCAAAAAAACAAGTTACACCTACATTTAAATCAAAATAAACACTTTAGACACTAATACCATCGCTAAGCGAGAGAAAAAATGGCCGACGAACAAAACGAAAACGAGGCTCCAGACGTAACTACACT
The DNA here is from genome assembly GCA_027410445.1 of Discoglossus pictus. Classification (NCBI taxonomy): domain Eukaryota; kingdom Metazoa; phylum Chordata; class Amphibia; order Anura; family Alytidae; genus Discoglossus; species Discoglossus pictus. The sequence continues at coordinate 130,272,597 of CM050169.1, read as the reverse complement.
ACACTTACTCGCAATAATGAAACACATACTATGCGGAACGTATCACAATCAGATTAAACACCATTTTGAACAGTAATACGCCTAAAATGGCGGATGGAACGCAAATTGTAAGCTGGAACGCAAATAGCGCATGCGTATTGCGTTCTAACGGTCTCACTTTCCAGAACTTTCTACAAGTTTATAAATACTGCCTATTTCAAACAAAAAAATACATTTCTCCTCAGGTGATGAACGGAGTGACTTCTGAGATAACTGATGCTTTTACTTGATAAGACAATTCTTTACTAATTTACTACTTTGCATTGTGCAAATTACAACTGAGAGGTAAGCTATAATATATTACATTTTATTATCAGGACAGGTCAAACAAATAAAAAAAAAAAATAGGATTTATGTAGTCATCATGTATGGCACATTTATGTGTATAGGCTCACAAAAAAAATACGCTTCATTTAACAAAACAACAAAAAAACATAATTTAATATTAAACAGAGCTTTATGTATAGTGACATCTGACACGCACATATATGTCTATAATGTATAGTGACATGTGACACGCACATATATGTCTATAATGTATAGTGACATCTGACACGCACATTTCTGTGTATTGCCCCTTCATAGTGACATGTGACACGCACGTATATGTGTATAATGTATAGTGACATGTGACACGCACATATATGTCTATAATGTATAGTGACATCTGACACGCACATTTCTGTGTATTGCCCCTTCATAGTGACATCTGACACGGACATATATGTCTATAATGTATAGTGACATGTGACACGGACATATATGTGTATAATGTATAGTGACATGTGACACGCACATTTATGTGTATTGCCAATGCAACAAAATTAGCTTACAACAAAATCAGTAAACAACTACATTTAAATGACATTATATCTCATGTATACTGATATGTCACACGCACATATATGTGTATCATCTATAGTTACATCTCACACACACACATTTATGTGTGTTGGAAAAAAAAAATATAAGGTTAATTTAACCATTTAAATTTGACTCATGTATACTGATATGTCACACGTACACAAAATAATTACATTAAACTATGTAATGTGCTTCATGTATGTGACATATGTGTGTAGCCCCCAACAAAAAATAAGGTTAATTGAATTAATTTACTGCAATTCAATAGATCATATAAAGCTGAATCTTTCTATTTCTTTTAATATTCAAACAGACTCTGCATCAACAGCGTCTCTCAACAATTTGCACCGTGCACTGTGAAGCACAATCCCTTTTAAAGAACACCAACAAAGAAGAAGAGGTAAGATACAACAAGACATTACATGCTTAAAAGGCCATGCTTTGCTAGATGACAAATTATAAATATACAAATAACTATTTCACTTTCTTTTTCAAACAGACACTACAAGAAGACCGGCGGATTAAGATTGGCAGGAGGGGACCGTCTGTCATTCAAAACTTCTATCAAGGTAAAGTATTAAGTATAAACAAGAAATAACCATGAGCCTTATTCAATTGCAACTTCCTCATTTGAATAGGGCTCTATATAAGCACATAACATTTTTTTTATACAGAACTTTTTAGTTACTGAATTTCTAACCACAATCAAGGTTTTCAATAACTAAAAACTTTGCTCAATAAATATGTTATGTGATTATATAGAGCCCTCTTCAATTGGCAAAATTGCAATTCAATGAGGACCTATATGTCTTTAATGGACAAGGGCCTCACTCAAATGTGATTTGCCCATTTCAATAGCGCTCTATATAAGCACAGAGCATATTTTTTAAAGGAAATTTTTCTTTTGTGAACACGTTGCTTTTGGATACAAGTTCACTAAATACAAAATTCCGTAAAAAAATATGCTCTGTGCTGATATTGAGCTCTATTCCATTGGCCAAAACACAATTGAATGAGGAGCTCACAATATAACAAATGCAGTAACCAAAGGCCCTCATTCAATTGCTATTTGGGACAATTAAATATGGCTATAAATAAGAACTTTTAGGCCCTTACTCTATTTTAACAAATATATGTGATGTGCTTATTTACAACCCTATTCAAATTTCTACATTGCAATTCAATTACGGCCTTACAGTACTATTACATTGTAAAAAATGCAATTGAATGAGGGCCAAACTATGCAACATATGGTACACACAAAGGACCTCATTCAATTGCAATTTGCCCAATTGAATAGGGCTCTAAATAACAACATAACAATTTCTTAAAACTAAGGTTTTAGTTAATAAAAAAATCTCAAAAATACAGTTTTTCAATGACTACAAACTTATTTTAAATAATATGCTATGTGCTTATTTAGGGCACAATTCAATTAGCCAAATCGCAATTCAATGACACACAAACTGCTACACACAAAACAGAATTTCTTATTAAATGTTTAACAACCTATAAGCCTTACAAAGAAGCAAAAATAAGAATAACAAAAGTGTTGTGCACCTAATAGCATTGTATAAAAAAGCACACAAACTCATAGCAAACTATATTAACATTCTTCTTTAATGTTTAACAACCTATAACCTGTACAATCAAGAAGAAATAAGTTTTGCACAAGTGATGCCCACCAAACAGGATTGTCAAAAACTAACACAAACACATAGCAAACTACCTTAATTATATTATTTCATGTTTCAATAACTATAACCATCCCGATAAAGGTTAAATAACTATACCACAAGTGGTGTGCACAAAACAGGATTGTACAAAAAATAACATAAACACATCTTATTTAATATATCACAACCCACAAGCCTTACTAAGAACCTTCAATAAGAATAACAAAAGTTGTCGGATTGTACAGAAAGTAAAAAAAAACAAAGATAGAAAAAAAAAAAACCATAACTCATACAATACACTCAAATTAATACATTTTTAATTTATTTAACAGACATTTCACTCAAACAACATTTTCTATTTTACATTACAACAGATACTGCGTGAAGACAATCGGACGAGGACTTTTTCCACAGGACCGGACCATCGGACGAGGACTCGGACCAGACCAGCAGACGAGGAATTTCAACACAGGACCAGACCAGCAGACGAGGAATTTCAACACAGGACCAGACCATCGGACGAGGACTTTCACCAACGGACCACAACATCGGACGAGGGATATCGCCACAGGACCACAATATCGGACGGGGGCTATCGCCACAGGACCACACCATCGGACGAGGACTTCCAACAGAGGACCACACCATTGGACAACGATTTTGAAACGAGGACCAACAAACATTCGGATTTAAATCACACTTCAACCAAGGTAAACTATAATAAGTACTAAAGTATAAAACTAAAGAAACTGCTTTCACTTGCATCCGTGTCAACAGAAAAATAAAATAATTAATTTACTATCTCCCTTATTTTATTTAAATTGCTACTATGCAATACATAGCTCAATAACCACATCACTTTTTTTTTCAGCAAAGAAGTTTTGCAGTGGTAAATATCTATCCACAAACAAAGTTTTTAATAAATAAAACCATTATTTTAAATAAATATGTTACATGCTTATTTACAGCAGTATTCCATTGGCCAAATTCTGAGCCAGTGAAGACAGGAATTATAAATTTAACTAAATATCAATGATACATTCATGATTTGCCTTTTATTTCACCAATTGTGCACAATAATCTTTAACAGGAATTACAAATTTAAATATACACAATTACATTTATTTGTTTCCGTTTACAGATTAATATGGCTGATAACGAGACCAAAGAAGAGAAGAAAAGACGTCAAACTAGAGAAAGACAAGAGAGATGGGCCGCCCAGCAGACACCGGAGGAGAAAGAAATTCGAAGAGAAAAAGAACGCAAAAGACTTGCAAATAAAAGAATATCAGCTGCAAAAATGAAAGATACAACCAAAAAAAATAAAAAAATAATAAAGCATTTACAAACTGTTCCTAAAACATCAGATGACATTTTACAACATACCAGTCAAGACAGACCAAAAAAAACAACTACAAAAAAAAAAGCATTTACAAACTCTTACTAAAAACTTACAGGAAATTTCAACCGAACAAGTCCAACATATACCAAGAAAATCTACGAAAAAAACTAAACATTTAGAACCTGTTGTTGAAACATTTCATGACTTTTCATCTGATGAATATCAAAGTCAACATCCAATATGCGTTGCAAATTGTCCTTTACTGAAGTCTTTAGCAGTAGAGGTTCATAGTTGTGGGGACATGACTACTCAATGTCAATTTTGTGAGGCTTATTATTTTAAACAGGAGAGACCCCGAGATGGACAATTTATTAGTTGTTGTCAAAAAGGAAAGTTCAAACTTCCACAAAGGAAACAATTTCCAACCTATTTACTAAATATTATGACTGAACCTACTTTTCCAAATTACAACAATTTTAAGACAAACATAAGATCCTACAATAGTGCCATATCATTTGCATCTATGGGGGCAACATTGGCTGCTAATGTACCAGGACATGGTCCTTACTGTTTTAAAGTCCAAGGACAAATTTATCATCGGACTTCACATTTACATCCAGAGGAAGGAGAGCAAAGAAAATTCGCTCAACTATATGTCCTAGATACAATGGAAGCTGTTGACCAACGTATGCAGATGGAAGAAAATAAAAAATGCTTACCCAGTGTTTTTATAGAGCTAAATAACATTATGGACAACAATCCCTACAGTAAAGCTTACAAAAAATTGGCAGAAGTAGAAAATGAACAACTACTTCATGCACAAAGACATCAATTACCCATGCCAAAGGTTAATATGGTGCTTAAAAGAGACAGACATACTGATAAACGTCGTTATAACTTGCCAACATCAAATGAGGTTGCAATGGTCTTTCACAATGATGAAGGAGAACCACCATTTCAAAGAGACATTAGAGTATATCCCAGAAATGAGGACCAACCATTTATTAATATTAATATCTTAAGTCCAAATTTAGATCCAATGACATATCCCATCTTTTTCCCACACGGAGAAGCAGGTTGGCAACCAAAATTAACCCTTCCCAGTTACCCAAATGCTAAAGCCAGAATCCGAAATAATGTTTCTATGCTTGAATTTAAAGTTGCTCAAATTGCCATTAGAGATGAATTTAATCCAATTTTATGTGGTGGCAAACTAACACAACAATGGATTATTGATTCATATTTGCAAGTTGAGGCAAATAATTTAAACTTTATAAAATATCAACAAGATAAACTACGTGTAGAACAATATTGTGGACTCATGGACTATGTTGCTGACGTGGCTACAAGCAGAGACATGACAGCTGGCAAAGCCATCATTTTACCATCTTCCTTTCAAGGATCTCCTCGAAATATGAGAGAAAGATACAATGATGCTATGGCTATTGTGACAAAATTTGGAAAACCAGATTTATTTGTGACATTTACATGTAATCCACAATGGCCAGAAATTAATCAAAATCTACTTCTTGGACAAAGTGCTTCAGATCGACCAGATTTAGTAGCCAGAGTTTTTAAGATAAAATTAAATGAATTAATACGTGACTTTACTATAAATCAGTTATTTGGCAAATGTCTTGCTTATGTATATACCATTGAATTTCAAAAAAGAGGTCTTCCACATGCACATCTTCTCATAATCCTTCAAGAGAAAGATAAATTAGATACTTCGGACAAAGTGGATGCAGTCATAGTTGCTGAACTACCGGATCCAGAACTATATGGTAGACTATATGAGATTGTTACTCATCGCATGATTCATGGACCCTGTGGAGACCTTAATCCACAATCACCATGTATGGAAAATAATCAATGTTCAAAAGATTTTCCAAAAGATTATAGAGACAAAACATATGCAAATTGTGATGGATATCCACTTTATAAAAGAAGAGAAGGAGATAGTGCCATTATTCGTGGAAAAAAAGTGGACAATAGATATGTAGTACCCTACAATCCACATTTACTCATGAAGTACAACGCCCACATCAACGTAGAAGCCTGCACTTCCATCAAATCCATTAAATATGTCTACAAATATATTTACAAAGGTTACGATGCAGCTACTGTAGTTGTCAAAAGTGCAGACAACCCTGAAAGTAGTGAGTTAGTACATGATGAACTTGCATCTCATGTAGATGCTCGCTATGTCAGTGCGCCAGAAGCTATGTGGCGGCTTTTAAAATTTGAAATGCATGATAGATCACATGCAGTATATAGGTTAGCAGTACATTTGCCACAACGACATTTAGTCTATTTCCATTCTGGAAATGAAATGAATGCATTGGCCCAAAGTGAAGATCGTCACACTACACTAACTGCATGGTTTGCATTAAATTCCACTGATGCTCAAGCAACACAATACTTATATATTGAAATTCCATATCACTATGTTTTTGTGAATGGATTATGGAGAGCAAGAAAAACCAGAGGCAATAAAATAATTCCACAAATTTACACAGTCAGTCCAAGAGATGTTGAACGATTTTGCTTACTGATATTACTTTTAAATGTTCCAGGAGCACAAAGTTTTGAACAATTAAGAACTGTTAATGACATTGTATATGAATCCTTCCATTTAGCTGCAAGAAATAGAAACTTACTCGCTGATGATACAGAGTGGGAAAGATGTTTAGAAGAAGCAGCACAATGTCAAATGCCACGACAGATGAGAGAACAATTTGCTTTTATTTGTATCTTCTCAAATGCTCCAAATGCATTAGCTTTGTGGGAGACTTTTAAAAGTAATAAGGCTGAAGACTTTATGCGACGATACAATGAACCCATTGCCCACTTAAAAGCCTTAATGGAAATTCAAGAAGTCTTTTTAACTCATGGATTAAGTTGTGCAAGTTTTAATTTGCCTGATCCAGGTCTAATAGATGACATTAACTTTGAAGACTATGACATTCAACTACAAGCAGAAAGAACACAAGAAAGACTTGCAACTTTAAATACACTACAATTGCAAGCATTTCATGCCATTAAAAATGCTATAGATGATGACATGGTGACAGAGCGTTATTTCTATCTTGATGGACCTGGCGGATCAGGGAAAACATATTTGTACAATTTATTAATGAGTTCAGTACGAGCACAAGGACAAATAGCAATGGCGTTTGCCACTACTGGAATTGCTGCACTTTTATTAGAAGGTGGAAGAACTGTTCATAGTGGATTCAAACTGCCAGTGCCTATTTTGGAAAATTCAGTGTCAGATATTCGCATGACATCCTTACAAGCAAAGAAATTGAAGAAATGTAAATTAATTATAATAGATGAGGCCACAATGATGTCATGCTATGCCCTCCAATGTATTGACCGTTTGCTTCGTGAAGTCATGGATAATATTTTTCCATTTGGTGGAAAGGTAATTTTGTTGGGTGGCGATTTTAGACAAACATTACCTGTCGTTGTACATGGAAATAGAACAGACATTATTGAAACATGTATAAAGTCAAGTACAGTATGGAAACATTTTACCCATCTTCAACTGCAACAAAATATGAGATCAGAAGGCCAAACTGATTTCAATGATTGGCTTATTAAAATTGGAGAAGGAAGAACAGAAAAAATACTACATTTACCTGACGACACTGTACAGATACCACCTCATATGATTTGTCAACAAGATATTATATCGGCTATATTTGAAGGGAGCATAAATAACGAAGAATATTCTGAGCTTGCCAACCAAGTCATACTGACGTGTAAAAATAAAGATGCATTAATACTCAATAATGAAATCTTAAAAAAAATTAATGCACCACAAAGAAATTATCACAGTGCTGATTCTGTACTTGCTGATGACAATGAAAGTCAGGCAAACTTTTCAACTGAATTCATTAACTCTTTAACTCCTTCTGGAATGCCACCACATATTTTGCAGCTAAAGAAAGGTGCAATTATCATGTTACTGCGAAATATGAACCCAAAAAAAGGCCTATGCAATGGCACAAGATTAATTGTTCAACAATTAAAGGACCATTTTATAGATGCTGAAATTTTAACTGGGACCCATAAAGGAGAGAGAGTTTTCATACCAAGAATAGATTTAGCACCAAGTGAAAGTAGTCTCCCTTTTATACTTCAAAGAAGACAATTTCCCATTATTATGGCATTTGCCATGACCATTAATAAATCACAAGGTCAAACTTTCAAATCTGTGGGTATTTACTTGGAAGAACCAGTTTTTGCACATGGTCAATTGTATGTTGCGTTGTCACGGTGCAAAAATCCACAGGCTATTAAAGTTTACATTGAAAACAATGAAAGTCAAGGTGATTTATTAGAAGATGGACGTATTTTTACTAAAAACATTGTCTACTATGAAGTACTATAACTTTGCAGGATACAAATTAAAGATGCCAACAATTTTTAAAAGCATTCCAAAATACATAACAATTGGTTGTTTAATTCAGTCATAATTAATGAAAGTACTGTTTATGAATGATTCGCCTCACAAAATACTTGCCTTGCATTTTTAGTAAAAATTATGTTAAAATGTTAAGTCACTATGTTAATGTTTCTAATGTTACAAGTTTAAAATATATATTTTAAAGTTATTTCATTCAACAGATTACAAAGTGGATGTTAAGAGGTCAAGCACCTTTTAAGTCACAATGTAAATATTGTCTGTTATCTTAAGATTACTAACTACATTAATGTTTATCGCCAGGTTATGTGCTCAGTAATGAATTACTTTAATTACGTACGTTTTAAGCAGAGTTTTACTGTATGCCTTCCTATACATTCAATGTATATTCAAGTTAACAATTATTGTGATAGAAATTGCATGTTAATACTGAATAATTTAAAGGTCAATTGTTTTTACATTCAAATGTTAATACTTTTTATAAAAAATTAGGTTACAAAATGTATTCACTATGTTCCTCTTTATAATGTTCAAAATTATACAAATGTTTTGTCAACTTCTAAACTTACATACAAAATAAAGTTAAAGTTTCTAAATATATACTTTGAAGGTTATTGCTTACATATATTTTAAACTTCATGTTAAAATTCGCAACGTTTCAAGAAGGCTTTTTACTTTTTGCTTTCCTATTCATTCAATGTATATTAAAGTTAACAATTCTTCAGATACAAATTACATTTTAAAAAACCATTACATCAACATTTTACAAAAAGACATGTTCATATTAAAATACTTACAACTGTCAAAAATATATGTTAATAACTAAACAACTTGACAAACATATACATCACATTGCCGTCATTTTTTGACGGGCAAGTCGCTAGTATATATATATTTGTTAAAATTGAAGGTTAAATACTCCATCTGTGTGTTATACAAAGGAAACCTCAAGTAAAATAGCGTAAGTTCCTAGTTAGATATATTTAAGTAGACAATTCTAGAGTAACATTAATAAATGGATGTATAAGAAAAAAGCATTGAGGAAAAGTTTGGAAAATGGAGTAGACAGACAGATTAGATAAACTTTCAGATTATTTTGTTTAAATTAAATATATCAGGGTTATTAGCTAGTAAAACAAGTCCTTATAGATGCTGTAACACACTGGTATATAATGTATGTATTTAAAGAACTATGTAACGAACTTACAATGTATTCCTATGTACTATTCTGTCTGTCCTAAATAAAAAATAAAATAAAAAAAAGAAAGACCTGGAGTGCTGTTAGAGAAGGAAGCACTGTTGTGTAGAAGAATAGGAGGCAAACCATGTGGTCTTCAAACAAGTGTAAACATTGAGCTCCTGAATCAGATCCACTGTCTGCCTAAGGTCCTACTCCATCCAGAGATCCTTATTGTAGTCTTTGGCTTCTTATTCTACCAGTAGATAAGTAGTGGAAGCAGTCCAACAAAACTTGTAGAGGTAATTTATAAATGTAAGCATCCACAATAGAGAAATCACCTGGAACTGTATATGTATGGCTACGTGTTTCTTTGTGTTGCGTGCCACTTCCACAGAGATCAAACTTATGTCCAGGTGCATCATGTGTGCTTCATTTAAATTTGGATGTGGTATGGCACATTTTGTTTAGAACACCCATGGCATGTACATGTCGACAACATCCGTGTACTGCAACTTACACATTTAACATTTTATGAAACCTGCCCGTAACAATACTAATAAAAGAATCCATAGAATAGTAACATAAGCACACTTGTGACTTATATATTGTACTCCACTCATCATTTCCCAATAAAAAGTTATATCCTAGTTTAAGTGAAGCGAAAAGACTTATCAAGAAATTAACTTACAACGATATTCAACCACTGGCCTGATTCCCTCTGTGTACAAATTAGGTAAACACGACAATATGCCAAGTTTTGTTATATCTCCATATTCCATTATTATTATTAGATTTCACTGTTGTCAAATATTTAAAATAAACTAGTTTGAAGAACTACACATAAAAATATGTATAATTAAATAAATAATACAGCTCGTAATATATGTTTATACAAAGTTAGCCCCCGGCTAGAAGAACTGGCATGCTTGCTGTAAGAAATGTCACCACTGTAATTCCTGTTAAGCTTTATAAACTGATACTTTGGAATCACAACATGATCACCTTCTAGGGTAATGGTAATACTCTAGTGGTTATTCAAGGTGAAATATTGGTAACCAATGATTGAATATTCCAAAAATGAATGTATGAAACAAGCATCGCCCCATCAAATTATCAATGCAGCCTGAGAAAATAAAATATTTTGCATAAATGGACTGCTATCTTCATCGGCGTGGGACAAGATAGAAAACATCAGCCAAAAACTATGGTTAAATATTTAATAGATAACTAATATGAATCAGACCATGTTTGAGCATTTTTCCAATTATTCTACCAGAACATGACAGATCATGAGGAATGGAGGAAAATAAAGATGTCAAGAGTAACTCGTGAATAATCTATATTCCAATTAATTAATGATAACTTCTATATCTGTTGGTTAGTGTCGCAAACATAACTGGTAAAAGTAACGAGGAACAGTTACTGGTAAAAAGAAACTAACTCAGGATCTCATTAAAGGGACACTGTAGTCCGGTGGGTGGCGGGGTAATCGCTAGGTGGCGTCGCTGACAAGTGACGCCAGAGACCCGCAACACCACGCGTGGCTGGTTGGAGAGCTGGTGAGACAGTCTATGGACAGCAGTCAGGCCCGGATCAGGGTGATACATAGCTACGGTCATATGATTTATGTAACCAGAAATGAGAGAGGGTAAATATTGCGACACCGGGGGGCAGTAAGAACATTTTACCAACAAAAGTGGGCGGTAGGTATTAAAATGTTGACGACCCCTGGTGTAGTATAATATTTTTATTATGCTACTTAAAGAACTTGTATTGATAATGGGGAAACCTTTTTTACAAGGTAAAAAAATAAAAACAAACTTTAAATATTATTATATATGTGCATTGGTATGGTGTCCTGGCTAGTGATGTCCCGAACAGTTCGCCGGAGAACTATTTGCGGCGATTTTCGCATGTTCGCGTTCGCTGCGAACGGCGAACACATGCGCTTTTCGGTTCGCCCCCTATACTTTATCATTGAGGAAACTTTGAACATCATTTATTTTATTTTATACATTTTTTTGTGTAATCTATGCCTGCCTGCCAGCGTGTGTGCGTGACAGGCTAACACCTAACAGCTTATATTGTGCTTATTTTCACTACTCATACCTGGTGGTGTAACATACATTGAAAACAACCATTTTTTTTCTGTAATCTAATTTCAGTAGCCTGCCTGTGTCAGGCTCACAGCTTATATTGTGCTCAGTGACATAAAACAACACTTTTTTGACTGTAATAGATTGAATAGCAATTGCCTGCCTACAGGCGTGTGTGTGAAGCCTATTGCATCTACTCTGCCAACTTTTGCCAGTGCACAGTGATACGTCATATCTGGTGCAACCGTAGAGTACAGTGACATAAAACAACACTTTTTTGACTGTAATCGATTGAATATAAGTTGCCTGCCTACAGGCGTGTGTGTGAAGCCTATTGCATCTACTCTGCCAACTTTTGCCAGTGCACAGTGACACTCATATCTGGTGTCACAGTAGCTTGCACGCATAGTACCACTAATCGGAAAAAAAATGACAGGCAGAGGCAGGCCACCCCGCAGGGGCCGTCGTGGTCGTGGTGCTGTGATTCCCTTTGGCCCTAGAATAATGCCCAGTTTTCAGAGGCAACGTACCCAGAACTTGAAAAGTTCTGAGGACATGGTTGACTGGCTAACACAGGACACCCAATCTTCTACAGCTTCCGCTCGGAACCTAGACACACCATCCTCCTCCAGCTTAGCTTCGGGCACCTCTCCAGTTACCACTCGCCCGCCTGCCGCCACCACCAACACTAGCACCACAGCCGCTTCACTTGATCCGTCAGCAGAGTTATTTACACATCCGTTGGAAGAAATGAGTGGTGCACAAACATTAGTGACAGAGGATGTAGATAACAGGGATATGTCCCAGTCAGGCAGCATTACACACATGGACGTACGGTCTGATGATGATGATGTTGTACCCGGTGCTGCTTCCTTTGTTGAGTTGTCAGATACAAGTGAAGCGGTTGATGATGACGATGCGTCCGTGGATGTCACGTGGGTGCCCGCTATAAGAGAAGAAGAACAGGAGGAAAGTTCAGATGGGGAGACAGAGAGGAGGAGGAGACGAGTTGGAAGCAGGGGGAGGTCGTCGCAAGTAGCTAGTGGCACAGTCAGACAGCATGCATCGGCACCCGGGGTCAGCGAGACAGCACGCCAGTCAACGCATGCTGTTGCCACCACCAGAATGCCGTCATTGCAGAGCTCAGCAGTGTGGCAATTTTTTGGTGTGTCTGCCTGTGACAACAGCGATGCCATTTGCAACCTGTGCGGAAAAAAACTGAGTCGTGGGAAGTCCAACACCCACCTAGGTACAACTTCTTTGCGAAGGCACATGATGTCCCATCACAAACGCCTATGGGATTAACACATGAGTACAAGCAGCACACAAATCCTCCTCCTGGTCCAGCATCTTCAGCCACGTCAACCACTGCTGCCCTGCTTGCCCCCTCTCAACCATCCACCCATCAGTGTCTCGCCCTGAGCAGTCCCTGCTCATCTGCCCACAGTCAGGTGTCTGTCAAGGACATGTTTGAGCGTAAGAAGCCAATGTCACAAAGTCACCCCCTTGCCCGGCAACTGACAGCTGGCTTGTCTGAACTCTTAGCTCGCCAGCTTTTACCATACAAACTGGTGGAGTCTGAGGCGTTCAAAACATTTGTAGCTATTGGGACACCGCAGTGGAAGGTACCCGGCCGAAATTTCTTTGCACAAAAGGCAATCCCCAACCTGTACTCGATTGTGCAAAAGGAAGTAATGGCATCTCTGGCACACAGTGTTGGGGCAAGGGTCCATCTGACCACTGATACCTGGTCTGCAAAGCATGGTCAGGGCAGGTATATCACCTACACTGCGCATTGGGTAAACCTGGTGACATGGAGTACGTGGCTCAAATTTGAAGTGGGAGGACCGACCAAGCAGCTTTTTCCTTCTCCCGCTTCCAAAAATCCATGCCATATACACGTCCCCTGATAGTGGACGTAACAGGGATTAAACCGATAGGAATAGTACTACTTAACAGTACACACCTTATAATAACGCAGACAGAGGCAACGCATATAATCTTCCATGCTGTGCAGTGGAAGCCCCCAGACTCTGACCTGTGTATAATCTTCCATGCTGGGCAGTGGAAGCCCCCAGACTCTGACCTGTGTATAATCTTCCATGCTGGGCAGTGGAAGCCCCCAGACTCTTACCTGTGTATAATATTCCATGCTGGGCAGTGGAAGCCCCCAGACTCTGGGAGTCTGAAGAAGAGGAGTCAGAGGAGGAAGGTGGCTTTGAGGAGGTGGAAGACCAAACACAGCAGGCGTCCCAGGGGGCTTGTTGTCACCTTTCGGGGACCCTTGGTGGCTGGGTTGAGGAAGAGACCTTCAATGACATCAGTGAGGACAAAGAACGGGACATGGCTAGCTTGGTATCCAACCTTGTGCAAATGGGGAGTTTGCGGTTGTGCAAAGGGACTGTTTGCGGTTGTTTGCGGTGCATTAAAAGGGGAGATTGGTCTGTCACTGTGAAGCGGGTCTAACCCTTACACTACCTGAATGATACAACATCATACCTGATGTTTTAAAGCATGTTATTCCAAACAATTTAGGAATGTTAGGTGATTTATGCCCTTTATGGCTTAAAACCAGACTCTGCATCAACTATGTAATTTTCCGTGGGAGTTTTGCCATGGATCCCCCTCCAGCATACCACAGTCCAGGTGTTAGTCCCCTTAAAACAACTTTCCCATCACTATTGTGGCCAGAAAGAGTCCCTGTGGGTTTTGAAATTCGCCTGCCCATTGAAGTCTATGGCGGTTTGCAGATGTTCGCCCGTTCGCGAACATTTGGTAAAGTTCCCGTTCGCTATTCGCGAACCCAAAATTTGATGTTCGTGACATCACTAGTCCTGGCATCTTCATTGCTGACTTCCAATTCCTCCCCTATCTATGAATATATGTTTCTTGTTTAAAAGTGGGAACCTTGGAGGCTGAGATTAGCTCATTGCCAGGCAGTGAATTGCTGTTTGCATTTTCATCATACAGAAACTAGGTTTAGCATTCCTTTTATGCAGGAAGGAGCCTTACAGTTGAGGCATTAAAGTTCCCGGAAGTCTATACAAGACAATAATGGAAATGACCACTGCTTCTAGTTGCACCTAATCAGTTGAAAAATAAAGCTGGATTCTATTTAAATATTAAAAAAGGCTCAATAAGTTATAAATCAAGTTGTAAGATTCATGTGAAAATCTTCGGGTGTTTTCTATAATTCTGGATAGAAACATTTGAAACAGGAACTCAAGGCAACATTTTTCTTTCATATGGATGTTTGCAGAGTCATTGTTTAGTCATTCAGTCATGACTAACTCTCTGTGACGATATGGACCGCAGCATGCCAAGCACATCTATCGTTAAGTCTCTGGTTGTTCTAACCCACAAGGTTTTCATGGCAAAGATACTGGAGGGGGTTGCCAGTCCCTTTTCCAGTGGGCCGTGATTTGTCTTGCCTCTCTGCTATGACCTATCCGCCTTGGGTGACTGTACATGGTATAGCTCACAGCTTCACTGAAGTACACAAGCCCCTTCTTCACGACAAGGTAGCGAGAAGGGGTTGAGCCCTTATATCACATATTCTAATTGCCAAACTGTGATTCGTCATCACGCTTTGCGATAAATCGCAGTTTGACAACGAACGGATCGCAAAGCCGATCGGATCGCGGCCATGCTCATTGAGCTGCCTAAGCCGTACATGCGCAAAGCGCCGCGTTAGCCGCATGGGAGGGAAAGGGGAGGGAAGAGACACGGGGGGGGGGAGAAGGAGAAAAGAGACACAGGGGAAAGAGACACAGGGGAGAGGGAAAGAGAGGCATGTGAGGGAGAAGGGGGAAAGAGATGCATGGGAGGGAGAGGGGGAAAGTGACACAGGGGGGAGTGGGGGGACAGGGGGAAAGACACACAGGGGAGGGGGAAAGAGACACAGGGGAGTGTGAAATAGACGCATGGGAGGGAGAGGGGGAAAGAGACATGGGGAGAGGGGGGAAAGAGACACGAGGGGAAAGAGACACAGGGGAGGGGGAAAGAGACGCATGGGAGGGAGAGGGGGAAAGAGACATGGGGAGAGGGGGGAAAGAGACACAGGGGAAAGAGACACAGGGGAGGGGGAAAGAGACGCATGGGAGGGAGAGGGGGGAAAGAGAAATGGGGGAGACGAGGGAAAGAGATACAGGGGAAAGAGACACAGGGGAGGGGGAAAGAGACGCATGGGAGGGAGAAGGGGGAAAGAGACGCGTGGGAGGGAGAGGGGGGAAAGAGACACAGGGGGAAAAGAGACACAGGGGAGGGGGGAAAGAGACACAGGGTTGGGGGAAAGAGACGCATGGTAGGGGGGGAAGAGACAAAGGAGGGAAATAGACACAGGGGAGGGGGTTGGGGACAAGGGAGGGGGTTAGAGACACTGGAGGGAGGGGGGGGGGTAAAAACACAGGGGGGAGACACAAGGGAGGAAGAGGAGAGGGGAAAGGAGACACAAGGGAGGGAAAGGAGGGGGAAATGAGACACAAAGGAGGAAGTAGTCAGGGGGAAAGACTCGCAATGAGCGACAAAGGTGCTCATCGCAAGGCCAGTAAAGTAGAGGGGGAGAGGCTCCCATTGTGTGGCAAACAGCATTGCCAGGCTTCACCTTTTATTGTCGTCATTTTTGACGGGCAAATCGCTAGTAAATATATAATCTTGGAACACAATGGAGGTGCTTCTCTGTACACCTACGATTGCCAACTAGAGAGCCAGAACATTTACATTTGACTGAAATACTAATGTCATGTCCAAGATCCAGAAGGGGGTTTGCAGAGTAATAGTATAAAAATATTAGAGTATGAAGAAAAACAAGGACCGTCTCTCAGGGTGGGATAAACTAAACATTTTGAAGGGGTTATTTTCCTGCACTATGATATCCATCATTTTCTGTATGTATAAGAAGCTGAGTCTGAGTCTCAGTTTGTTTCTTTGAAGTGGTTTTGCTGGCAGGTCTTGTCTGCCCTCAGTCTCTTTAGATATTTGGGTGTTTTGAATTGTTTAACAGCCAAATTATAGATGTTCATGTTCCTTGATCTAGAGAAAGTATAGTGTATGAAGGCAAAAAGCTGACATCAGTTCATAATTTATATCGGAGGGACTAAATACGCAGCTTACCCAGAATAGATTGCAATGTCTTAAGGGTAACCTTCTGTGCCTGATAAATCTATTGCAACGAGCCAAGCAAATCTGACTCTTTGGTAATGACTGATGCTCCAAACTAAGTGAGTCAATGTGTGTTTGCGGCACTCAGTTATGCCCAACTCGAAATGACCTCATAGATCACAACCCACCATGCTGATCTACTTGGTATTCTTGGCAGAGATACTGGAGTGGGTTGCCCATTCCTTCTCCAGTGGGCCATGGCATACAGCTCCTAGTATTCCTAGGTGGTCTCCCATCCAAGTACTGACCAGGTTGCAGTGGTGAAAGCACCAAAACCTACCCACTGGACCACCAGGGAACCTAAGGGAGTCACTAGTAATGCCTAAATATTTATGAATGCTCATGGGCCCTGGGGTTTTTCTTCCGCTAAAGGTATCCAAACTATACTGATATACCTGAAATAAGTATTTACCAGGCATCGGAAAATATTTGAATTAGAGAAACCTACACATAAAAAATCATTAAGGTGGTAGGCAAAGAAGGATAGCAAGCTACCCAATATAAGAATGAACTAAAGGATTAAAAAAATATGCAGGATAACAAACATCCCATGGGCTAGCACAGGTCAATGTAAAATTAACCATGGAACCTGTGACCTACAGTATATCCATTTCGACTAACAGTGCTGCTCGTACTAAATCAGTAGCTTGGTCCAAAGTTCCTTGTCAATGGTATCACTGTCCGAGATGCCCTTAGGATAGGATACATGATATACCAAACAATACTTGCCTGGCTCTTATTTTTTGGCATGACACCCAATGGTTAACTCTAAGAATAACTAATGGACAAGAACTAAAAAAGCCAAGCTATGTGTCCAAGTAGAGGCGGAGCTACTGCAAGTGCAGTCGCGGACCTCCCTGTGGCCATCTACGGTGGCCCCTGCAGATCTTCTGTGTCTCAGGGTGGCCCTGTGGACCCTGAGGGTCCCCTATGGCCCCTGTGACCCCCAAGGCCCCTTATGGCCCCAGAGGACCTTCAGTGGGTTTCCTGTGGCCCCTTATGGCCCACTGTGGTCCCCCACAGGCCCCAGGGGCCCACTGTGCTTCCTGCAGGTCATGTGGCCCCTCTCAGCCCCTTGTGTTCCCCATCAGCCTCCTGTGGCCCCTTGCAGACCTCTGCATCCTCCCTCAGCCCCCTGTGTTCCCCCTCAAACTCCTGTGGCCCCTTGCGGACCTCTGCAGCCCCCTATGACCCCCCGCTGTCCCCTGTGGCATCCCTTAGCCCCTTGTGGCCCCTCTGTCCTTACAGGCCCCTGTGGCCCCCCAGGGACCTCTGTGGCCTCCCTCTTTCTTTCTTTTTGCACCAGGGGCCCCCATGCCCTAGCTCCACCACTGTGTTCAAGGCTTATTTAGCTGTTCCATGACAACCTTTGGCAGCTGTAAAGATAACTTAAAATTTAGGGGGAAATGTAACCAGAGTTGTGAGTTAAAAAGTGGTGAAGAAAGCCTCTGAGTATCCCTTCTGTAACAGGATTATCTGCCTGGCTTTCAGCCTTAGATAAGGTTGCCCTGCTTATAATGGGTTCTGACTGTTTGGTAGCCTGGAGCGGCGTTTTGGCGACAACTGTAGCTTTTCTCATTTTAAGCAGTGGGGAAACAAGTGGCTACCCACGCACCGAGCAGGTGTGTTTAAATCAAGTTACCCCAGGAGCACATCCCATCTTTGAAGGAGTAAAATGTGCCTCTTTGTCTACCTGCCAGTGAAAACAAGTCTCCCCCTGGAAAAGAATGGGAGGGTAATGCGAACATGCCATGATAATGATAGCCGCACTGCAAGACACTTACAGAATTATTTGCTATATCTCCACCATGAAGAACCAGTGTTTCAAATTAGCCAGTGACCTCTCAAGTAGCATGTTGCACAATGTTACCACTAATCAGTTACTATGAGACACTGTACACTCTGTACACTATCTTCATGAGCTGCAGAGGGAAGAATCCAGTTAAAAAGATTTTAGGCAGAAAAAACTGAGCTTTTCAGCACTTCTTAATAAAATAAAGTACACAAAAGTAAAGCGATACACAGGTATATTATACTCTTAGTGGAATCCAGAAATCTTTCATGTCCCCTTTAAATTACATTGACCACACACAAGGGAAATCATAATATCATTTAATTGATAATTTATGTATTAAAAACATTTCAATGTAATGTAAAATGAAGCATGCTGTTGTTCGTTGGTACAAGCCTACATTGGTCTATGCATTATATTATTTCCTTTTTAAGAGTTTTATCAATTCCATAAGCTTACCTTTCAGCATAATTGGTTTTATTGATTGTGAGGGAAGTAGAATAATAGACTTTAGTACATGTACAGTATATATGCAAAGCATAAAGAAACCTCTAAAAGTGTCATCTCTCTGATGGTAAATGAAACAGTGGGATAGAAAAGGAAGAATGGAGATATTCAAATATCCTCCAAACAAAACATATTAACACATAAAAACTTGCTTAATCAACTCACAATATGCATCATTATTTCTCTAACAGGTAGGGGCAATCACATATATAGTTGTGAGCATACGAGTTGTTGCTCACGCTTGCGGGCTCGCGTACCGAGGGCCTCAGTTGCTGGCAAGGAGCACCAAAGGCGCTCCTTGCCAGCAACTGCGACCCTTGCAAACTTTACGTCGTAACGCAAACAACATACGAGACACGTTAACACCCATTACGACCTCGCAAAAAACGTCCGCAACCCGCGAACATGAAAAAATGAAAAACACAATAAAAACACACAACACATACATAAAAAGCTTACCTACAGAAAGAGGGAGCATCCAGGACCTCAAAAAATGAAGTTACACCTTAATTTAACTTAAAATAAAAGAGTTTAGACACTAAAAAATTCTCTAAGCGAGAGAAAAAATGGCCGCCGAACAAAACAAAACCGAGGCTAGAGCAGTCTAAACACGCAAAACACCTCAAGAAACACGCAAAACACCACAAAACACATACGGATATTCCGCTACAGACGCATACCACACATTACCCGCCATTTTACGCCAATGCGGAAGTACACAACTATGCTAACGGTTTCGTCTCGCGCACGCACACTATTACACTGCACACATTCAGCACGCTTACACAGCAGCTCCACAGCACTAATGCTGCAGCAACATCAAAACAGATTGCAGCTCTTCTACAGAATGCTTCCTCCATATATTACTTGAAAATAGGTAAAGTATATTAATTTATTAATGTATTATCTATTTGCTTATTATACACCAAACAGCATTAGCTCACTTACAATTTCATTGCCGTCATTTTTTGACGGGCAATTCGCTAGTATTTAAAAGTTTTTTACTTACTAACCAGATCTGAGAATGTTATATCCTATTTGGCCATTCTGGGAAAACATAAATAAGAGGAGCAGGAACAGGAGTCATGATCCCCCTGACCACCAGTCCTTTGGACTCATATGATGTTTAGGATTTTGAGGCTGACCATGACGCTGGATCCTATCAGGACTGCCTCCTGGAAATATGTGGGTGTGAGACTGGGCTTAGAAGTTTTAAAGTATGTTTTATAATTATTTAATATCACGTATAATAGTTGTCAAACTGCAATTCGTCATCACGCTTGAGACAAATCTCAGTTTGACAACTGCGCATTGCGCAACGGGCCGCGCAGGCGCATTGCACATCGACCCGCGCACAGCGCGGCCTAAGCCATTCATGCGCAACGGGCAGCCCGCGCAGGCGCACTGCCAAACATAGGCCTGCGCAGGCGTACTGCACAACGGCGACCCACGCAGTGCGAAAGGAGGAGGAGGAGGGAAGGGGAAGACACAGAGCAGAGGGGGGAGAAACACAGGGCAGGGAGAGGAGTGGGGAGAGACACAGGGCAGGGAGAGGAGGGGGTAAGAGACACAGGGGAGGGGGGAGACACACAGGGGTGGGAGAGGATGGGGGGTAGACACGGAGGGGAGGGGGGAGAGACCCAGAGGAGGGGGGAGAGACACAGGCGAGTGAGAGGAGAGGGGAGGAGAGACACAAAGGAGTGAGAGGAGGGGGGGAGAGACACAGGGGTGTAAGAGGATGGGGGAGAGACACAGGGGAGGGGGAGACACACAGGGGTGGGAGAGGATGGGGGTAGACACACAGGGGAGGGGAGAGACAAACAGGGGTGGGAGAGGATGGGGGTAGACACACAGAGGAGGGGGGAGACACACAGGGGTGGGAGAGGATGGGGGTAGACATGCAGAGGAAAGGGGAAGAGACACAGAGGAGGATGGGAGAGACACAGAGGAGGGGGGGAGAGACACAGGAGTGAGAGGAGGGGGTAGACACAGGGGACTGAGAGGAGGGATGAAGCGACACACGAGTGAGAAGAGGGGGGGAAGAGACACGGGAGTGAGAGGAGGAGGGAAGAAACACATGGGAAAGAGAGGGAGAGAGACACAGAGGAGGGGGGGAGAGACACAGGGAAGGAGGGGGAAGACACAGGGGAGAGTGTGGAGAGACACACAGGGGTGGGAGAGGAGGGGGTAGACACACAGGTGAGGGGGGGACACAGGGGAATGAGAGGGGGAGAGACACAGAGGAGGATGGGAGAGACACAGAGGAGGGGGAGACACACAGGCGAGTGAGAGGAGGGGGGGAGGAGAGACACAAAGGAGTGAGAGGAGGGGGGAGAGACACAGGGGAGCGAGAGGAGGGGGGAGAGAAACAGGGGAGTGAGAGGAGGGAGGGAGAGCCACAAAGGAGTGAGGGGGGAGAGACACAGGGAAGGGAGAAGAGTGGGGAGAGACACAGGGCAGGGAGAGGAGGGGGGAAGAGACACAGGGGAGACACACAGGGGTGGGAGAGGATGGGGGTGGTCACACAGAGGAGAAGGGGAGAGACACAGGGGAAAGAGAGAGAGGAGATACGCAGAGGAGGGGGGTAGACACAGGAGAGTGAGAGGGGAGGAGACACGGAGCGGGGAAGAGACACGGGAGTGAGAGGAAGGGGGGAAGTGACACAGCAGAATGAGAGGGGAGGAGACACGGAGCGGGGGAGAGACACAGGGGAGTGAGAGGAGTGGGGAGAGACACAGGGGTGGGAGAGTATGGGGGTAGACACACAGGGGAGGGGTGAAGAGACACAGAGGAGGAGGGGAGAGACAGATGGGAGTGAGTGGATGAGGAAGTGACATGGGAGTGAGAGGAGGGGGAAGAGACACTGGCATGAGAGGAGGGGGGACAGACACAGGGGAATGAGAGGGGGTGAGACATGGAGGGGGGGGAGACACAGAGGGGGGAGAAACACAGAGGAGGCGGGAGAGACACAGGAAAGTGAGAGGAGAGGGAAGAGACACAGGGAAGTGAGAGGAGGGGGAGAGACACAGGGGAGTGAGAGGAGGGGGGAGAGACACAAAGGAGTGAGAGGAGGGAGGAGAGACACGAAGAAGTGAGAGGAGGGGGAAGAGACACAGGAGAGGAAGAGGAGGGGGGAGAGACACAAAGTAGTGAGAGGAGGGGGAGAGACAGGGGAGTGAGAGGAGGGGGAAGAGACACAGGGGAGTGAGAGGATGGGGGAGAGACACAAAGGAGGGGGAGAGACACAGGGCAGGGAGAGGAGTGAGGAAGAGACACAGGGGAGGGGGAAACACACAAGGGTGGGAGAGGAGTGGGGAGAGACACAGGGGAGTGAGAGGAGGGGGTAAGAGACACAGGGGAGTGAGCGGAGGGGGAAGAGACACAGGGGAGTGAGAGGAGGGGGAGACACACAAGGGTGGGAGAGGAGGGGGTAGACACACAGGGGAGGGGGGAGAGACATAGGGGAATGAGAGGGGGAGAGACACAGAGGAGAGGGACAGACACAGGGGAGTGAGAGGAGGGGGGAGACACAAAGGAGTGAGAGGAGGGGGAGAGACACAGGGGAGTGAGAGGAGGGGGGAGAGACACAGGGGTGTGAGAGGAGGGGGGAGAGACACAAAGGAGCGAGGGGGGACACAAAGGGAAGGGAGATGAGGGGGGAAGAGATACAGGGGATGGGGAGATACACAGGAGATGGAGAGGAGGGGGGAGAGACACAGGGGAGGGAGAGGAGGGGGAAAAGACACAGGGGAGGGAAATGGGGAGAACAGACGTGAGGGAGGGGGAAGAGACATAAGGCAAAGAGACACAGGGCGGGGAAGAGACACAGGGTAGGGAAAGGGGGGCAAGAGACACAAGGGAGGGAGAGGTGGGGAAAGAGACAAGGGGGGGACAGGGGGGAAAGACACAGGGGGGAGAGGGGGTAAAAACACAGGGGGGAGAGGAGACACAAGGGAGGGAGAGGAGGGGGGAAATGAGACACAAGGGAGGAAGTAGACAGAGGGAGAGACTCACAATGAACCCTTAGGCGCTCATCGCGAGGCCAGTAAAGTAGAGGGGGAGAGGCTCCCATTGTGTGGCAAACAGCATTGCCAGGATTCCCATTTTATTGCCGTCATTTTTGACGGGCAATTTGCTAGTGTTATATAAAGTTGATTAACCTATGTTAATTAACTGTATGTTAAGTTGCTTTTCGCTGTGTGTTTGACTTATGATGTTAGAATCTGTAAGTTGCATGTTTGATTCATGAACAGTTAACTAATTTAGTTGACAGTTGAGAGTCAGTGACGTGATGTCAGTTATGTACTCCTGCTTGGTGGTAAAGTCTGCTCCAATCTGGTCTCTCCCCTTGGCCTGGGGTCTCTAAATAGTCCATTTTCTCCTCTACCATCCTGCTATATGTGCTGGTTCTCCAGATAACTGGGAATAGCTGGTCCTTTGGCTGTTGGTCTGGCAGGACCTCAGGGCTTATTCCTGTTCCTGAAACTGAATCTGTTTCTAGTTCCCTGACAGAGGTTATCAGCTGGAGCCATATTGCTTGTTCACAGTCCAAGTTTGATTCTTTCAAGAACCTGAGAGCATGATGGCTTGGCACGATTACTGCAAATAATCATCTGTCTCTCCCACTGACTTGTCATGCAATGGGATCCCCACTGACTGTGTATGACTGTGCCCCTTGGTCTGCCAAGGTTCCGGGGCTGCTTCCCAAAGTATAAGTGTTCTCTAAAGGAGAAACAACAATCCAAACTGCTGCGTGCTGCTAGGGCCTCTTGGTGACAGGATACATCTTCTTCACCCTCTCCCGATTGGCAGGGCTCCTACCACCCCTTGAGCCAAGTCCTACCCTTAGCTGCCTTTGCCAGCAGCTCCACATACTTGGCTTCCAGCTGCAACTCTCGCTGGATCAAGGGTTCAATTAGTGCAGCATCAGTGGAACCCTGGTTCTAGTCCCAATTCTTGTCAGCACTGATTATACATGATCACCCCTTTCTGAATACAAAATGCCACAAGCTGAATCACACTGCAGTACTTCCTGGAGTCTTTCCATTAACGCCAGTCTGTAGAAGGTAGGCCGTTGTAATGCAATAGCTGGTGCCATCTGGCTATCATTCTGATCTTCCAAATAGAGCTCTTCTCACACCAAATCCTCCAGCCATCCTGAAAGCTCATCTCCCTGCTGGAGCCCAAAGAATGCCATTCATTTACTTATAAGAGATGCTGCCAGATCCTCTTCTGTGGCAAGCCTGTGTGTTCACCACTCCATCATCTTTGCGATCTGGCTTCTTTTCTCTTGGATCACCTCTGCAGGAAGTCAAGGACCTGGTCTGATAGTACTGGGCAAATCACCTGTCTGTCTGCATCTCCTCCAAGCCACTGAAAGTATTCCTGGATAAGTTTCCATATGCCATCATGGCTGTTGTCTTGGAAAGTTGATGAAGGGATCCTGCCACTGCCACCAGTTGTTACAATCTGCTTTCTTTAGTCAGGCTTAATAAGGCTGTTAGGGCCAAACCTACCCAGCAGATCCACCAGGTTCTTTTATTTCCCTTAACCAAGACAGCAGATGTCTCTAAAATGCCCTTGCTCATTCAGCATTTAAAAATAAGAATGCAGATTCAGCATTATAAAACTCAGGGACTGCTTTTACTGCTGTGGAAACTTCATAACAGATTCAATTGGCGAATATTTAAACTTGAGCTGATAACATTCTGTAACAGTCTGTGAGTCCTCTGCAAGGTGTCATAACATCCACCCAATTAATTTACAGGACAAGGGCATATTCCATATATATATTCCAGATATCTTATTTCATATATATATTGTAACGGAACCCATCACTGTTTTACCCTGTTTTATGGTTATGGTTAAAATATGATCCTACTGTTATACTGTATGTATATTGGTTTATGCTCTGCAGAATATTAGCCCAGACTATTGCAGACCATGGCATAATAGATAATCCTATCACAAGGGCTCCTCATAAGCAAGAGAGGTCCATTGTCTGAAGTGTTCACATTGTGAAGATGGAACAAAGGGAAGGATGATCTAATCAATGTCTGATTGTATCAAAGTAGCCAGGTAGCCTCAGGGAGGTGTGACCCACCTATTGTCCCTCTATGTGTATTGTGTGGCCAACTATGGGGGATGTGTATTGCCTGTGGGAAGAGATGTGTATATATATTTCTGCACAACAAAATAAAGACAGTATTATTTGACTCCCAATTGAGTGTCGTCCAATATGGGAGGTTGGGGATGGTGAGACTGTAGTGCTTGTTGGATATTTTACCGTATACCAGCGGAGATATTGGATTTGTGTTCCAACTCCGTTACATTTGGTGGCAAGTGGCGGAATTGTTCCCACGGTCAGAAGGACAGCTACAGGAGACACCATTCCGTGGAGTTACAAATTGAGGGCAACGCTAGTATCCATACAGTGCCCCTGGCTACAGCAGGATGGAACTGGCTAGTTTTCGGACAGCGTTCCATGATGAGGAGGAGGAGGCGGCCGCGGACTACAGGGATGCAGACAGAAAGGAACTCATGGAGGGAGACCGGGCAGCGGCTTCAGCACCTCTTACGGACAGCACACAGACTGAGTTTGGAAGAGAACTCCAAAGCAGACTGGCCTTTTTCCCAGGTACACTTCCCACAATAACCTTGGAATGGTTAATGACAGATGTCCACGAATACATAATGGAAAAGCAGCGGGCACGGGAGCGGGCCATCTTGGGAGCTGCTAACCCACCTCCCACCATTAACCCCCCCCCAGCACTGCGTCCGGGTGGTGGGAACTACCAAACCCCTCCACGGTACATCAGGTGCCACACGTGTAACCAGCAGGGCCACATGCAGAGAGACTGTCCCAGAAACAGAAACCGCTCCACGTGGAATACTCCAACTAATTCCCCTCCCCAGCGACAGTGTGTATCCCAGGGAGCAGAAGGTGCCGTCCTTCCGCCCCAGCAACAGTGTGTACCCCAGGAAGCAGAAGGTGCCGTCCTTCCTCCCCAGCGGCAGTGTGTACCCCAGGGAGCAGAAGGGGCCGTCCTTCCCCCCAGCGGCAGTGTGTACCCCAGGGGGCCGAAGGTGTCATCCTTCCCCCCCAGCGGCAGTGTGTACCCCAGGGAGCAGAAGGTGCCATCCTTCCTCCCCAGCGGCAGTGTGTACCCCAGGGGGCCGAAGGTGTCGTCCTTCCCCCCCAGCGGCAGTGTGTATCCCAGGGAGCTGAAGGTGCCGTCCTTCCTCCCCAGCGGCAGTGTGTACCCCAGGGAGCTGAAGGTGTCGTCCTTCCTCCCCAGCGGCAGTGTGTACCCCAGGGAGCTGAAGGTGTCGTCCTTCCTCCCCAGCGGCAGTGTGTACCCCACGGGGCCGAAGGTGTCATCCCCCCCCCCCAGCGTCAGTGTGTATCCCAGGGAGCAGAAGGTGCCTTCCGTCCCCCCCAGCGGCAGTGTGTACCCCAGGGAGCAGAAGGTGCCGTCCTTCCTCCCCAGCGGCAGTGTGTACCCCAGGGAGCAGAAGGTGCCGTCCTTCCTCCCCAGCGGCAGTGTGTACCCCAGGGGGCCGAAGGTGTCGTCCTTCCACCCCAGCGGCAGTGTGAACCCCAGGGAGATGAAGGTGTCGCCCTCTCCCCCCAGCGACAGCTTACCCTAACAAGGGGAGACACCAATCTCCCAGACGGCGCAGATGGGACCATGGTCTCTGTGCCTGACCTACCGGGATGCTGAACAGCCTGTTCAGATCCCCAACTACCCTCACTGGGACAACCGGAGGAGGGGGTAAGTACAAATTCCCCTCCCCAGCTAACTCCTAATGTGGCCCCAGGGGTAACAGAGGAAATGTTAACCCCCACTGACCCCCACCTTTCTCTGGCTACTGAGCCGGAATATGTCCCAAGTACCCCAGCAGAAGAGCTGACAGCGGGGCAGAGTGCAGTCGGCCTCTGCCCTCCCTTTGTCCCTTGTACAGAGCAGAATGTCCTGCAGGTTATACCAGCAGAAGAGCTGGCATCAGGGCAGAGTGCCGCTGGCCTCTGCCCCTCAAGTCCCCTCAGCATGTTGCTCCATCACCACAGCGAAATTTCCAGGTGCCTGGTTAGACTTCCCCTCAAAGGGGAGATGTGTGACGAAGTGCCCTTCGCCACTTTGTCCTGGAGAGGACTTATTGCCAGCCTCCTGCCCTGAGACTATGGCCCTGGGACATATTGCCCTTTAAGAACAGTATTCGGCCATACCAGAGTGTATGTCACTCATTCTGGCCCTTTAAATACAGGGGGGTCATTCGGTACTTGCCCTGTGGGAGCGGTGATACCCCAGATAGCTATGCCATGGAGCCCATTCATATAATGAAAGACTATGGGAAAGACTTTAGCTACCTGGCAATTGAACTGTGTGAATTGGATCTGAGCGCTATTCGGTAGTTTTGTGCGCTCAGATCCCAGCTATCTGGGGGATATGTGAAATGTCTGTGTGTAAAAGGTGACTTTAAGTATTTTAAAGTGGTTTATGTCTTTTTGCAACCATGTGCTCAATGGAGTCTGCCTCTATCCCTGGATAATTGGACTACTTTCCCCATTGTCTCCAGTACAGAGGCCTCTGTAAAACCTGTTTGTAAAATGTATTTTCCCTCTCCTTGAAATGTTTATTGCTGGGAATGCTGTATGAAGTGTGCGTTTGTTTTGTTCTTGAAATGTGTGTAAAGGTGAATTGCAGTCATGCTGATGGGTTGTCAAACTAGAGAATTGACCAACAAATACTTTTGTCCGGACATCCCCAGGCCAATCCGTTGGGATCAGACCGTGTATGCCGGCTTATGGTCACGGGGGAGGTGTGTAACGGAACCCATCACTGTTTTACCCTGTTTTATGGTTATTTAATTCTTGGTTAAAATATGATCACATTGCTATACTGTAGCTTTGTTGGTTTATGTTCTACAGAATATATTGGCTCAGAATATTACAGCTACTAGGCTAATAGATAATCCTATTACAGAGAATCCTCATAAGATAAGGAAGTCTATTGTATAACGTGTTTTCATTGTGAGACATAAGAACAAAGGGAAGGATGATCTAATCAATGTCTGATTGTATCAGTAGCCAGGTAGCCTCAGGGAGGTGTGACCCACCTATTGTCCCTCTATGTGTATTGTGTGGCCAACTATGGGGGATGTGTATTGCCTGTGGGAAGAGATGTGTACATATATTTCTGCACAACAAAATAAAGTCAGTATTCATTTGACTCCCAATTGAGTGTCGTCCAATATGGGAGGTTGGGGATGGTGAGACGGTAGTGCTTCTTGGATATTTTACCGTATACCAGCGGAGATATTGGATTCGTGTTCCAACTCAGTTACACTACATATCCCAGGCTGCTTTGCAACACAGGAACCCCAGAGTTTATTATGTATCAGCTAACCTCTGCTTTCTCCTGATTGGCCAAAATGAATTATGAATTTTATGCTTATCTTAGTAGGGATGTTCAGGGGTGTCAACCAACAAAAGCTGTGGCTTGCAAACTGAAAAGATTTAGCAAACATTAGAATGAGATTATAAATGTTTATTTTGGTATTTTTTTAGGCAAAAAAATGTTTGCATACTGAGTCTCCTCTATTAGATGCATTCTTAAATCGAGAAAACTTAGATATGCCTTTAAGATGTATTTATAATATTTTATTGACACCCTTGGCACCTACTTGTGTATGGGCATGTAAGAGGAGGGGGATTACAAATTATTTTGCACCAGGGCCCACAAAAAAATAGCTCCACATTGCCTAAAATAATACATGTAATTTTTAACATCTGGTGGGGCAGATGACATACTCCCAATATAGGACAGACTAGCTGGCACTTTTGAGCACCTGGTCCTTAGGCCTCTGACAAGGATTAGTTGCAAGAAGGGTGGTAGCGTTTGCCAGATAGGAGTTACCCACATATGGGTATCCTGCAGCCATTAGAACCTGCGCTCTGTGACCTGCAGCCTCAGTGTTATTTATGTGTCCAGGATCCATGGAGCTGGGGGTCAGGAGGAAAACCTCACTCTTGAGATGCTCTAGCGAAGAGAGGGAAAGCTCCCCAGTCCATACTTTGTATAGCCCTACATTCACTTGAAGAGGAATTATGTTCCAAAATCCTTGCACTTGCCCCCTCTTTCTTCCCCAAAAACCGAATACAAGTTGGCCAGTTGTTGATTACCCTGACCTTTCAGAGTAAAGCTATAGGATAACCCTGACCCTCCAGATTGAAGCTATAGGATCACCCTGACCCTCCCTTCAAGGCATCACAGATAGGACGTTGCATAGAGTCTACACCTCATTCCAGAAGTGACAGGGTTAATCTCTTTGTGCTTGGTCGTGATGTATAAGGAAGTTTTAACTTGTCACATTGGGAATGTTAAATCTTTCACTCACTCTGTGTAAATAATGGGATTTAATAACTACTGTTTTTTTTCTAGTAAAACCAATAATCTGTCACGATTCATATTTTTGACACGTCCTTAAAACCATTAAACTTTCTGCTGTTTATCCTAAAACATGAAGGAAATAAAAACATAATCAAAGAGAAATGTCATGAAGAAAGAGGCTGTGTTTGTGTCAGACAGTTTAGGGGTTAATGCGGGAGATGCCCCTAGGACCAGTCTATAAAAGGATGTGTGGTGGGATCCTGCCCCTCTGACTCAGCCTCTCTCCCATCCCTTAGGTATCCAGGGAATGTATCCAGACTCAAACTGCTGAGTTTTGTCAGACATTCCCCTAATATGGTGCTGGGATGAGGAGACACTGGGGGGGCAGTGAGTCCCCCGCATAACATCACATACAGGGTTGAGCTTTATCTCCCCATCCAGCCCCTGTGTGTGTCAGTGCTCAGCAACCATCAAGGACACAGCATCTACCAGGAGCATCAAGTGAGTACCATGAGGATGGGGGCTGCAGGCACAGGACCCTCTGCAGGACACTGTGTAACCTTTTATATTGACAGAGGGGGCAGAGACATAGGTAATAAAACGCAGAAATAAAGTCACAGACATAACATGCAGAGAGAACAACAAAACACTGAGATGTACGATGTAACAATACAAAGATTATATATATATATATATATATACATACAGAGTACTGCACTACAAACAATTAATAGTACATTCATGATGCTATTTGAATGTCTAAAAAATAAGATAATTTGTTAACTTATATTTTAGACATTCTAATAGAATCACTAATGTACTATATATATATATATATATATATATATATATATACATACATACATACATATAAACATTAGTAAACAAATGTAAAACTGCATAGAAGTAATAATAACATACAGAGATAAAATAACATAAACTATAATTACACATAGAGATAACATGCAGTTATAATTTAGCACATAGATATATAATAACATACAGATAAATAACAACATGCACACACACACACATATATATATATATATATATATATATATATATTGCAGGATATGCAATAAAAAAGACATATAATAACATGAAAATATATAACCCACAGATATAATTACAAGCAGTAATATAATATTACACAGAGATACAACACCACAGAGCTTTGTAGCGATATAATAAAATATACCTACATATAGATGTTTGATAACATGCAGAAATATATCAATATACTTTCATGTACAGACACAAAACACACTGTATATAATAACATATAAAAACATAATAACACACACATATATCACACCAGTAACACAAATATTTATAATAGAGTGAAGATATAGTAACACAGATATATAACAATATGCAGCAATAACACACAAATATACAAAAAAAGAAAAAGTTACAGAAAAGGTTTTAATGTTCTCGAGTCCTAATATTAATATATTATCTAGAAACACTAGGGCCCTCATTCAATTGCAAATTGGCTAATTGAACAAGGCTCTAAATAAGCACATATCATATTTTTTTTTTAAAGAATTTTTTAGTTAGTGAAAACCTTGCTTTTGGATAGATGGTTACTAACTAAAAACTTATTTAAAAGATATATGCTATGTGCTTATTTAGAGCCTTATTTAATTGGCCAAATCGCAATTGAATGAGGGCCTAGATCAATTACTGCTTGGTACACTATGGAGCCAGAACTATACACTGGGAATTACTTTTTTTGACAATTGACTTATGTAGAAGTTTACATTTTGTTGATATGCTATTTTCAAGTTTTAAGTCATTTTGCCAGGTTCTGAAATGAAGGGAAATTTATATGTAATTGTTGAATATATTTTACAGTATATTTATCTCGTGATCATAATTTGCTTGTGTTCTGAGCTTTTTATGTACTAATGTGTATTACAAATCTGTATATCATGTTAAGCTTGAATTAAAAAAAAAGAATAACATATAAAATACATATGCACTGATAGCTATAAAAGAAGTTGTGCAGCCAAATTGCTACGTCTTGAAATCTCTCATCAGAGGATTCTTGGTGCGTCACTAGTCTAGACACCCTGCCCCTACTGGCATAATTATCTATGTGTTGAGTTTTGGTTAAGATGGTGAATGACTCCAGCTTGGCTCTGTCTTTACTAGGTCTGAGCAGCCATGGCCAACAAGGGTCCATCTTACGGTATGAGCCGTGATGTTCAATCTCGCATTGAGAAGAAGTACGATGATGAGCTGGAGGGCCTTCTTGTGCAATGGATTCGTTTGCAGTGTGGGAGCGAGGTGGAGGCACCAGAAGAGCCAGGAAGGATAGCATTCCAGCTCTGGCTGAAAAATGGCACTGTGAGAATACATAGAACTGCCACCAACTATCACCTCCAGTCTCGTGGCTCCCACTAGTCTGTGTCACACTGATAGGGGAGCGATATACTCCATGTCTCATAGCTCCCTCCTGTCCATGTCTGCACGCAATAGATGACAGTCTCCATGTCCCATAGTAACTCCCTTGTAACTCCCTCCTGTCTGTATAAACCTGCAGGGGAGAGATAGACTCTATTTGCCATAGCCACCCCCCTGTCTCTGTCACCATGCAGTAGATGACAGACTCCATGCCTTGTAGCTCCATCCTCTCTCTGCCACTCTGGGGGATGGAGAGACTCCATGTCTTATTGCTCCTTCCTGCCTGTGGAAAAGACTCCATGTGACACAGCTCCCAGCTGTCTCTATTACTATGCCACCCTGTATGGGGCCACCCTGTATGGGGAGAGAGAGACCCCATGTCTCATTGTTCCATTCTATGTCTTCATACACTCCCATGTCCCATAGACCCCTCTTATCTGTATGGGGAAGGATGTGTTCCATATTTCATAGCTCCCTCCTATCAATGTCCCTAGGTGGGGTTAGAGACAGACTCCATGTCCCATAGTTACCTCCTGTGTGAGTCATTGAGTCACCTTGTACAAACAGTGTGATTGACAGGTTGGCCCAAAGTTATTTTCTCTGGCACTGTGTCATTCTGCTGTTCTCTTCTTTGTTTCCAGATTCTCTCTAAGCTAATAAACAGTCTGTACCCCAAGGGATCTCAGCCAGTGAAGATCCCAGACTCACCACCAAGCATGGTGTTCAAACAGATGGAGCAAGTAGCTCAGTTCCTAAAGGCAGCCGAAGAATATGGAGTAGTGAAAACTGATGTCTTCCAAACTGTGGACCTGTATGAAGGTAACATTAACCCTAACATGCTGCTCTGTATGATTATAACAGGGTTTCTGTACACTGATAATGACCACACTGCATGCACTCTATTTTACTGACACCCATTACCTTCTTCCTAGTCTGATTTCATACATTTCTGGTGCTTATGCTTACCTCTTACCCAATAAATATCTATTTTTCAGGGAAGGATATGGCTGCTGTGCAAAGAACAATTGTGGCCCTTGGGAGCATTGCAGTCACCAAGAACGATGGACAGTACAAGGGAGAACCTTCATGGTTTATGAAGTAAGTGACAGATACCAAGGAGGGCCCCTAACCACCTCATCTTCTTCACAACATCTGTCATTACTATATCACTTTGCTTTTAACTACACGTTAGGCTACAGGTGGTATTATGGCTGCATAGTGAAGTACCAATAAACGTAATAAATGTAATTTAGTAGTAGAAAACAGCTTTGATTTTACTACATTTGGCAGTCACTCAGCTCAGGATCCCATCAGACTGGACAGTACCTAATTAGATCATTCAGGCTGGTCAGTACCTAATTAGGTCATTATTGATGAATGGATCTAAGGGTTAATGGCCTCCTTTTGTATACGGGTTCTGAGGACTCAATCTGTAAACTGCCAGACTATCATGATAAGTTAACAAATTCAGTTTGATGTAAGGTACTCACATCCACAATGTAGTAACTTTAAAGCTGTTTTTAAACTATTAAGTGACTAATAAGCATTGGTAGAGCTAATGAATTGAGGGCTCTGGTGGCAAATAATTTCAGGTTGCTCATCGCAACTCCTCCCAGAAATAAAAATAAATATATATATATATATATATATATATATATATATATATAGTAAAAACGTAAATTTGTATGCACATTTCGATGTTTAGTAGGTGGCCATGGGAGTTCAATAAAAAGTCAACAAATAAAACATACTTTTATCTTTTTAATGAAGAGTTTTCCTTTATCAAAGGCTGCTGCCGATAGTAAGGCCACTATCCTGCAGTAGCCCCAGATGCTTTCCATCTGCAGTAACTTCTCACCTTTCTCTAAAGCTGTATAATCAGCTGCCACTCTATAAATAACAATAGTAACTATCTGATATTTCTACTACAGGAAAGCTCAGGAGCACAAACGTGGTTTCAGTGAAGAGAAACTGAAGGAGGGAAAGAACGTGATTGGTTTGCAGATGGGCAGCAACATGGGAGCCTCCCAGGCTGGCATGACAGGATACGGCCGCCCCAGGCAAATCCTTTGATAAATCCCGCAATGAGCCATACGCCAAATCTTTCCATGCTGAGGACTCAGAAACATGCTCCAGTCCCAGCAGGGAAAGGATAAAACCGAGCACATACCAGCTCTACTCTTACCCAAGCCCACCACAACCCAGCGCTCAGAGGAACGTTATCCCTTCCAAAATACACCAGCGCTTCCCAGGATCAAGTGGCTGAGTTGGCAGTACAGATTACCATGAATCCCACCTGGCCTTGCCTGGAGATGCTACTAGGTTGGTCCAGCCCCTGGATATCTCATAACCTTGAACAGTGGGTGGTGGCACTGTGTCCTATTTCCATGGACCATGCAGAATATGGTATTGTAGATTTAGTATCTGCTCTCACCACCAGATCTTACATGACCAACTCTCCCCTCTCATCCACTTTCCTCTCTCCTTACAACCATGTTTCCTCCACAAATAGATCTCTCTTCTTCAACCTACTCTCCCTCCCTATTCAATTCTCTCCCTCCCCCACTTTACCACTCCTCCCAACCAACTCTTTTCCTCTCTCAAGTAGATTTATTTCCCACCTGCATCATTCTCTGCCTTCTTAAATCCCTTATCACCACCCTCAATTTGATTCTCCAAATTAAGATATTTTCCATACAATTGGGATTTTCAAGTTGGAAAAAAGCATTTTTTTACTTTTTAATAGTTTATTAAAAATAAATTACTTTAAATCATCAACATTTTAATTTTGTTTATAGAGTCTGCAGTTTGTGGAAGATTGAGTGGCTGGCACTGCCACTGTCTGTACTGTGTATAGTGACGGGGAGGGTGACGCTTCTGCCGCTTGTACTAACTAAACATGGTTTGGTGTAGTGTATGCGAGGGGAAGTCTCCCACTGCATGTACTGTTCATGTGTTGTATGTACAGGACATGGTGTAGTACTGTAAATGTGTGTGCAAGGTCCAAGTTGGCACTGCTGCTGTCTATGCTGTATATACATGTTGGGTGTGTGAGGGGGGGCTTGCACTATATTTGCTGTGTGTGATGGGAAAGCTGGTGATGGGACTATGGGCTATGTATTCATGCCGTGACAGAGTAATGTGTGAGGTAAAGGGTGGCACAGCCAGTGCTGGATTACCCATTAAGCAAAATAAGCATGTGCTTAGGGCATCAAAGGAAAGGGGGCACCATAGATATTTTCCATTGCCAGATTCACCATCGACCATATGGTGCAAAACTGTAAATGGGGCAGCTGAAACAATTCCACAAAACAGGGCCAATGCAATAAATTACATTTACATACAACAATAATAAAAAGGTTAATGATATACATTGTACTGGTTTATTATTATTTACATTTTAAAGTAGAGATATATGGAGACACCAAAATGTTTAAGTGCTTAGGGCCTCTAAAGCTCTGGGCACAGCTGCTCCCTGTATTGTGCATATCATGGTGTAGCAGTATGTTTGTGAGCACTATACATCTGTGTCATGGTATAGTAGTGTGGGTGTTGTGGTATGCTGGAACTGCTGCTTTAACTGCACAGGATAGTAGTAGTATGCGAGGGGGAGGTTGGCACTACTGCTGCCTGTGTTGTATGAATGTCACAGCATAAAAGTGGGTAGGTTGGCACAGTTGCTGTCTGCATTGTACTTGTGCTCTGTATACATGTCACGGTGTAATACTGTGAGGGGGAGTCTGGCACCACTGCTTTAGATAAATGCCATGGTTCAGTAGTGTGTGTAAGCTGCAGCTGGCACTGCCACAGCTTACATTGAAGCTTTAATGTGTATACATGCATAATGTAACTGTCATGGCGTAGTGGGTCCATTTGGGAGAAGGCTGGCACTGCCTATGGCTGAGCTGTGTGAATATGTCATGGTGTATGTGTATAGGAGGGGAGGCTAGCATTGCTGCTGTGTACATAGGTTGGCACTGCTGTATAATTGTGTAGAGGAGCTAGACACTTGCTACAGCATGTTTGTGTAATGTGTGGCTTGCACTGTAGTTCCTAATTGTGCGTGAGGTGCATTGGTAATGGCACTGGTGTAATAGTATGTATATGTGAAGAGAATTACAGAATCACCACTAGTTGTATAGTATTGTAGTGTGTGCATATTCACAAAAATGATTTCACCAAAATAAAACCTTTTATTGCACAATAAATTTTACAAGAGGACAATTTTCCTAAAACTCACTGACACAGAGGTCCGCACCCCCCACAGATGCACACTTGCATACATTTGAAGAACACAACGCGTTTCACTGCTCGAGTACAGGTTGCTCCATTCACACTCAACACTTTTTTGTTTGACACACTGCAGTAAACTCAATGCCAACCGCACTCCATTTCTGAGGTGCAGAAGGGCCATCGGACACTCTGCCAGCTGAAGGGAATGGGTTAACAATTCCCCAAATAAATAAATAAACAAATCCTGTAGAGGCCAATGGGAAGTGGCTGCAGCTATATAGTACTGTAGTATATGGGTGACCCATTGATTCCTACATTAGGCACTACATTTGGGATAAAGCTCCCGTATATTAGGCAGTTGTTTTCTAAGTCAAATTTTGGAGTCTAAATATCAAGGGGACACAGGAAATGAGATTGGTCAGTTCTGCTATATTGTTGCACTGTAATCCATCTCCCATCTTGCTTTATTCTTGTACAGATTCTACAAAGTTTTCAATGCTCCTTGGGCTGCTTCAAACACTGTCTCTGAAAATGATTTCCCCCATGAATTAGCAGAAGCAAAAACACTACAGAGGACTAGGTGGAATCTAATTGGGGACATGAGTTGTCAGTGATTAAAGTAGATCACTAGATGGGAACAGGTTTAAAGGGATTTTGTACCCATCGGTACTTCTCTGCATTATCAGTCAAAATCAATTAGAAAATATATATAAAAAAAGTTTTCATTTAAAGCTCTTTGTTTTAAATGCTGAAGTGTTTGCCACAGTCAGACTGTTTATTTACCTGTGCAGGGTGCTTGTATTTTCTGGTCCTTTCAGAACCAGCAAATTCGAGTTACATTTAGCCTCCACAGAACCATTAGGGAGGACTGTTTGAGGATTAATTGGGTTATATAAAAGTTCTTATAAAAACA
Organism: Discoglossus pictus; assembly: GCA_027410445.1. Classification (NCBI taxonomy): domain Eukaryota; kingdom Metazoa; phylum Chordata; class Amphibia; order Anura; family Alytidae; genus Discoglossus; species Discoglossus pictus. Next base: position 130,235,560 of record CM050169.1, on the reverse strand, counting down.
ATTAAACAGGCATTGATTACAAAAAATCATGTTTTTTTCCACTTGGTTTTCAATGCTCTATTTGATGATGAACAGGATTGATAATAAGGTTTATTAAAGTAAAACAATAAAAAAGTGTGGATTTTCCTTCTTGGAAAACAAAGGTGCAAGGAATCTGAAAGCTCTCTGATTTCTAGGTATCCTTTGCATAACTGGGATCCCTTAACATCTTTGTATTTTGTATATAAATACACAAATACTTCTTGATATGAGTGTAATCGCTTTTAAGAAAATTGCCTGTAAAGCAAAAACTTGTATAGGGAAAAAAAAGGCATCTCACATTGATTCCTGTGATATAATCAACCATTTTAAAACAGGTAATTTATACCAGAAAGGGCATCCAAGGAAACTTGTATAGTGAAGTATACATATAATGCCAACTATGGGTTAAATACAGACAAGCCTCTCCCAACCAAGAAAGAAAATAGGAATAGTTAAAGGCATTTGTTTAAAATATTAAATACAGAAATATCTGGATAACAATACTCTCAGTGCATGACAGAAGGACAGATACGTGATAGATATGTGATAGACACATAATGAGAAGATAGTAACACACAGACATATAATACATACAAAGAGATGTACAAACAGACGTACCACTATATTCGTCATTAATCCGTTACGGAGGGACGGACGGATGCTGAATCTCATAAATATAGAATCATTTTTTTCCATAGGAATTAACTAAAATTAGAATAATCCGTTTCCAGACCCAAATCTGATACATAAATAAATAAAAATGTAACCAGAACTGTCCCTGTACTGAGGAGCAATGATGGTGGAAGCTGAAGAAGTATTGTTTAGATGGGGAGTCACCTTCCAATAACCATCAGGTAACTCCAAACCTGGTGTCTTTTTGTCTCTTTCCCGGTGATTCACTAGCACGCGATTTAGCAAAGAACCTACCCAATGTTGTCTGTTTTTTTAAATTTACTGACTAATATTGGATTTTTGCATGAATATAGGAGCATTTTTTTCCTACAAAATGTGACTAATATTAGATTTGAAGAATAGGGGGGCAGATGAATATAGAGGTTCCACTGGATATAAGGAGAGCGATGAATGTTGTAAACAGATGCATAGAGATGAATGTTATATACACATAATAATGGACACATGAAAAGAGGTTAGATAACTAGATAGACACATAGACAGGTTAATGTTAGACACATAGAAATACATGTTAAACCCACTGACACAACGCTTCGTTTTAGAAGCAGGCAAATCAGGAGATGGATGTTAGACACAGGTAAACAATGACATAGACCGATGGATGTTAGACACACAGGTATAGAGATGAATGTTAGACATATAGCAACAGCACTTAAAGATGAATATTAGACAGTTACAGAAACAAATGTTGGACAAACAGACACATAGCTTGATGAATGTTGAAACCGTCACAAAAGTTGAATGCTAGGAACAGAGACAGACAATTAGAGATGAATGTTAGATGGAGGCAAATGATGAATGTTATAGTCACAGATAAACACACAGACACGGGATACACAAGCACACAGAGGTGCAGAGCTTTGAATCTCCAAAGGTTTCAGGGATCTTTTGTGTTTGGTATTCTGTAACACCTACTATAAATCATTTTTAGTTTGTCTTTAAACTGTACTGTGTACTAGAAGCAACTGTGATCTGTCGATAGAAAGACAGATGTGCCTTGGTTCAGATTTCTCTTATACTAACCATATTTTTGTTACACACTCTAATATAGCTCACCAGATCCAGCCTCTTTCATCAGAAAAAAAAAATGCAATAGTTTCACCCGTATTAAAATATGATCAGAAAAAAAATCATACACAAATCAAATTCAGCCATAAATATCACCATCCTCTCACCATGTATAAAACAATCTGTCGTGATGACGTGCAATCACAAGTTCCCCCCAACATTAGACACCCAGCAATGCCTGAGCCTCTCCTTATAATGTGCAGTTAGGAGCTTTCCATAAATTAAACACACACCACTGTCTGCTTCTGTTATGGATGTCTGGCCAGTAATAGCAATGTGGTGGACGGGTGGGGGAAGCTGGCGTCCAATAATTAATCCTTCATAATTGCACCATCAACAAATCATGGAGAAGGACTCCTCGGAATAGAAGATTTTACCATGCGCAGTAGCTTAGGGGTTAATTATACCCAGTCTCCTTAATACTATGCACAACATGGTCGCTAGTATCCTGTGAACTTCTATCCCCATGCCACAGGTCAGAGGTCACAGTTTGCCTGTTTCCAGCAGAGTTAATGCTTTGAACTCTGATTTGTTCAAGGGGTTGGTGTCTGTGGTTGGTGGGGATATCTTCCTCTTCTGCATCATCTTTTACCCCACACAGGGGCAGAGACTCAGTTTCGCTTCCCATTTCCAGCTTCCGGGGACTGTGAGTTCCTCGGGGGCGTGGCCAACCACAGTTCATCTCCAAGTCTCCACTGCTTGACATCCGGGACAGAAATAGCTCTAGTGTGTAATACAGGGACCAGAACACAGCAAAGCAACCCAAAAGCATAAGGGTCTGGGAGTGAGTAGGGAGAAGGAGGGAAAGTATTGAGGATAAAATCAAGAAAAGAACAAGAAGAGAAAAAGAACAGGTAAATACGAAAGGGGGGTATGATTAGGTAAAGAACATGAAGGGGGGCAAATGGGTAGATAACAGAGATAAAAGGTCAAAAGGAATTGCAGAATATAATAGATTGAGCAGAATAGGAGATAACATGGAAGAGAGAGATAGAGGTAAAGGGGAATGGAGGATAGTATGAAGGAGAGAGAATGGGGTGGATACATTTGGAGATACACACAAGCAGTGAAGGGGAATGGTTAATTTATTGGGGGTGAGACAGAAGGAATGATGTGTGAAGTGAGTGGGGAAAATATAATTTGGAAGGATTGCATTGAGGAAAGAGGAAAGGGTGGGAATATAAAGAGGAAACATAATTGGGGGAGGTAATAGTGAAAAGGACATTTGGTGTAGATAATGTTGAGAAGAATAATAGGAGACAGGATGACAAATTGGGAAATGAGAATGGAGGGATATTGGGAGAGGAAACAACAGAGCAGAGATTGGAGAGATTGAAAGCAGAATGAAGGAAGCAGTGGAACAAGAAAGAGAATGGTGACAAGAGAAGTAAAAGAAAAGGAAAAAATATAGTTAAATTACAAAAATCAAAAAAACACAAGAGATCTGTAAAAAAAAAGTAAGGTGATCACAGAGTCTAAAAGTGCTTCAATGTCGGTACAATGAGTCACAAAAACACAGATATAACTGCAGATGAGAACCAGTAGGCTCACCTAGACTGCCCATTTGTTCTACCTAAAAAGCTAGGCTTTATTAATCTTTCGTATGGCCTTAAAATTATCACAGAAATGGTTGAATTCCATTACTGCGCTGGTGCCTACAATTTCCACTGAAGTGCTGTGGTGAACTGTTTAAAAAAAGTGACGGAACAATATGGCATGTGAAATATCACGCATTATGAAAATGATCCTTGGAAACCGGTTCTAGTGTTTCATAAACTAAGGCAAGGTTTTAAGGCCTAATGAGAAATAGGTGGGAGGGAACTGCGTGCAGAAAACTGAATAATTAACTAACAACTGCCAAAATATCTTTAGCTATAACAGTTTATGGAGACCAAGCTGATCACCAGCTGAAGCAGTTAAATACTGCAGATCTTGTAAAGGAAGCAGACAGTGGTTAATAAGGAAGAATGTGCAGAAGAAAAAGAAGATATGGATGTTTTCTTAAATTTTTAAGAACATATATTTTCTGCAGACATTTTGATTTAGACATTTATTTACTGAAACAGAAGCCAAGAAGGTAATTGTTTTTCTCTAATTTAATTTGTATATCTTTGTATATTTGGGTCATCAGCCCAGTTCTGTAGCAATGCAGGGGATATGATTTGTGTGTGATATTTATTGCAAAGTAGATATAAGTGAGGCTCTATTACCACTATTGCTGCTAGAATAGAAGGTAAGCGCTTTACAATGTATTACTAATATTATGTATCTGTGTGTATTTATGTTTATGTGGGCAACCGTGACTTGGTCCTCATGAGCATGAGAAGAATCTAATACAACTATTAATCAGTTATAGACATATTTTTGATTAATGTAGTTAAAGTGTATTCTATTTAAATCCGTGCAAAACTAGATGAAAATTTAGTGTGTCACGTGTAGTATCATCCTTTTAAAAATGTCCTGTCCCAATGAAAATTGCAAGATAAACCGGCCAGTAACCAAATCAAAAATGTTGAGAGAAAAAACTGTCCCCTCAATGTGGTCAAATTGGTGCACTGGCTCAGGTAGCTTTAATCAATCAAACTAAACACACTCTTAAATATAAACTGGATTATGTACAACAGTGTTTAAAAACTGGTCAATCTCAACTAAATAAGTTCCAAGAACCAAATCAATCAATGCTCAATGAGTCAGTGGAAACAGATCAATCCCATCTCCATGGATCCTAAGGTCACTAGAAATTGTCCAGCTACAGCTCCACAGGTAAATGTATACTGATGCAGGCTCTACTCTTACCCCCAAACTCCTCTTCTATGCTCCACGGATTACAGCTCCATTTTAGTTTTTCTCCACCTAATTACTTCTAACAACTTGTGAAAGTGACATTGACATGTACAACTGTACATTGTGACCCATCAACCTCCTCATTTTACAAGTTTCATTCTTATTTATGTATATACTCTGTTGTCCAGACATTCATTTATGCTTTAGCCTTCATATGTATATTTACCCGCAGGGTGTTGCTGCTAATGGTATAGTTTTCCTGCTCAGAAATCTCCAGTCCAGGTGCACAGGGGAGTGAGAAGTTGCTGTTAAGAAACTTCCCACTTTGTGCCTCTTGCACCAACCTGATAAGGAAAAGTAAAAATTGAGCATGAAACACAGAGTTGGAGCAAAGGTAGACGGAAATAGATTAAAAAAAACAAATGTCCATTGATAACCCTGAATGCATGGTTTCCTTCATTGCGTCCCGCCCCCCTGGCATTGCCTTCATACTCTACCTTCTTCTTTCTGCCACGTCCTCGGGGGTCCAAGCCGAGCCATAAAGTGTCAGCTGCCAATGCTGCAACACCCCCTGCTGGAGAGATTCATCTCCTGGGGGTAATATATATATGTCATGTATTTGTAAGCAGAGCTGAATCCTCATAGCATGTTTGTGGATTTAAGGCAGGGGGTTGTACACTATAGTGTTTCAGTATGTATGTGGGTAGGGGGCAGATCATACCATTATATCATTTGGTAGCCCATGTCATAGTGTGTGCATCTTTATGTGGTAAAGTGTAGCCATACTGAGTGTGTGGAAATAGTCATGCCAGCTGTGTATTTGTTAGGGGAGACATGTATGTGTCTTTTGGGGATGCCTCTTCATGTAGTTTATAGGCAAAGCCATGTTACATTATGTGTGTGTGTGGGAAGGTGGGGGTGCAGGTTTGTATGGACACTCACCAATGTCACTTGTCACGATTCTGTAAATCCCCTCAGCACTCTCACCCCAGCACCGCACTGATGAGAATGTCCAGTCTGTGAATCCACTTGGGTCTCTGCAAGGGAGAGAATTACACACAGTGCAGAGGCAGTGGGGAAGAGAATAATACAAAATGAATGGGGAGCAGAGTATAAACAAATTAAGTGGGGAGTAGAATATTATACACAATGGAGGAGTGGGGGTAGGTGGAGTGATGTTGTGAACAGTATTATACACAGAGGGAGTATTGTGCACAGGGTAGATTGAAGAGCAGTGCAACGATGAGCAGAGTATTATACGTATTACAATAGAGTGAGAACACAGAGTATTATCAACTGTACCCATAATGCACCCCAATGCCTATGCAGGGGTACAAAGGCTGGAACCCCTACAAATAAATGTTATCAATTGGTCGAGGCCATTATAACCCAGTTTGTGCAGAACAGCATGGCAACCCCCAATTCTTGTCACCCACGTATCTAGGCTGCGAGTGGCTCCAATAAGCGAAGAGATTCCACTTGGACAGAACAGACGGATCTCCAGATTCCCACGACGAGGGTGTGATATGGTGACCATCACAGCAACATGCTCCAGTGTCCTCATTCCTGAGAGCTGTAGGTCACCGGAAGTCACTGTACATGGGCAAGAAATGACAGGACAAGGATCAACCAATAAGAGAGGACACAGATAGGGAAGGTGGAGTAACAGGAGGAGCAGCAACATAGGGGAATGGGAGCAAGGCAAGAGGGGGAGGCATGAGTTAGGGGCAATAGAAGAGGAAATAATTCACAGAGATGAAGTCACAGAGGGGAGGGGAGGATTGAGATAAAGAGAGAGGAGGTAGTACAGAGAAGAGTATTGGAGGACACAATAAGGAAGAGAGAGGGGAGGTGGAGACAAAGAGAAGATGGTAGATGAGAGGGGGGCATAGAGAAAATGGAAAACATATTTAATAAGGTTAAGTAATATTGATTTTAGAGCTTACATACTGATATGTACTGTGTACATAGAGGTGTCTATTCAGTTAGACCACGGTTTCCGAGACATATTCGGCCATGGACCCCCTGATGACACATGTCCATTTGCAATCAGTAACCAGAGGTATCATTGATTCTGCTACATGTTTGTCAACAGGAATTATTTTATAGAAACCCGCTGTATAATTTCCTTCCAAGATCCTTTCAAGGTTATCAGAAAGCTTTACATGGAGTCTAACCTTTTGGCGTAATTACAATGTGGAACCCTGGTCTTACAAAATGGAACCAGAGCATTTGACAGAAAAAAAAGCTTGGGCAAGATAGAAAAAATAAAAAAATAAAATTGCTAGAATTCCAGTCAATAGGATGAGGTTACAGAGTAATGTTAGCTATGAACAGTACAGTGACAGATTCACAAACAGATAAGACATGCTGTCGGTGTGCTTCATTACAAGTGATGTGGCCAAGATCAGTACCCTCTCTGAATCCTCAACACCAAGCAAACCACATCACAGACTTGTTAATCCCTTCGCTCCCATAGTGGGCAATAACAAATGACTGGGCTTAAATAGATAGAAGGACTGGGAAGAGGAACAAGGGCAGGAAGTTAGTGATGAATGTAAGGAGTTGGAAAGGGAGGAGAGACTGGCAGAAAAGAGGGCCAGGAGGTGCACAGGAAAGGAGTATGGGAAGAGAAGAAGGGGACAGAGATGAGGTAAGGGAATCAGGAGTGGGGAAATGCATACAGTACTGGAGTGTGCCTGACTGCACGTTCCTCATTAGGTTTGCCTGATTTCTTGCTGTGACTTTACAATGCCTTATATGGAGAAGAGCACAAAGAGAGAAATAAACATAGCAAGAGTGAAAAGAAACAGACCAAGTGCACTAAAGACAGTAAAGAACTGAGAGGAAAGCTAATTACTTGTCATTAAGGATTGTGGGAACTTAGTTATGTAAAGCTGTGGAAAATGTGACTGAAGGTATATCTACAGCTGTGGAGAATGAGTGGGAAGTTAGTTATCTAAAGCTGTGAGGAATGAGAGAGAAGCCAGTTATCACTAGGTGAGTGGAACGGGAGACTAGTTAGATATCTATACCTGGCTGGAATGAGAGGGAAGCTTAAAAACTACAGCTGGCAACTTCTTTACCTAAATCAGTAGGGGATGAGAAGGAAGTTAGTTAAGTTTAGCTATTTGGAGGGAATTTTGTTGTCTGTTGTAGGGAATGAGAGGGAAGTTAATTATATAAAGCTGTAGAACATGAGGGGTAAATCAGTTATCTGTAGCTGTGGGGAATAAGAAGGAAGTCAGTTGTATAAAGCTGTGAGAATGTGAGGGAAGTTATCGAAAGTTATAGAAAATGAACTGAAGTTAGTTATCTAAAGCTGTGAGGAATCACAGGACAGGTATGAGAGTAATTCGATAGCTGGAGTGAGAAGGAAGCTAGAAAACTACAGATGGGAAGTTTGAGAGGGAAATAAGATATCTACAGCTAGGGGGACTGAAATATAAACAAGATATCTGTTGATTACATAGTTACATAGTAATTAAGGTTGAAAAAAGACTTTCAGTCCATCAAGTTCAACCTTTTAAGATCTCCTCTGGTCTACAATATGTGGCTTAGTTATTAATTAATTCGTTTTTAATTAATAAATAATAGTATAGTATTTGAAGGTTGAATAAAGACTGTTAGTCCATCAAGGTCAACCTTTTTAGTTCTCTCTTAATCTTTTTAATATGTGGACTATTTTTTATTAATTGTTAATTGATCCAGAGGAAGGCAAAGAGAAAAAAAAACATTGAAACGTTGCCAATTGTCTCATAAGGGAAAAAAAAAGCAAAATTCCTTCCTGACCCCAGAAACTGGCGATCAAATTTCTCCCTGGATCAATATTCCTTTGCTAGCTATCTAGGATAGCCTTGAATGCCCTCTTTATTCAAAAATATATCTAACCCCTTTTTGAAGTTATCTATTGAATTCAATATCACCACCTCCTTTGGTAGATAATTCCAGTTTAACCACCCTAAGTGTGAAGAACCCTTTTCTTTGTTTAAGGTGAAATCTTTTTTCCTCTAACCTCAAGGGATGTCCTCTTGTTAGTTGAAAATCTCTTGGCACAAAAAGTTCACTTGACAAAGCCTTATATTGACCCAGGATGTATTTAAATAAGGTAATTATATACCCTCGTAGATGCTTTTTTTCTAGCGAAAATACGTTTAATTTGGTTAGTTTTTCTTCATAACTTAGCCTCTCCATTCCCCTTATTAGTTTTGTTGCCCTTCTCTGTACTTTTTCCAGCTTAAATGTCCTTTTTATGAAGTGGTGCCTAAAATTGTACTCCATATTTTAAATGAGGGCGTACTAGAGATTTGTATAGTGGCAGAATTATATTTGCTTCCCTTGCTTCTATACCCTTCTTAATACATGCTAATATTTTACTTGCCTTTGCAGCTGCTGCTTGGCATTGAGCAGTACTACCTTGGTCGGTTGTCCATTAGTACTCCCAAATCCCTTTCAATATCTGATACCCCTAGATTTGCTCCATTGAGATTATAAATTGAATGGCTATTTTTCCTTCCCAAATGCATAACCTTACATTTATTTGTAATAAATCTCATCTGCCATTTAGCCGCCTATTTCTCTAATTTATGCAAATCCCTTTGTAGGGAAAGTACATCATCTGATATAATTACCTTGCACAACTTAGTGTCATCAGCAAAAATGGAGAAACTACTTTCGAGTCCTACTTCTACGGCATTAATAAATATGTTAAAAAGGAGAGGACCTAATACTGAACCTTGAGGAACCCCACTTACCATATTATTCCAATCGCAGTATGTTCCAGTTACAACAACCCTTTGCTTCCTGTATTTTAGCAGCTCTCGATCCATGAGCAGATATTTACTGCATTTCCTGTATCCCTTAGTTTGCTCAAAAGTCTCCCATGAGGCACTGTATCAAAAGCCTTTGCAAAATCCAAAAAGACTACATCCACTGAGTTGCACTTATCCAAGTTCCTACTAACCTCCTCATAGAAACTAATTAGATTGGTCTGACATGACCTATCCTTCATAAATATGCGTTGACTGCTACCTATGATCTTGTTCAAATAGACATATTCTTGTATTCTGTCCCTTATTAACCCAGGCTCACTGGTCTAGAATTCCCCGGATTTGCTCTTGCTCCCTTCTTAAATATAGGTATCACCTCTGCTTTTCTCCAGTCATCTGGTAGAGACCCTGTGTTGAGTGAATGTTGAAAGATTAGATATAATGGTTTGGCTATTTCAGAGCCCAGCTCCCTCAGTACCCTTGGATGTATTCCATCAGGACCTGGGGCTTTATTAACATTTATGTTCTCCAATCTCTTTTGAATTTCTTCCTGCGTTAACCAATTATTTGGCAAAGATAGTGTAGCCCCATGATGTTGCAGTGTCCCGACCACTAGTACCTCACTTGTGTATACCGAAGAAAAGAACCTACTTAGCTCTTCTCCCTTTTCCTGGTCACTAATTATCAGATGGTCTGTGTCACATTGTAATGTTCCTATAGCTTCCTTCCTCGCCTTCTTCCCATTAATATATTTAAAAAATATTTTAGGGTTAGTCTTACTTTCCATTGCAACTGACTACTCATTTTTTATTTTAGCCAGTCTAATAGCCCTTTTGCAAGCCTTGTTGATTTCCTTATAGTAACATAAGGCTGCCTCTGTTCCCTCCTTCTTGTATAATTTAAATGCATATTTCTTTTTCCTCATCATGATCTTTAAGTCATTGTTAAGCCACATGGGATGTGATTTCCTCCTATTCATTTTATTTCCACATGGTTTATTTCCACATCAAGGTGTGTGATATCTACAGACAGGGATGTGTGATATGTACAGAGGGGAGCTACATGAGTCACTGAGGAAATAAGGGGGAAGGAAGACCTCTAAAAAGGTGGAAACACATTAGGAAAGAAAGAAAACTACAAGTCAGGAAACTGACAGAGGATATAGATCGAAAAATTAGGGGACTGAAAGAGAAGCTAGATATCTATAGTGGGTGAGAGTAAAGAGGAAAGCTAGCTACCTACAGCTCTCGCTTTCCATACCCATAAGCACTTTTTACTTCCCTTTCCCTCACCTTCTGTTTTTCTACTATTCTCTTTCACTCTCCCCTCTTCCCTCTGTAAATCCTCTTTCACTCCAAACTCTTTTTCTCTATCCAACTCTCTAAAACGTTGTACTCTCACCTCATACCACTGAGCCCTCTCCTTAGCATCCATTATATCTCACTCCCCTTTCACTTACATCTTTACTTCTTTTTGTTATAGTTTCTCGTCATCTCTGAGTGCAATTTCTTATTCTCTCTCTATCCTCTCTTCTATCACCTTTTCCCTTTTCCTACCTATCTCCCTGATCTTTGCCTCTCCCTTTGAGTCCTTCTTTATTTAACTTTTCTCTAGCCTCAACTCTATATCCCTTATATCTTCTTTATGTGCCTTCCTTTCTCCCACATTGCGTGTCCTATTTTATTCTTCACTCCCCTCTCGGCCTCCATTTTATCTCTTTTCCCTACTTTTCACTATCCCTCTTCATCTACTCTCCATCCTGACTCTTCCCCCATTCTTCCTTTCCTTATGCCTACATCTGTTTCCCCACTCGCTCGGCCTCTGCTCTCATTCCCATATATTTCTCTTTCTTCTTTATTTTCTCACCCATCTCGGTGTCTCTCTTTCCCTCTCTTTATCCCTCCCCTCCTTCTCTTTCTCCCGTTTTGCTTGTTTTCTTTCCACATATTTTCTCGACCAGACAAGAAATATTAAACATTCCCTAAAAAGGGCTGTATCACCACCCCGAGTCCTTGGCAGATGCCCAGAGAGGTGGCTGTGCCAGGAGCTCTGCAGTTTGTGATTGATGTACAGAAGCAACAAATTGCTGAGGCATTTAACACCTTGTGGAAATCAATGTAATCTGCCAAGCCGGAACATAAACTAGGTCGTAATGTGAAACCTTAGCTCTCACACCAGAGAGTGGCATGTTAACCCTTACACAGAAGAATCCGTCAGTGCCCAGTGAAACCTGAACCCTCACGCCAGAGAGTCCATTCTATGAAACATAAGCACTCAGACCAGTCAGTCGGTACCGTAACACCTAAATCCTCAAACTAGATAGTCCGCCTTGCACAATCTTACCCTAAAATCACAATCTGTCCTAGGACACTGAATCCTCGCATCGGAGAGATTGTCCAGTGAGTCTTAAACTCTTACACCAGAGTCAAAACCATAACATTTTACTCAAGAGAGTCCATATTGTGAAACATGAAATCTTATAGCAGACATTTCATCCAGTAATACATAAAAAAACACTACATATCAAGAAAAAAAAGAGACTTTTGTCAAAAATGTATGTGCCAAACTTACAATATAAGTAGCTGTGTAAGCAATTGACATAAAACATTTTTATTTTTTTTAAATAGGAATTTTCGAAGACTGTGCTATGAGTACAAGAATTCATTTTATGTCTGTTAATGCCATCTTGTGAGGGCAATAATGAGGGTGTGTGTTTTTAGTTATCAGTGGACGGAGAGGACAGCCTTTGTTTCATAACTGGATAAAACTGAAATTGGCAACACACCCCTACCAACTCATTGGCTCAGAAGCAGACACCTTGCATCAATCAGTGCAACAGAAACACTCCAGAAATGTAAAAATCTCACAGATACAACCTTTACCAATGCAACACAGATCCCTCCAGAGGAATCGACAATTATTTTTAAATAATAACCAGCTGTATTAATATTTTTTTATTACTCTTCTGGACAAACTTGAAAAAAAAAAGCACACACTTGTCAAGTAAATAAGTCATCTGTCCAATACAAAAGGTATCACAATATATTGCAATACTCATTGTTTATATTGTTTATATATTATATAAATAATGCCCTAAAGGACCATGGCATATGTAGGTGAGCTGGATCATGAATGCATTGGATAGAGGAGAATTAGTAGTATATGAAAACAAATTTTTGCATGAAAATATCCCAAAATAATCATTAATTAGCTTACCTTGAAGTTAGCAAATTTTCGTATGTTTTTTGGCATTTGCATTTGATTGTGTACACCCCGAGAAAATCCCACCTGAATTACCATAACATTCAAATTCAGAATCAGGCTTATACATTGTATCATTCTTCACCTCAGTGTCTTCTGGCATGTGCTCAGTACAAGAACTGCAACAGTTACTTCCTGTGATCTGTACCAGAAAGGTCAAACTATGTACCCTGCTGTATTTCCGGTGTGTACCCGGCTTATGTAAGCGCCCTGTGTGTGTGTGAACTGCTGGATTTGACTTTTGTGCAAATAACTTTGTAAGTAAACTGAACTTTTCTATATAACACATGTTTTCATACACTACTAATTCTCCTCTATCTGATGCATTCACACCCAGCTCACTTACATATACCTTTAAGTGTTGTATTTATATAGTATGCTCTTGTACTCAATTTTGCTTTAATGTAGGGTAGACGGTTTGTTCTTAAAGGGATTATACACCTTGGAGAAATGGGAGAAACTGTGGTTTCAGGTAAGATCTCTGAGTTCTGTTGAAAACTGCCACTTCAAATAGCACACTTCACAATTACAATAAAAATAAAGGTGAGTAACCCCCTCCCTCAAGTTACATACTGCACAAACATTTTTTCAAACTATAGTGGTCCTTTAACCAACAGAGTAGGCAGTGAGTCCTATGACACATGAATCGCCATACTTCTATGAATCCTAAACCCTCCAATAAAGGCGTCAATCCTATGACATATGAACCCTCACACTAGAGAGTGCTGTGTGAAACCAAAACCTTTACTCTAGTGCAGAGGTCGGCAACTCGGTCCTATGAAGGCGGCCAACAATCTAAGAATTCAACATCTCTCTGCATGTGCCAAGGTGGAACGATTAAAATGAAGCTGGGCAACGCAGGTTACCACCTCTCTCCTAGAGAGTCTGTCTTGTGAAACTCTAACAGTCAAACCAAAGAAGCTGTGATGTAAGTGACAGTAAGCAACCCAAATGTATACAATTAAAAATAGTTATTACTGGGCAAATGGTTCAAACAGAAAATAAATATGGAGGTATTCAGTGTAAAACTGTTGGATAATGCAGATGAGTGGGATCAGATTGAGAGGTGGAGGGTTCAAACACTGCCAAAGGAAGTGACCATGTGCCACTGATGAAAAAACTAAGATTCTGCAAAGAGGGATAGATCAGACAGAAGGGAAAAAATATATTTCAAATAGTGGGGAAAAGGGATCAGATACCACAAGTGGAAGAGATCACACACTAAACGGAGAGATCAGAGACTGGGATGGGTAAGAAACCAAATGAGAGGCGCAGAGATTATATCTCTCTGAATATAACACTTCAAGTGAGAGTTCACAAACTACTGAGGTGAGATATTACACATCGCAATCAAATAGAAATGGGAAGACAGAGAGGGAGATTGGACAGCGAAAGACACCGGATACAGACAGAGGGCGCGATCTAGTATAAGTTTAGTGGTAATTTAGTGGATACAATGAGCAAACTACTTTGACCTTTGGTACTTATCTAGTATAAAAGTGGAAACTTGTGTGAATGGAAACCTATTTGTGTGTGAGAATCTGTGTGTGTACTTTATGATCTGATTTAATCTGCTGGTTTCTCAGGCGGGTGTGTCCTTGAAAACTAATGAGCTTTCCAGTACTGCTAATGAACTGGCAATTGTAACGGCCAGATTCCCATTGTACAGATAGAAGTTTCCCATCCCACCTCAAGAAGTAGATCACTGAGAACCGAAATGGTAAATTTCACAGAAGCTAAATTACATATAAAAAAAGTAAGAAAATTAGCAACTGAATTATTATTTACATTCTAAAAACATTTAGTATTTTTTTTTAAGTATAGTTCTTTAAAAGAGTATATTTTACATATATAACTATAGTGATCTTTTAGCAAAGACTCAGCTTATGACTCACCGTTCCAGCTAAACTCCAGTCGATTCGGCACAAGAGGTATCTTCCTATTCTCTTTTAACACAGGACTAACATAGGAGGCCAAGTAAGGAACAGACTCCCAGACCTGAAAAAAAAAAAGTTATAAATCACCTTCTGAAAGGGATAGACATCATGTCCCATATCTGCCCCCTGCCTTTGCCACCTTGCCTAAGGAGGGACAAACACTATATTCTTTAGATCTATCCTGTCCGTGTCACTCTGTGGTGGTTGGGGGCTGACTCCATGCTCCATAGCCCCTGCTCTCTTCTGTCTATGTAGGAGGACAGACAGCCTCCATGTCTCAGAGCTCCCTCCTATCTGTGTCACCCTACATGTGAGGGACAGATTATGTGTCATAACGCCCATAACGCCTCTTGCCTATGTTACTATATAGGACAAGGGATTTACTCCATGTTTCTTTGCCCCTCCTGTCTGTGCAACCATGCAAGAGGAGGAACTGACTCTATGTGCCATTGCTCCTTTTATGTCACACTGCAGGAATAGGGTCAGATCTCATGTCCCATAACTACCTCGTGTTGGTGTATACTTATGGTGGATGGGGACAGACATCCTGTTTAATAATTATTCTCCAGGTCACAATGATTCCCTATCCCTACAGCTCTCTGTTGTCACCTTTTACGAGGAGAGACAGATTTTTGTATTCACCTTGGCTGCATTAGTTAGACGCCAAGCATTTAACAAGCCAAAGCCATGCTGGTGACTGTGACTAAATCCAGCTCCATTGGTTTCCCAAGCTGCATGTCGGTCTTCATACTGGAGAAAAAGAGGCAAGTATATAAAATGTAAAGATCAGTGGAAGATTGCTGAAAGGATTGAAAGAGAGGTGAAACAGACAGACAGATGTGCGCTCTGCACCTTTATTGCTGTGAATACAATGATGTGCTGGACGTCTCGCCAGGTTAAACACGGCCGGACCTGCAGCATCAGTGCAATCATTCCTGCAGCGATTGGGGCGGCTGCCGAGGTGCCCGTGTGTCCCTCTGTACACCCTGTTCCCTTCTGCATGTTCCAGTCTGATGTTACCTGAAAGTGGGGAGCAGGACACAAGAGAGAAGGCATTAGGAAAATATGTATAGAAATGGTATAGGCATTAAAAAAACAAAAAAGAAGGATTTTGTGTATAAAGGGCAATATGTCAGTAGTTACTCACAATACTTCTCATTAAGCTGTTCCCACTGCTAAAAGTCACTGCGAGCATCGTTGCACATTCTTCAGCGTAGAATGGCATTTTGCCGGCTTCATTAACGGCTCCTGACAATCAGGTGTGAGAGAAAGAAAGAAAGTGTTAGAGGAGGGTAAGAGTAATGTATCATGAGCACTGGAGCCAGTCCTAGAGAAGCTGTAATGTACCTATAGTTACAGTATAGATAGAGTTGGCATATCCATCGTAGTTGCAGTTATCATTGTACTGGCCGCCATTTCCGCTGGCAACAACAAAAATACTCCCAAAGCCCTTCCGTCCTGCAATGACTCCATGCTGTAGGGCTGCCTGAAGGGGAAATGGAGAGGTTTGAGTAATATCCCATTGCTCCCATGGACTGTAGGAGGCACATGATCCATGTCCCATAACTGCCTTTTTTTCTTTGTCAGCCCGTGGGAGGAGGAACAGACTTTATAGTTCCTTCCTATCTTTGTCACCATAGGGGGAAAAGAGGCTTAAAAAAATCACTAGTTTGGGAAAAGTTTCACATATTGATAAAGTATGTAACAATCTAACATCTTTAGCAGCCATTAACGCCATTAGTATTAAAGGGATGCAGCAAAGTTTCCAAACAAGTTATAATTTAACAAGTACTTTATCAGTTTAATGTTATTTTTGTTTAGATGCATTTTCTTACAACAACATTATATGGAACTTTGTCATGTTTATCTATAAAGCAGCCTTTTTGGTCCACGCGCCAAGCATGTAATGTTGTCAGTATAATGATTTTTAATAATAGCTCCACACGGTGTGTGACAAATGGGGATAGAGGGGCAACTGTCATCTCCCATAAATCCCTCTGTCTGTGTCAATCAGTTAGGGGAGAGGCAGCCTCCCAGCGTCACGTCCCTTATGTGGTCTTGTCTGTGTTATTATGTCAGAGCAGAGGTACCTTTCCTAGCTGATGAGGTCCATCAACCGTCTTCCCATCATCATCAGGGCCCCAACTGTGAACAGAAGATGAGTGTGTGATATGAGACGGTGTACTTGACAAATCTGTTTTCACAATCTCAAACAAGCAGCATCACAAACATGGTTCACACTGCAATATATGGCACAGATCAGTGGATACTTACAACATTCATACAAATGTGTACTTAATATTTATACATGCCATACCAACAAAACTCAATTTAGTCCCAGAAAGCTGCAGCAGATCCACAAACCAACGTTAAATCTACTGACTTACATCAGATCTGCAATCCTATGTCTCACCAGCAAGTCTATATCAGATCCACAAGCTTACATCAGACCTGCTGCATCTGAACAATAAATCTATCTTAGATCCCTGCCCCGAACTTATATCTTGCCCAGGAACCTAAACTAGACCAAGAAACCTATGCAAGATCCACAAATCTATAAAACACCTATAAACCTGCATCAGAGTCACAAACCTACCTTAGATCTCTGTACAAAACCCATGTCAGAGCAGCAAGCATATATCAAACACAGAAAACTAAATTTGACCTT
The DNA here is from genome assembly GCA_027410445.1 of Discoglossus pictus. Lineage (NCBI taxonomy): Eukaryota > Metazoa > Chordata > Amphibia > Anura > Alytidae > Discoglossus > Discoglossus pictus. The sequence goes on along the minus strand of CM050169.1, from coordinate 130,218,359 downwards.
AAAACCTGCACCATATCCACAGACCTATGTCACACCCTCAAATCTGCATCATACCTGAAAACCTTTTAGAGCCATAAATCTATCGTACATCCCTGCACTAAATCCACAGACCTGCAAACCTATATCAGTCCCAGAAACATGCTGCAGACCTAGAAACTGACATCAGTCTTGCAAAGTTGCGCCAGCGGTACCAGCAATCCTACATGAGAACGGCAAACCTACTTCAAAATGGCAAATAAGCTCCATATAGTAATGTGGCAAAGTGTACAAAGAGGGACACATACCATACACATAAAAACGGATAGAGAATTATTATGAACTGCGGAACAGGGGAAATTACAAAACTCAAGCATATATTTCAGGAACCCAGGAGACCAATCTCCACAGCGTATACCACCCGGAAATGATGTTTCACATATCAGCTGACCAAGATGCAAAACAGTAACACGTCACACATATGTGTCAGTCACACCCCAAATCACCTGCAGCTGTAGATGTCATTGATCTGATAGTGCTTGTTAAAAGCAATCGCCTCCATACTGTCGGTGAGAGGACCATCCAACACTCGGATCCCTGTAAGAGAGCACTTGGTAAGGTCACACAATGTAGGGCATTGCTTTTGTTATTATTGTGTGGGAAACAGCATTGCCAGGCTTCAAATTGTATTCCCGTCATTTTTGACGGGCAAGTGGCTAGAAAATGATACTTGTCTGCAGCTGTGTGAATCATACTCTGCTTGCAGTAATATAGCTGTATGAGTCATGCTCTTTGCATTTCCTGTTAGTTTCAATGAAGTAACAATAATGGCAATGTTTATAGCTCTTATAAATGCATGAAAAACTAAATGAAAACTGCATGTAAAACTGAATTGTATTCCATGTCACTTTAATTATAACTGCCTGATTATCTAGAACATGCTCAGTTTGGACAATAATTCCCCATGGTTTTCTTTAGCATATAAACTTGTGAACTTTAGACATAGGCAATACAGAGCTTTGGATAAAATCACCCTATATCCAAGATTATTACTCAGTGCAGACCCTCTACTCCTCTTGTATCTGTATGTTTAAATCTGTATTTGCTGTCACAAACATGGAAACTACATCGTCACAAACCCTAACCGCTAAAAACATTTTGAATAAAAAGTACAACAGGTCACACCACCCTGAAGCCAAGCAGGTTTGGGCTTGGTCAGTACTTGGAAGAGAACCACCTACGAATACCAGGTGCTGGATGCTGTGGCCCACTGAAGAAGGAACTGGCAACCCATTCCAGGATCTCTGCGATGAATACCAAGTGAATCCGCATAGTGTGTTACAGTCCATGAGGTCCCAGAGAGTCAGACACGCAAACACACACACACACATTATAAAAATGTGAAAGAAATACATAACATACACCTGCTTTTTTGGGCTGCACTGGTTTGTGAGACGGTGTATTAGTGTGATATCAATATGGGTTTTAAGTTAGACTAACAGCTCCTCATTGTGGAAAACTTGGGTATTACAAACCTGCAATCCGGCTCCCATAGGCGACTCCCACTGCACAAAAGCTGTTATTTGGGACAGCGGCAATCTCTCCAGCGCACCGCGTCCCATGGTGATTGTCGCTGTCACCATCAGGATGTGGCATAGGGTCAGGGTCGTTGGAATTCAGGTCATAGCTCCCCTCTGGGCTCTGCAAGAGGCTTATTGTTAGGGTGGAAAACAGCATTAAGGACCCTTGCATAACCCACATTTTTTTTCATGCATGTAAAATGCAGCTTGTACATAATACAAAAGGTTGTATGTATTTGAACTGAATTTGGTTACAAAATATATATAATCAACTTTTCCCAAGTGCTTTTCCCAACTCCAATAATATCAAAAAGAGGATTAGTGCAAAGGGGTCATATATGGCAAGTGCAAAGTCTCACTGAAAGTAAACCTTATAGTGTAGGGGACACTGTGTCAGAATTGTCTAGGCACAAATAGGTATCAACAAAGGATTCCTTATCCAACAAGTTGTAATAGAAAGGCCAGAGAAAAACAGGATCGAGGAGGTAAATTACCAACAAAGGAAAGAAGAGCAAGAAGGAAAGTATTATGATCCTCAAAGGATATCTCCTATCTGGAGGGCTCAAACTATTTTTGATGCCCCAAATCTGGCTAATTGCCCTACTATGTAGAGATAGAGAAAGGCAGAGTGTAATATTGCCAACAAATCATATATACAAAAATAGACAGTGACCACAAAGTCATGATTGTGTCATAAAGAAAATCCTCTTAACCTGCATGGGTTTGTAAGTTAGAATTGTTTAAAAACAAATGTGACAATAAATGATGGGATACTGACCTGTAAAACTGGTGCTTTGCAGGTCTTAACTACTAATGTTGACCATCAGAGACATAATATCCATTAGCCCCATAGGGAAACTCAAGACTACTACACAGCTACTTCAAAAATGGTATATCCTTATAAATTGCCTAACAGCTGTTTCATCACATTCACGCGGCTTTGTCAAAGGCAATCTCTATACCAGGCCTTTCTATTCCAATTTGTTGGATAATGAATTGTTTGTTGATACCTATTTTGTCCCTACTAGACAATTCTGGCTCAGTGTTCCTGCCACTACAAGGATTATTTTCAGTGAGACTTTAATTCAAAGGGGTCATATATGGCATGCTTAATCTTCTTTTTTGCTTATGTGAGTTGTTGTTTATAATAGTGGCGTCATTCATTTTGAATAAAAATGGTTTTCCTTTGAGATATTATTGGTACAAAAGACTGAGGTTGGATGCATTATGTTTTGTCTCTCAAAGCTGTATAAAACTTCTGAGGCAATGGAGCTTAAAGGTATATATAAGTTTCCTGGGTTTCAAATGTTTGGTGAGAAACAGGCAGTAATTATCAGAAAAAGATGTGTTATATAGATAAGTTCAGTGAACTTACAAAGTTAAATGCAGGAGAGTAAAATGCAGTTTTGCACAACCACAGGGTTCTTACATAACTAAGTACACTGAAGAGAGACTGCTAGGTACAGAGTTTGACCTTTCTGGTAGAGACCACAGGAAGTAATGCTCCAGGGTAGAATCACATGGTTGGTGGAGTCTGAGTTCAAAGCTGAATTAGAGCACAGTGAAAGGGAGAGATATAGAGACTACATATCCCAAGCTGATTTGCAACACAGAAACCCCAGAGTATGATACAGAAATATTAAAATTACCTCTGCTTTCTCCTGATTGGCCAAAACAATTTATGAATGTAATGGTAATCTTAGCAGAGATTTTCAGGGGTGTCAACAAAAAAAAGCTGCATTCAGATGCATTCATAATCCAGGAAATTTAGATATGCCTTTAAGGTACCACTGAAGTTACAAAAATGTGCAACAGTTTAGTCTTGCAAAAACTCATCATTAAAACAAAAAGATAATGTTAATTCTACTTCACTATAGGTGCAGCCATATTGCTATTAACAGAGCTCTCTTAATAGCAAGACCTCCATCTTGCTAACATTGGCCTGAGCTAACGACCCCATGAATATCACATGACAATCAAGCAGTAATGTTACCTATACAGGAGGCACTTATAGATAAAGTGCAGTTACAGCAAGACAGAGGTCTTACTATCAATAGAGATGTGATATTAGCAAAATGTATGTGCTCATTGCGGAAATCTAAATAATAGTGGAGATCTAAATAATAAGTAATATTAACCCTTTATTTTTAATAATGTATTATTACAACAAAATATGTTATAAAGAGAATTACTAACTACATTTTTACATATTATTTTTCTGACTTCAGTGATCCGCAAAATATTAAAACATAACTTATGGGACATAATCAAACATTGTACACTAATAATCCTTTAGCACTTTTCCCTTTGCACCCCCTTCCCGCCTGGATCAGTTGGTACCCACATAATTTGGCTCGATGTCCTTGATATTGTGTTGGACTCCATCATCCACAACCACCACGGTGACCCCCTGACCAGTAACGTTTCTCTCCCACACCCCGGTCACATTAATGTCCATCCCAGGATTGAGGGCATTGTGCTGAAACAAGATGGGGTACAGTGAGGTTATAAGGATACTAGAATGATAACAGGATTATACAATTTAGGGATGGTAGGAGGAGGAATTATTGAGGGTACATGAAGAAGGGAGGAGTTATTGGAAGCGGATATATGGTACGATAGGAGGAGGTAAAGATTGGGAGTTTATGGAGAAGTGGGAAGAGTATAAGGGTATTAAAGATACGAGTTACAGAGAGAGGTTTTATAGAGCAGCAGCAGTAGGAGTTAGCAGACATTTGTATAAGGTATATATGTGAGATACTCAGAATATTGCCCTCCCTCCCCCTCACCCACCCACCCCAACTCAGATTAAATTTATAGAGCCATGGAAATCATCTGACTTCCTACTTGCAGATATATCATCTCAACACTAGGGGTCAGCCAACATACTAGTCTTTCATCTCAGATCCCTCCCCTCTCCCTCTGAAATAAAACTCTTTCTATCTTTCACCTGCTTCCTGACCCTTGCTATTCCTTATTTGTTACTCTTCCCCAGTTCTCTGCCCTTTAATTCCCTTTAGATTGTAAGTAGCGAGTTTCCAGTCTTGTAGGGTGCTTTGGGATAAAGCACTTTCTGCTAATATTCTAAGCTCAAAACAGGGCCCTTCAACTTTTGAATTTGTTAAACGTGTATTTCCCCTGTTCTTATCCCCTGTACAGCGCTACGGAATATGCTGGCGCGATACAAATAAAAGATAATAATAATAATAATAATAATAATATGCCTTTCATTACAAAGACCTCCCCTTACATTACATTATTTGTAAAATGTTATTTTTTTAGTATGAAGAAAATGAATAAAGGGCCACTGTGATGCTCATACAATATGGTTTCATTTGTTTATTTCGTAAATGACTACACATAAAATCAGCGTTTGAAGAAACTAGCTTTGAAAACTTACATTTGAATATAGCATTGTAGTTTCCAGCAAATGTGTTTCCCTCTATGCCCAATTAGCTGTCCAGGTGGTGAAAGAGAATATACCCAGGAGGCTATCCTAATTTACTTTCTGACTGGTGTAGGTTTGCCTGCAATAACCACTGCAGGGAACAAGGCAGTAAAATGTGATTATTATTTTGTTTTACTTATCAATAAATCATTTTTTTTTAAACTGAATTAGCAGTACGTGATTATGATGTTAAGCCCTGTCCAATTGCTATGCCAGGTTTGCACCCCTCATTAAGGCAATACAAATAAAGGATAATAATAATCACATAATATAGTTGTCAGCAGTGCGGCCTTGCCAAAATCCGTTGGTAACGCAACGGGGAAACTGTGGACTCAAGAAGCGAGGGCCGCAGTTGCGGGCAGGCAAGGAGCGCCAAAGGCGCTTCTTGCGCTGGTGGATATGAGCGCCATAGGCGCTCAACCCTATGACACAGTAGCACTTAGGCAGGGAGCGCCAAAGGAGTTCACTGCGCTGGTAGATATGAGCGCCATAGGCGCTCATCCCTACGACCCAGTAGCACTTAGGCAGGGAGCGCCGAAGGCGTTCACTGCACTGGTGCGACACCCGTAGCACTTTGAAAAAATTGCATAAAAAAAAACAAAACGTCCCGTAACACTTACAAAAGGAAACCGCGACTTAGACAGAAAAAAAAACGAGCCGCAAAAAAAATACGAACTTAACGGCCGAACTGTGCACACTGAAAAACACGAAAAAAAACCACAAAATACAAACAAAAATAAGACAAAACATCACACACAGCAAGGGGGGACACCCAGTGTAACGGAACCCATCACTGTTTTACCCTGTTTTATGGTTATTTCATTCTAGGTTAAAATATGATCACATTGCTATACTGTAGATATGTTGGTTTATGTTCTACAGAATATATTGGCTCAGAATATTACAGCTACTAGGCTAATAGATAATCCTATTACAGAGACTCCTCATAAGGTAAGGAAGTCTATTGTATAAAGTGTTTTCATTGTGAGACATAAGAACAAAGAAGCATGATCTAATCAATGTCTGATTGTATCAAAGTTGCCAGGTAGCCTCAGGGAGGTGTGACCCACCTATTGTCCCTCTATGTGTATTGTGTGGCCAACTATGGGGGATGTGTATTGCCTGTGGGAAGAGATGTGTATAAATATTTCTGCACATAACAAAATAAAGTCAGTATTCATTTGACTCCCAAATTGTGTGTCGTCCAATATGGGAGGTTGGGAATGGTGAAACTGTAGTGCCTCTTGGGTATTTTACCGTATACCAGCGGAGATATTGGATTCGTGTTCCAACTCCGTTACACCCAGGAAGTCTCGAAGTCAGGTTACACCTCAATTTAAGTCCAATTTCAGGAGTTTAGGCACTCAAAATCCCCTAAGCGAGAGAAAAAATGGCCACCATTCACAAATGAGGCTACACGATCCCTAAACCACAGTCAGGCACATACAACTTTTACTCAACCCCGTACGAGCTACAAAATACACTATAAGGAAGGAAGCAAAATCATCCACACCCGCGTACCACATACATAATCTCTGCCACTTTACAACACTAACTTACAGAATGCGGAACTACACAGCTACACAAACATTTTCCCCTCGCGCATGCAGCCTATTTACACTACACACTGCACACATTGCTGACACTTCCACCTCAGCTCACCAACACTGCAAACCTACATTGTATGCTGCAGGAACATCAAAACACATTGTTAGCTTTTCAGCATATTGGTTGCTGCATCTATTCATTACAAATAGGTAAAGTATATTAATTTATGAGTTCAGTCATTCATTATTTATAATTACAAAAATACATATACAGAAATAACACCACACGACAGTATTGCAATTAACGCCAAAGCCGTTCACCACACGCCTCACAAGGAGCGCCAAGGGTGCTCAGAGGAGCAAAACTACGCCAGGGGAGAGCCAAAAGCCAGTAAGCAGGGTCCTTGCAATCAGCGCTAAAGGGGCCCTGACAACCAAAAATACACCAACCCAGGGGCTCGCAATGAGCGCTGAAGGAATGTGCAGAGACCCTGAAAGCTATAAGGAGATGGTGAACTCTAAAAGAAAAAGTAATGATGGCCTTGTTCCACGTAGCAATGGCTAGCTTGGAGGCTGTCCATATAAAGAATCAGATGAACGAAAAGTTGCAATAGCTTCCACATATCCTTTTAGAGCTTGCAGTACATCTAAACCAAATGGTCATTCTTCCTTGGTATTTGCAAGATTCAGATTAAAGGAAAGAAAAAACTCAAAATTCAAAAATCTGTTACTTCAGGTTAAAAAAGAAGGTGCAACATGTAACACTGTCTTATCTAGATTAAGATTCTAGAAAGGTAACTCACATGATAATGCCCCAAGCTCCAAAACAATAACTAAGCAACAAATATTTTCTCCAATAAGTAATTTAATGGAAATATGTAATACAGGTTTAAATGGATAAATGTAACACCAAGTATAAGTCAGTGGGTAAGGCAGAGTCTCCAGAAACTGGGTGCTTATGCATAAAAACTCACATACAGATGGAAAGCCAATTTTAATTGAAACCATGGCAGTGCATAAAATGGAGATCCAACATATTGGTGCTTTATAAAAGAATGAAATGTTTTGGTGAGGGAGGCTTTATGATTTTTATGTTGTATATCTATGGTTTTATTTTAATATGATACTTGAGTGACATTACATTTTTGAATTTGCCTCTTGGGTGTAAGTTTTATATTTAACTTATTGCAATTATACAAAAACAATTACCTTGCTTATTTGTGCAGGTCTTCTCTATCTGGGACTATCAACACCTTTATCATCTATTTTTTATTTATATTTTTTCTGGATGAAGTGTTTCTTCATTACCCATACTTTATCTATCCTCAAGTGTTTTATTGGCAATGCATCCATTGTTACTATCTTCAAGTGGAATATAATCATACACATATTTACTTTCTGTATACATGTGAATTTAAGATTTTAAAATTACCCAATAAATGTGATATTAAATACTACACTATTGTTCATTTTTGAATGATCCATCATGCAAAAATTGCAGAATTTCCAGATCACACCTAAGCAAGAGGCACTACTAACCAAACACTGCCATGAAGACCAAAGAACTCTCCAAACAAGTAAGGGACAAAATTGTTGAGAAGAAGTACAAGTCAGGGTTAGGCTATAAAAAAATATCCAAATCTTTGATAACCCCAGGAGCACCATCAAATCTATCATAACCAAATGGAAAGAACATGGCACAACAGCAAACCTGCCGAAAGTCGTCCGCCGACCAAAACTCATGGACCGGGCAAGGAGGGCATTAATCAGAGAGGCAGCACAGAGACCTAAGGTAACCCTGGAGAAGCTGCAGAGTTCCACAGCGGAGACTGGAGTATCCTTACATAGGGCGACAATAAGCCGTACCCTCCATAGAGTCAGACTGGGAAACTGGTCAGAGTTGAGGGAAAGATGGATGGTGCTAAATACAGGGATATTCTTGAGCAAAACCTGTACCACTCTGTGCGTGATTTAAGGCTAGGATGGAGGTTCACCTTCCAGCAGGACAATGACCCCAAACACACTGCTAAAGCAACACTTGAGTGGTTTAAGGGGAAACATGTAAATCTGTTGGAATGGCCTAGTCAATGCCCAGACCTCAATCCAATAGAAAATCTGTGGTCAGACTTAAAGATTGCTGTTCACAAGTGCAAACCATCCAACTTGAAGGAGCTGAAGCAGTTTTGCAAGGAGGAATGGGCAAAAATCCCAGTGGTAAGATGTGGCAAGCTCATAGAGACTTACCCAAAGCAACTTGGAGCTGTGATTGCTGCAAAATATGGCTCTACAAAGTATTGACTTTAGGGGGTGAATAGTTATGCACATTGACCTTTTCTGTTATTTTGTCCTATTTGTTGTTTGTTTCACAATAAAAAAAAACATCTTCAAAGTTGTTGGCATGTTCTGTAAATTAAATGATGCAAATCCTCAAACAATCCATGTTAATTACAGGTTGTTAGGCAACAAAACCCAAAAAATGCCAAGGGGGTGAATACTTTTGCAAGGCACTGTAGGTTCTGTCCCAGAGAAAATTATTCTTGATATACCCACCAAAGTAGAGCGGCTCTTGTAGTGGAGTGTAGTGAAATATTCTGTGATCAATAGACTGCCTTTAAACTGAAAGCCCATATAGCTAGTGTCCAGTCCAAGCTAAGAGGAAGTCCAGAAACTATGGCCTTTATATAGTTTTGCAGCTTTTCCTTTGTCTGCAGAGTGCCACTGAAAAGAACAGCAACGAGAGAGCTCCATCTAAACACACACTACTCAGCAGAAAAAAAAAGCTCATGTATGGGTTTGTGCGATTTAAAGGGCCAGCAACCCAGAAAATAAAAACTTCTCTGCAATACATAAAATAACCCTGGGCACTTTCTACCATGTAATAAAAAGGCAGAACACAGATACAAATCCAATATAACCTTTTTAAGCAATAGACAATTATTTACTTCTGCAGCTTGCCTCCGCTATGCATTAAAGCAATGCCACCTCTTACGCAGCCCGAGTTTGCTCGCTGGCAATTTATTTCACTGCACAGTAGTAAGATCCTTGACCTTTATATATATGTAAGTTGGATTGGGTCAGAAATGTATATTTAGATAGCGTAGTGATTTTGGATTGTGTTAGGGGGTAAGTGGCAGGCCCCAAGAGCCACCACATTACTTAGGTGTAGGGGTTTTTAGCTGTTAGGAGGCAGGAGAATAGTGTAGATTTCTCGCAAGGGGCAAGTGGTAGGTCCCAAGTTCTGCCACACCATAGAGTTTAGGGGCTGTCCCTATATATCCTTCATTTTGTCACCTTATTGTATATCATGTGTATTTGCCAAGTCTGCACATTATATAATTGACCTTGTAATTACGTTACCATTGCACATTATATATATTTGCTTAGCTTACACCTGATATAATTATTTATATGCATATTTATTTATTTGTGTATTAAATGTAGTCACCTATTATTACCTAATATTTGCACTAGACACTTTAATACTATATGTGATGGTGTGAACCATGTATTAGCCCTTTACCAATTAATGAACGTGTGTGTACAGGTCACTCTATTAGAATTGTATTAATTTTAAATGTAGTGATTTTTCTTCTGAGACAGTATTAGTATCAGTGTAAGTAGTTCTTAATATCAATACAAATCTGCATTTTTAATTGGCATATACTTCTATCTCTGTGGGGATAATACTACTGAGAACAAGAAGTGTCCTTTTTTTGTTAGGTTCTATTAACAGCTCACATTCAATCTGCTTCCTCCTAACAGACGAAACTTAGAAATGGATCATGAGCAGCGAGTCTTATACGAAGAAGGAGCAATAGAATTAGGGCTTCACTCCATAGCCACCTGTGCCATCATGAAAGGACAGCTATTAGGATGACAGATAAGAACCCATATCATTACAGTCCTACTCGCATTAGAGAACAGCACAGCTCCTTAAAAACATATTTGTAAAGTATGTAAGAAAATAATATTAAAATATATGCAAGACAGGACTATAAAAAGCATTTTTCAGAGAAACTCCGATTGTGTCATGTGGGATTCTATCTTAGTCTGCTATTCTGTCTGTAGCTTGAGGGGGAGGGTTAACCTATGGGACTCAATGTCGATCAATGTCCTATTTGGAGAGGAACTTTTCAAAATAAATGAATATACATCTTATCTGTCATCGTTACTGCAAAATTTAACACAATAGCTGGAAATTAAAGGCTGTAAATAATTTATTTTAAACTGTAAAATAGTTTGCACATTATCAAACATAATATAAATATAACACATTTAAAGGGACGTGAAATGCTTCTGTCTTTTTTTTTTTTTGTTTCTATTAGTTTTCAAACAGAAAAAAATACAAAAAGATAATACATGACAAAAGATGGGCATGACGGAGAGTCGCTTTTTATACATGTGGCTATGAGTGAAGAGTTAATGGTAGATAAAAATTTGCCTTTGCAAAATGTATCAGTGACAAATGAACAATACTTCAAGGCAGAGGACTATATTTCTGCTTGTCCTTACCATTAAAGGACTTCAATCCTTAATGTTACCATCCTTAGACTATTTCAATTTGTGTACCATTATCTCTATGTCCCCAAATCTCATATTTGGAACATGAATAATTCTATCTATTACAGAATATTTTCTGTCACTGGAAGAATTTCCATTTTTTTTTCTCCAACCCACCCTCACCACACAAAAAAATGGAAGAGTAAACAACATATTTTCCTTGTGCTTTGGTTCTGCTGCCTTTCTTCTTATCGTCCCTCACATCCAACAGACCACCCCTTTCTGGCTGAAACCCTATTGTTTTGTTTTAGCTCCCCTTTTGTGGGAGCTGTGAGATGTTTTCCTCCTTGTTATTTTGACATACTTTAAAGTGCATTTACAATATTTTTATTTACAAAAGGGTACCATTATATATTATTACGCTGCTAAAAAAATGTACTTTGAGTGTCAATTTCAAGACATTTAAATTCATACAGTGACCAGAGAAAAGAAAAGCAGTACTACTGAAGATCTGTGCCTTACCAGGTGCCATTGGTGGGGGTATTTGGGGTCATTAAAGTGCACACTCCTCTTGGATCTCTTGAGTAGTGTCTGTTCTGAGTGCCACCTCACACTGGCATGCTGAGTGAAAAGAGCACGGGCTCTTCTACGTGCCTCTGCCTGGCTCTGTGGGTTGCCAGTGTAGGCAAAAAGGTAATGGTCTTTCAGCTCCCCGATCACCCCTCGATTCTCCAGACCGGCTGCCTCCGATAGCTCCTCTGCTAGGGCTTGGAGATCCCTCTCCTCAGTGGCATGTAGTGGATCTAGATGAACGGCCCAGGTCAGCTCTTCGCCGGAACCGGATGTGTCACCGCTGGCAGTGAACACACTGTGTGAGAGGATAAGGTGCCAGATGAGGAAGAGCTGAAGGCACAAGAGGGAGTGAAAGGGTGGATGCATGATGACGGCCCATCACCGGGAGGTGATCCAACGCGGTAACAGGATCTGAGGATTACAACACAAGGTTACATCTCTAAACAGACAAATTCAGTACAAAATACACTGAAGATAGGGAAAAAACTGTTAGAAATGAAACATATGCACATTGTACCCAAATGAACAATGATGTAAAAAGATCTTGCTGTAAGATTAGATATCCACGTCTCATTATCTGCTGAGGAGTCATAAAGCAATGTACTTACATTATAACAAGACTAGCGATTTGCCTGTCAAAAATGACGGCAATAAAAATGTAAGCCTGGCAATGCACACAAAGCGAGGCTCTCCCCCCTTTGGCACTCATTTCGAGCCTCCCCCCTCTACTTTAGGGGCCTCGCAATGAGCACCTTTGATGCTCACTGTGAGCCTATGCCCACTCTCTCCCTCCCCTGGGTTTCCCCCCGCCTTCACCTCTCTCCCATGTCTCTTCCCCCCTGTGTCTTCCCACTCCCTCCCCCCTCTCCCTCCGGTGTGCGCCTGTTTGCATTTACGGGTGTGAAACCATTTTCGGGTAAAATTGTTCATTTTCTCCAAGCCAGAAATGTTTTTCCGATTTCCGTGCTTGAAAACAAGTTACGTCTTTATGGCCACCATTTTTTTCCTCGCTTAACCATTTGCAGACCTCCCAAAAACGCCAAATAAATATCAAATTAGCTTGCAACCTCACTTACAGGCTCCCTGCCTCTCCCCCTGTGCTGTGTGTGAGGTTGTAAGTTAAGTTACTAATTAATTGGCGTCTTTTGGGGGTCTTCCAACGGCTTCCAAGTTACAGGATTGAAAAAAATGGCGACCGTTAAATTCGTAATTTTTTTGAAGTCTGTAACTTAGTCAGCTGTTTTGAGCATTTCCCTCCATCAAGCCAGTCACATACAGGCCTAGCGATGAGCACCTTTGGCACTCATCGTGAGGCCTGCAGAGAATGCCTTCGGCGTTTATTACAGCCCTCATCAAACCTGTAACTTTCGGGCTTTGCGATGAGCGATGTAACTTTTAACATTGCGTAACCAACATTAGTAAGTAAGTAACAACTATATAAATTATATATAATGTACAATTTCACAGGCACTTTTACATACTGTGAGGATAAAAATGCAAATAGCAGATGAAGTATATAATTCTTTAAAATTTCTATTCATACACTGGTTTCTCTATTTCTCTCTTTGATCCTCGGCATAGTGGCTTCCATTTCTGTCAATACCACCTGCAACTTGTGACAACCAATCTTTGAAACCAGGGAGACAACAAAATGTCACCTATCATTGTGCAGAGATCACGGACCCCAACAAAAGCAGAGCTCAGAGATGTGGAATGCCTATAAGTAGCTATTTCACTTTAGTTTAATGTGCACAGAAAAAAAATCACTCTGGCAAATAAAGAATATTTTCAATAGCAAATATTTGCACATTTAAACTTGCTGCTGAAATACATGAAGCCAATCCGGGTGCAGGATTGATTGATTGGTCTGAAATAGATGGATGCCCAGAGACAATATCAAATCTGGTAAATAAACTCTGGCAATGGACCTAACTGCAACAGTAAATCCTATGAGTGCTTAATATCTGAGACATAAAATGGAGGTGAGTAGTGCCATCCCCACTGAGCAGTGACTGCATCTCCAGACTAAAGTGTAATGGTAATCTGAGTCTGGATTGGATTGGACAATATGACTCAATCGGACACCTATTCTCCACTGTGATTGTAGCTCAACAGCCGACAGTGCCAACACATGAAGATGAGTTTACTGTACTTATTGTTATTGTTGCTGTCAATGCTAACAACTTCTCTGGGAAGTAATCTTCTAGCCTCTCTCTCTCTTTGGTAGGAAGATATAAACCCAAAGTAGATGACATTATCTATGAGCATGGTTAAGTCATCACACAAATGAGGGCAAATATCCCAGCATGGGTAAATAAGCACACACACGAGTGAAAAATAACCCAGCATGGTTAAGTAATCACACAAATGAGGGCAAATAACCCAACATGGGTAAGTAAGCACACACAGGAGGGCAAATAACCCAGCATGGTTAAATAAGCACACACAGGAGGGCAAATAACCCAGCATGGGTAAGTAAGCACACACAGGAGGGCAAATAACCCAACATGGGTAAGTAAGCACACACAGGAGGGCAAATAACCCAGCATGGGTAAATAAGCACACACATGAACGCAAATAACCCAGCATGGGTAAATAAGCACACACATGAACGCAAATAACCCAGCATGGGTAAAGAGGCACACACAGGAGGGCAAATGACCCAGCGTGGGTAAATAAGCACACACATGAGCGCAAATGGCCCAGCCTGGGTAAATAAGCACACACATGAGGGCAAATAACCCAGAATGGGAAAATAAGCACACACATGAGGGCAAATAACCCAGTATGGGTATATAAGCACACACATGAGGGCAAATAACCCAGCATGGGTAAATAAGCACACACATGAGGGCAAATAACCCAGCATGGGTAAATAAGCACACACATGAGGGCAAATAACCCAGCATGGGTAAATAAGCACACACAGGAGGGCAAATAACCCAGCATGGTTAAGTAATCCCACACATGAGGGCAAATAACCCAGCATGGGTAAATAAGCACACACATGAGCGCAAATAACCCAGCATGGGTAAATAAGCACACACATGAGCGCAAATAACCCAGCATGGGTAAATAAGCACATGCAGGAGGGTAAATAAGCATACACAGGAGGGCACCTAAGCCCATGTGGGCAAAAAAGAACAAATATGAGGGCAAATAAGCACACACAGGAGGGCAAAACAAAAAGGTAAATAACTACACAAATAAGCACATACATGAGCAGATACTTCCACAGAGCAGCTAATACCATACAGAGCAGTCATTCACATATGGGCTAACAACCCCATATAGAAGTGTATTTAAACGCGTTAACAATATAAATATAAATAATAATAATAATAATAATAATAATAACATACAGTCCCTAAGTATCTACCTCTATCTTCGCTTCCGGGTTTACAGCTCACTTCCGGGTTCAGCCCACATCATGACATGCTAAGCACGTCACTACAGGACGGTGAGAAGTTGCTGAGCAGACAGACCGGAAGCGGAAGGAACTTGGTGCAGGAGCTGGTGAATTGTAGCCGGTACAGCAGTGTGTGTGCGCGCCAGGTATGGGGGCAGATGGGGCCAGTGTACAGGTTGGAGCAGTGTACAGGTTGGAGGCCAGTGTACAGGATAGGGGCCAGTGTACAGGATAGGGGCCAGTGTACAGGATAGGGGCCAGTGTACAGGATAGGGGCCAGTGTACAGGATAGGGGCCAGTGTACAGGATAGGGGCCAGTGTACAGGATAGGGGCCAGTGTACAGGTTGGAGCAGTGTACAGGATGGGGCCAGTGTACTATTACTAAGCTTCGAGGAACAACATAAAGCAGCACTTGTTTTACATGATCACGTTATTCTTTGAGTTATTTATGTTTTGTGTGGTCTTGACCTGTATGGAAGACCTCTACATGATCAGTGTCATGTTATTATACATATGTGTACAAAGCAGTGATTCTCTATCCTCTCATCCAGGACCTTCAGACAGGTCATGATTTAGGTTTAATATAGTATGGATACAGGGCAAGCAATTAGACTCTCCATGTCCTGTTGAATACTGATAACCTCACACACGGTGAAAACTAAACCAAAACCTTTACTGAGGGTCCTTGAGGAGAGGGTAGGGAATAAATGGTATAACGTGTCCATGTACTGCATGTGGGTCTGGATTTCAGCACCGGTGTCCACCCCATCCTGATTTTGGGGGAGCTCTTCCTGTTTGAGGAGCATATAGCACATATATACACATTGTGGAGCTATGTACCTGCTTCTGCTCCTTCATGTCACCCGGCTGGTGCAGATTTCTTTGGAGAACACTGATCAGTGTGTATATGTCATTGAAATGGGTACTTGGGTCCGGAGCCTAGCACTTATAACTTGTTTGTTGCATGATGAGCACATTTATTGTTATTAATACAAAAAAGCCACACTGTACTAACAGAATGGACCTATCCTGTTTTGTGTTCACCGCTGTTGAAGAGAGGTTAAGGACCGGATACTGGAGAACATAGTCTGGAGAACATAGAACATGTCTGTGAAGAAGGTGAGAGACCCAGGTCCAAGAGAGCCTGGAGAGAGAGGGCACACGAGGAAGGAGAGGACTCCAGACATGGCTGAGAGAGACTTGAGCAGAGACACCAGGATACCGGGACTGAGAGGTGCAGAGAGACAGGAGACACACTCACAGACATGAGGGACTGGAGAAGATATCACTGTATGTGAATATGGTTAGAGAGCCAGGGGAGAGACAGAGAGAGACAGTGTGAGGGGAGAGAGACAAGAGAGAGAAGATATAGACAGCTAGGTGAAGGGCAGGATAAGTCTGTTAAGAAGGATCGAGACCCGGGAATGGGAGTGAGTGAGACAGAGAGTGGGATCCTTTCCTGTTTTTCGGGTTCCAAGAGTCAGTGGCCCCACTTCAACAGCGCCGAACACAAAACCGGATAGGTCCAACAGAATTTACTGTGGCAACAAATCACTTGTACTGGCTTTGGAACTAGGAGTATAGCAGAGCCCACCTCTGGGCACCTGACTTAACTACCATTGGGGTTGGAGGGTACAAGTTTGCCAAAAGTTCTTTGGGGTTCAGCGAAAAACTCTTCGAGTATTGGCTAAAAGCTCCTCAGAGTACAAAAACATTTCTCTCTCCTCTTTTGCTGCAGGTCACTCCAAGCTTATATTGATGGATATGGAGGCTATCGCTCTTCACCAACCCTGCAGGTATTTATTGGGAACACTTATTCTTACTGGTCCCTAGAGCTGGAAGACACTTGCCACTTATCCATTCACCAAGTAACAGCCATGTGGCGTGGGAAGTTTTTGTTAAAATATGTAATGAACAGAGTGAGGCCGAGATGTAGAAGGCCATGACTGGGCATTAGCAGCAAGAGGGCCACAGCTAGGCAGAGAGGTGTTGGTTTTAAACTGCAATACTTTAGTATGGCAGCAAGGCATTAAGTCACGGGTATCCTAACTCAGTCCTGGAGGTAAGCACACAGGCCTGGAATTAATATTTCCTTTCTGTGCACAAGTGAGTCAATCGGGAGGACTGAAGAAGCAATAGTCTCACCTGCTTGCAGCAAGGATATCCACAAATCCAGGCCTGTGTGCGGCCCAGCAGGACCGAGTTTGGACACCCCTGCATTAAGTTCTCTCATTAGTGCATTTGTCACTTTCCAGTAATGCACTCAAAGATCGCTTCTGGGATTAGCAGTGACAAGTTTGTCTGCTTTTATATATTAATCATATTTTGTGTTTTGCTCTCTTAGTACCAATGGAATACGGTCATGTGACCAAGATGCAGCAGAGATCTCCGGGGTGAAGGACACTGCAGGGGGCAACTGTCCAGACAAGATGCATCACCCTGACATGACGGTTCACTTATCAAGCGAGGAGAGACTGGATGGTGGGATCCAAACCGGACACCTCATTCGGTGCATTGCAGTGCAGGTTTGATCTTCCTCAGATCTAAATGGGCACAGAAACATTACAGTAACAATAAGCTAAAAAGAAAAACTGCTGTAACAAAAGATTGTTAATTTATTTTAACGAAAAAATTTAATATGTCTTTAAAAACCTTGTTTATACACCCCCTGGTGCTTCCTGCTTCTTATATTCCTTCATGGTGTGTTTAATCTAAGTTTATTATCCCGGACATAGTTTTTATTTTGAATGAGCAACAGATATCAGGCAATGTTTGTAGTAATTAACCTCTTAGCATAAGAACGGTGAGAGGAAAGAAATCTAGGATAAATGTTTTTATTTATATTACACTAGCGACTTGCCTGTCAAAAAATGACGGAGCAATAACATTTGAAGCCATGGCAATGCTGTTTGGCACACAATGTTAAGCTTTTTATACTGTGAGGACCTTCGGCGCTCATTGTGAGCCTCTCCTCGCGTGTCCTTTGGCTCCTCTCTATATTTTTTTTAAATACTAATTAATTAATTGAATAATAAATTAATATAATTGACCTTTTTCTAATTAATATATGTAACAATCAATAGCCTGAAGAGGTAACAATCTCTTTTTATTGTCCTGCAGCATATAATGTCCAGTTGGACTGTTGCTACACTGAGGAGATAGTTTTATGAATGTTGTAACAGTGCATTAGAAATAGGCTGCGTGCGCGAAGGCAAACTGTTGGTTTATTTGTGTAAAGCGCTACTTTAGATGCGTAATGTTAGTGGCAAGTTAGGATTGTAAAATAGCATCATTTGTCTATGTGCTACGCAGTTCGCGAACATTTGCTGTCCTTTGTAATAGTGTATTTTGTACGTTCCTGGGTGAAAGTGGTACGCAGTTGGCGGTGTTTTGCGCTGTCCAGGGTCGTGTAGCCTCGTTTTCATTTTTTTTTTTTTTGTCCACCATTTTTTTTTTTCTTGCTTAGCCGATTTTCCGAGTGCTGAAATTCGGCAAAATCGACTTAAATTTGCGTTCCACCTCATTCCCAGACGTCCTGCCTGTTCGTCCGTGCTGTGTGTGATGTTTTTGTTGTATTTTTTTTATTCATGTTTTTCGTGTTTTTTGCTTTGCGCGGTTCAGCCATTAACTTCGTATTTTTCCTCCTTCTCAGAATTATTATTATTTTTTCTAACGTCCCGCGTCGTCCACTGCTTGCAGGTTAAGGCAATCCCACGTTTCCTAAGTGTTTGGAGGGTAAGTCCCGCGTGTTTCATTGCTTCCACGAGGATTGCTTCGACTTCGCGAGGTTTGCAGGCAATGAGCATCTATGGCGCTCATTGCCCAAGTGCTGGGAGTTTTAGTGCCTTAACGGCACATCTCGCTATGCGAGGCGCGCAGGCGATGAGCGCCTTTCGGTGCTCATCGCCAAAGTGCTGCAAGTTTTATTGCCTTATCAGCTTGCCTCGCTATGCCTTATGCACCACGCATAGCGTGACGACGTCTCGTAGTTCGACAATTATAATATGTGATATTATTGTTTTTTACTTTTGGTGAACACGCTTTTTTGTATCACTTGAAGTTGAATTCCATGCATTATTAGAAATGTGTGTTTGTTACAGTGTTTGTTTTTTCTTAAAATACAACTCACAATTAAAGGCCTACTAGTCCATATTTATTTTGCTTTTGAAGAACTGCACACAATAATGAGCAAACTGATTTAGAAAAAATAATACAGCCTTTATCGCCATTTTATATGCACTTTTGCTGCAGTGAAATCTACGATTCTGTTTTCTGATGATCAGACTTTGCATACAAAGAGGAAGCTTCTGCACTATGGAACAAGTGTCAGTTGCATCATTAGTTATAATGGAAAGCTCATTAGTTTACAAGGAAATACCCTCTTGAGATAGCATAAGAAAAAGGAAATTAACCTTCAGTAAATTAAAACTGCATATACAAAAGTAAATATTTAATGGTTGTTTTTTCTTACTTTTATGATTTCTTAAAATGTTTATTGAAAATTATCATGTTTAATTATTCAAAAAATCCTAGAAAGCATTTCAGCACTTTTGAAGATAGCAGTTTATTGTCATAATATTAATTCTGCTTTCTTCTATCTACAGACTGATTTTGGGAAGCAGGACATGGAGACTATCACAGATGCAAACACAGAGCAGGATTTGGTGAGTGTGCGCAGCCTGTTTGTCTACATTGCAAAGTGGGTGGAAAAAAGTGCACGATTCCCCCTGTAGCCCCAATAATATGGGGTGATGTGTGATCGGTAAACAGACACAGGAATACCCAGGACAGCGATTCACAGACTATGGGGTATTACCAACATTAATATTATCATCACTGAGGAAGCCGTCAGCGAAACGGTGAAATGCATTTGAAGTGTATTTACACATTACCATTATGATTTGCATCTTAAGAATAAGTGGTGACATTGTTCTGCACCAACTCATCAGATTTTTAATGTTTTTAGACTTTCTATCTTTTGTATATGGTACCTATCACATGACAGATTACTGTATATTCTATCTGTGGCATACTATGAATAAAACTTGTTAATTCCTGTTCCATCACATTGATTTCGGTCACATATGGAGGATCTATGGTTGTTTTGGATACTACCATTTCAACAAATGCTATGTGCTTAAATAGAGCACTATTCAATTGGCAGAATTGCAATTTAATAAGGCTGTTAGTATTTATCCATCCCTCCGTCAACTATGCACGTATCGCAGCTAGAGGAGGAAGCAACCTTACTCGCATCATTCCCACACAGAAGGGACCTACACTAAGAGCTTCAGATCACACATCACCCCATATTATTGATGTGAACGGAGCCCCAAGAAAAGCAGCAGATCCCGGTCCACACCAACTGATGCATACAGCTTGCCATTCCCTGAAGCAAGGAATCGCCAGACCAGCCTTCAGACAATGGTATCAAGCAACAACCAAATAACCACCCACTAAAGTCCACAACAAGACGTGAATCATCCTACCTCCACACCTACCCTGCGCTATGCCGGAGCTGCGGACACCAACCCACATCTTATTTTAGTTTGCTACACTGTCTCATCCACTCTGCTACACCTACAGACCCATCTGTTATCCCTCTTACTGCATGCCCCCTCATTCTGACACCGTAAATGTCCCTCTTTCAGATGGAGCTGGTGAGCCGTCGGGAGCAGCTGAAGGACAGTTATCAGGAGGTTCTGGATAAACAGACACAGGCTGAGAAACAACTGCAGGTGCAAATCAAACAGCTAAAACAGAAGCGAGAAGAAGAGATGCAGAGGCATAAGGTGAGTCTGTCTGTCTCTCTTTGTGCTACTATACATACATGCCCCTTCAAGTAGCTATCCATGTTAAAAGAACAACTGTAGACCCATATTTACAATAGG
The DNA here is from genome assembly GCA_027410445.1 of Discoglossus pictus. NCBI lineage: Eukaryota > Metazoa > Chordata > Amphibia > Anura > Alytidae > Discoglossus > Discoglossus pictus. The sequence goes on along the minus strand of CM050169.1, from coordinate 130,197,434 downwards.
CATTTAATAATAGGGAAATACTTTTAGAAAGTAAAAAAATATATAGAGCCTTTGTTATATTACCTTTTTATATGCTGTGATGCATGTCTATTTTGATCTGCTCTATCAGCAGTGTGCATCCTTGTAAAATTAGGTTTCTATGAGACTAACTGAAACCACTAGCTCTTTGCATTGTGACATTTCTATTGTCTCAACTAAAACATCCTCTGCATTCAAGATCTTCTCCCACTCGAGGAATTAGATCAGCAGAAGGAAATTGTAGCTCCCGTTTCATCATAATTGCATAAAAAGGGTAATAATTTAAAAGCGGATTTCTAGTGGAAATCTCTTTAGTTTACGAAGACGCACCCTGCAAAGACAGCAGCTAAAAACATCAACAGCGCAGAATGACATGCATATAGTAGGTAAATATTTTTTTTAATTTATTAACTTGCTTTACTTTGTAAATTGCTTCAGTAGTCATTTAAGGTCATTGAATAGGTTTGTTTGTATCTTTATTCATGTGTGTGTGTCTTTAGTTATTTGTTTATCTGTCAGCTCTCTGCATGAGCACTTATGTTCTTATTCCTACTGCATGTATGGCACTGTGTTAGTGTTTATACATGTTTTTATGGATGCCTGTCAATGTATCTAAATTAGTATTGCTACAGTGCCTTGCAAAAGTATTCACCCCCTTGACTTTTTACCTATATTATTACATTACAGCCTTAAGTTCAATGTTTTGTTAGTCTGAATTTTATGTGATGGATCAGAACACGATAGCCTAAGTTGGTGAAGTGAAATTAGAAAAATATATACATAAAACAATGTTTTAGAAATAGAAAACAGAAAATTGGCATGTGCATATGTATTCGCCCCCTTTGTTATGAAGCCCATAAAAAGCTCTGGTGCACCAATTACCTTCAGAAGTCACATCATTAGTGAAATGATATCCACCAAGTGTCACATGCTTTGTCATTACATATACACACCTTTTTTGAAGGGCCCCAGAGGCTGCACCACCTAAGCAATAGGCACCACTAACCAAACACTGCCATGAAGCCCAAGGAACTCTCCAATCAAATAAGGGACAATGTTGTTAAGAAGTACTAGTCAAGGTTAAGTTATAAAAAAAAAATATCCAAATCTTTGATGATCCCCAGGAGCATAATCAAATCTATCATAACAAAATGGAAAGTACATGGCACAACAGCAAATCTGCCAAGAGATGACGCCCACCAAAACTCACAGACCGGGCAAGGAGGGCATTAATCAGAGAGGCAGCACAGAGACCTAAGGTAACCCTGGAGGAGCTGCAGATTTCCACAGCAGAGACTGGAGTATCTGTACATAGGACGACAATAAGCCGTACGCTCCATAGAGTTGGGCTTTATGGCAAAGTGGCCAGAAGAAAGCAATTCATTTCAGCAAAAAAACTAAATGGCACATTTTAAGTTTGCAAAAAGGCATGTGGGAGACTCCCAAAATGTATGGAGGAAGGTGCTCTGATCTGATGAGACTAAAATTGAACTTTTCAGCTATCAAAGAAAACGCTATGTCTAGCACAAACCCAACACATCACATCACCCAAAGAACACCATCCCCACAGTGAAACATGGTGGTGGCAGCATCATGCTGTGGGGATGTTTTTCAGCAGCCGGGACTGAGAAACTGGTCAGAGTTGAGGGATAGATGGACGGTGCTAAATACAGGGATATTCTTGAGCAAAACTTGTACCACTCTGTGTGTGATTTGAGGCTAGGACGGAGGTTCACCTTCCAGCAGGACAATGACCCCAAACACACTGCTAAAGCAACACTTGAGTGGTTTAAGGGGAAACATGTAAATGTGTTGGAATGGCCTAGTCAAAGCCCAGACCTAAATCCAATAGAAAATCTGTGGTCAGAATGAAAGATTACTGTTCACAAGCGCAAACCATCCATCTTGAAGGAGCTGGAGCAGTTTTGCAAGGAGGAATGGGCAAAAATCCCAGTGGTAAGATGTGGCAAGCTCATAGACACTTATCCAAAGCAACTTGGAGCTGTGATTATCGCAAAAGGTGGCTCTACAAAGTATTGACTTTAGGGGGGTGAATAGTTATGCACATTGACTTCTTCTGTTTTTCTGGGGGTGAACACTTTTGCAAGGCACTGTATTATTGCATTTGTGTTTTAGGGGTGTCTTTTGGGACTTGAATGCCCATGCTGATCCTCTGCCTTTTCTAGATGTGTAGAAGTAGCAGGGTGCTGTCATCTCATATGGCCGGGGATGATATGGGCATGCTATTAGTTTGGCTCAGGCTTCCCCACTACCTGTTTTATAGGACACCCTAAGGTCCATCCAGGAGCTCACAGTGAAGAAAGAGGAAACCAAGAAGAGGATGGAGAAAGAAAGGAAGGAGAATAGTCAAAGAGAGCAGGACCTTGGGACTGACCTGGAGAAGCTGCACAGCAAGAGCCACCAGTGAGTGTATCTGTGCGAGCATGTGCGCAAAGTGAAGGAACAGGGAGTGTGGGCAGGGGGTGATAGTGATTTTGGGGTAAAGTGTGAAGTAGCAGGGAGTCAGATGCATGTTTGACAAGGCTATGTGATTGTGTTGAAGATCCTTCTATTTATCTCAGTCACTTTCTCTTGTTTTATTTCTCCTATATGTAAGGCTAAAGCAACAGCAGGAGGAGCTGGAGAGTAAAATTGTGACTCTACTTGCCGAGCAAACTAATGAAAGGTGAGAAATCTCTGAGACCTCATCCCTAAGCAAGCACACATTCCTTTCTGAATGATTACTGAATATCATTTAATTGGATCTGTAAAATGAGATTGACTAGCCCTAGTGACACACGCCTGCCTCCTTCCAACACTTTTATTTCTGATATTCATATGAATTTTGTTCCACACAGGGAGGAGTGGGACGCTGAGCTTACATCATTAAAGAGTGTGGAGGATGAGTTAACAAGAAGCGTGCTGGAGGAAACTGAGAGAGCTATGATGGCTGAGGTAAGAAAGGAGACTGAGTGAGCATTGAATGTCCATGTAAAATAGTAGCAAAATAGACTGAGCGAGTAGATAAGAGAGCAAAAGAGGCTGTTTGTTTACAAGGAAAGCTGAAGAGCGAGAGCACCAAAGAAACAGATAAAGATCCACATAAAAGTGCATCATAGCCAAACCTCATTTCCTCATTCCCACTGCTAAAGTTCTCAGTGTGGCTTGGAAACAGAGATAACAATCTGACATGACGCAGTGCTTTTTCAGGTGCTTTCCTTGGAGAGTCAGAGAGATCTTTTCCTCATCTCATTAGAGGAGGCAGAGAATGAAGCGGAGGTGACATTGTCATGTCTCAGGTGAGTAACCTGTATAGGTACCATGCATTGGGTGTTCTGTGTGTACGTGTCTAGTATTTTTGTCCCTCCTGGACCTTTTAATTCTATTCTTTCAGAGTTGCTACACCTACTCTGGAATGGATTCAGCTGAAGCAGCGTTGGGATGCCCGGATGGCCGGGATACAACAAATGAAACAGAACCTGCGGGTGAGAGATAGCTATTTGATTGTCAGCAAGCTCTGGATTTGTGTATGTTTTAGACAATGAGCAGATGTGTTTATTTTGTCTTTTCTCTCTTCTTTAGGAGCAATTTGAATCTCAAATCCAGAGAGTAAAAAGTGGGACCAATCTGAGCAGCCTTCCCTCAGTCTCTGCCCCGAATCTGCCTCCACCACCCTCTGATGTAAGTATCATGTTATCTTAGGGAAGCCCATACTAACACTTCTCTGGCAGAAGTAAACCATGGGTCATTAAATCTCTCTGCTGCCGCAGAATGATACATGTATAAGGGAGCTATAGGACACAGACTATCCGCACAGGGTGACACCAATAGGTGCTATGGGAATATGGGAGTCTGTCTTTCCCTTCACAGGTTTGCACATGGTGACTGTGTATCATTATTATTTGCAGACTAACCTCCTGTTGCAGAGAATTGCTCTATCTCCTCTTCAAGGCCCTGTCCTTCCGATGACTCCCCCACCCAGGGAGCCTCTCCTATTGCAGGCCCAGATTCCAGTATCTTTCCCGTGTCAACCACCGCCTACTGTGCCACATATACCTGGTCTCTTCCCTAATACAATTCCTACGATGCCTCAAACATCAAGCGCCCTGCACATTCCAGGCACCAGTGATCTTCCAGCACCGGCTGGTGCCGACAAACTAGGCAAAATACTGGAGAAGCTACATGCCAGATTTCCACATTGTCACAAGTGAGTCTGAGACCTAAGCCTATTGCACATGTATAAGGAGACTCTTTCCCCCCCACACACTAACACTGGGCTATTCCTAACTTCCCAAGGACACACTGCACTGTACCAATATCCCCAATACACAGAGCCACGGTGTGCCATCCTCGGTCCTAGAGTGCCATCATTCCTCCACCCCACACACACAGACGCACATGACTGTACTGTATATTCCTTGTCTCATCATTAAGTTTTTTTATTTTCAGAGCCCAGCTGACTGGTATCATGCAGCAGATTAAGGTGACTCGTGGCACTCTTGCTGGCCTCACTGTGGAGGAGCTGTGCCAGTTAGTAGCCACACGTCTGATTGAAACACCAGACTTTGGAGCTAGAGTGACTCTGGTGAGCCTATGTGTATGACATTAGCTTTTGTTGGAGTCTATATATGTTACAGTATTTGTGTTTCATTCTCTATGTCACTAGTGAGGCTGTAATCCATATTCTATATAGACAGCACAGTAGTAAAGTATGTATGTATGTATGTTTGGTTTGTTTTTTGTTTTTTTGTTACAATAGTAATATCCTATGTTTAGGGCTTAGGCTGTTGTGGTGCTCCGTGTGTGCTTGGTCTTGTTGGTGACATGTGGGCATCATTGCAAAGCACAGTAGTTGCTTGGAGAAGATTGTATGTACAGTAGACTCTCAGTTAACCAGCACCCATGGGGATTAGTAGATGCCGGATAAATGTAGTTTCTGGTTGCTTGAGAGTCACATATAAAAGAGGCCTAGATTAGCTGTACATAGGATGCTCTGCTAAGTATACTTGTCAGTGAGGGCTGTCCTAGCAGCAGCAGCAGCTTTCACTCCTCACTTACACACAGTTATGTTCGGCTGGAGAGTGCAGTGCTGACCCCGGGAATGTAACGCCAACACTGCACTAGCTCAGTCACTCATGTCTGTCTGCTTCCAGGTAAAACTGAATTGCAGACATATACAGGGGATGATATATAGGTGCCTGTAAGCATTTTGTGGCATGGCAACCTGGCTTCTGGCATTTGTTCAGCACTATACATTTTTATTTAAAGTACAGTATTTTTTTTTTTTTTTTTTTCTGTATCCTATTTGTGTTTTATGCAAACTCAGTAGTGGTGACAAAGGTGGGATTGACTGAATCTATGTAGACCAAGACTTTCTGCCATGAATTTAAAGACCATCTTTCCTACATTACTAAAGTTTTGTTCCTCATGGAAAATCATTTTTCTTCAATTAATATATACTGTAAAGGACCACAAAAATATGCCATATATGCTCTGCACTACCTGCTAGAAGGTGGAACATGTGTTTATATTTTTAAAACTGATCAGTAATTGACTTGGTTATTTTGTGGAAGGTATTTGATTAGAACCAGTGACTTCCCAATGAGAATATTTTATGGAATACACTCTACTTTTATAAAAGCTAAACTAATTTAATTATTTGATTGAAAGCTCTCCACCATAGAGTACCGAAAATAAATAGTACATTTATAAGCCCATTTGAAAGTCTGAAAGGTAAAAACGTATTTCCTGCTCAGGTTTCCCATAAATACAGTCATTGTACTAGATTCGAGGAGACTGGGCTGGGACAGTCAAATGAGGATACAATGTATCTTAACCTTAAATCCAAAACACCACTTTATACATGGCTCCTTTTTGAAGCATATGCTCGCTGTATTACATAGCTTTAAGCTAAGTTTAAGATTGGATTATGCACAAACCAGGAACCCACTCAGACAGAACTGCTTCAAGGTTTATGCCTCTCATCAGTGTGAGGTTGGTCCTGGTTTTGTGCATTAGATTTATTCATTTATATATATTTTTTTCACATAACTATTCACATTTTATTTTTATTAATCACTGAAGTTTAATTCATATTAATATATGATTTATTATATAACTTAATGGACATATTTTTGAATTTAAAAAAATAAACAAATAAAATTGTCTTTTTGAGGAATTGAACCAATGACCTTCACCACCACAGACTGCAACCTTACTTACTGTGATATTTTTTCTGTTTCTATACTGACATCCATTGAGGTGGGACTATATATTTCTTCACACTGGAAGAACAAAGGGTCTTTTGAACCTGTATGTACCACTCACTATAGTCTGAATTAAATAATTAGGATATTCAGAATTTGATGTACAGATTTATTTTTATACCTATACACATACTGATATGTTGAGGTGCATAACAATAATTTATTCCGGGTGTATTTGATGGGAATACAATTTAATAATATTGTTTAAAAGGTAGAACTATTTAGCGCTTCCATCAAAATCTCTGCTTGGTTTCCATTTGGAAACTGAGAGATTGTTTGATTTTTCTTATTTTTCTGTGGATCTACACTGCTATAAATATATATACCACGGATTAAAATCCTCTACACCTCATTCTAATTAATATTCATTACATCTATTGATCATAACTCCATGAATTCAGCGGCGGTTTTAAAAAGGAAAACGCCTTTTCTCCCACATACTTTTTATTCTCTATTTAATCGTGCAGAGCACATATGGCAACTTTTGTGTAACAATAAAAGTCAGACAAATTAAAAAAAAAAAAAAAAAACAATATGTATGTTTGATCCATTTATGTTTTGCCAGTGAGTTAAGAGGAATCATAAGCAAGGACTCGTGCAGAACTGGCTAAAACTAAATACAATCAGCTGAAATAGGATGCATGATGTAAAGTAAATACTATCCTGATGATTTAAAAACAAGGAAACTGTACTTTTATACTGGGGAGAAAAAAAAGCGCATATATATATATATATATATATATATATAATCACATACATATACACAAGGGGCAACACATTTCCTACCCTCAGCTTATACTCGAGTCACTAAGTTTTCCCAGTATTTTTGGTAAAATAGGTGCCTCGGCTTATACTCGAAAATATATATATACTAGCGAATTGCCCGTCAAAAAATGACGGCAATGAAATTGTAAGGTAGCTAATGCTGTTTGGTGTATAATAATGAAATATGTAATACATTACTAAATGAATATACTGTACCTATTTTGAAGCATTGTGATGAAGTGCTGGCAATCTGTGTTGATGTTGCTGCAGCATTAGTGGTGTGGAGCTGCTGTGTAAGCATGCTGAATGTGTGCACTGTGTGGTATGAATATCCGTAGGTGGTTTGTGGCGTTTTGCGAGTTTCCTGTGGTGTTTTGCGAGTTTCTTGTGGTGTTTTGCGAGTTTAGAGTGCTGTAGCCTCGTTTTCGTTTTGTTCGGCGGCCATTTTTTCTGTCGCTTAGATTTTTTTTTTAGTCTGAAAACTCTTTTATTTCGAGTAAAATCGAGGTCTAAGTTGCATTTTTGAGGTCCTGGTTGCTCCCTCTTGGTGTAGGTAAGGTTTTTATGTATGTGCTGTGTGTATGTATTGTGTTTTAAATGTTTGTATGTCGGCGTGTTGCGTCCGATGTTTGCGAGGTCGTAATGTGTGGTAACGTGTTTCGTAGGTTGTTTGCGTTCCTCGTAACATTTAGCGAGTGTCGTAATTTGTGTGTCGTGTTTTTTGAGTAGCGACGTGAAGTTTGCGAGGGTTTGAGGCCCTTGCCCAGTGACCTCGCCAGCAACTGAGGCCCTCGCTTTGCGAGGGGCCTCAGTTGCTGGCATGGAGCGCCTTCGGCGCTCCATGCCAGCAACTGAGGCCCTTGCCCAGTGACCTCGCCAGCAACTGAGGCCCTCGCTTCGCGAGGGGCCTCAGTTGCTGTCATGGAGCGCCTTCGGCGCTCCATGCCAGCAACTGAGGCCCTTGCCCAGTGACCTCGCTACGCGAGGGCCGCGGCTCGCTGTGCGAGCCCGCAAGCGTGAGCAACGACCCGTACGCTCACAACTATATATGTGATATATATAACATTTTTTTTATTTTTTCCTTAACACTCTAGGTACCTCCCCCTCTCCCTTTCCCCTCACTTACCTTGCATCTGCTGCTCCTTGACCCGGCCAATGACATGACGCGCATGTGACGTCATGTCATTAGCAAACGCCGGATCCAAAAAATGCTTAGTGGGAGGTTGGGGGCGGAGCTAATATTTAAGGAAAGAGGATGTGTGCTCCATGAGCTTTGCTGAAAAACCATATAAAACCATATAAAATCATAAAGTGACTTATCTATCACCAAATCGATACCAGGATTGCGTGCAGGAAGACCCAGCTCGCTTTAAAAATAAAGTGTGGCAGCCTTTTACCACTGAGATTTGCTGCTGAACCAGAACAAAGGAGACTCTGAAACACTAATGAACGCCCTACTTAAGGTGGGCAATAACTCATATTGCTTGTCTAACTCAAACCTATACAGTTATCATCTAGATGCCTTACACTACTGGAGATTTATTGTATGTAACAATTTGGAGATTTAGAACAATATCTGGATTATACACACAATAAGCTGTATAATTGTTGATTTTGTAAATCAAGAGAAGAGCTAACAGGTTATATCTCAAATAATAAGGATATAACTTATGCCTTTTATGTGGGAGACTATGAAACATTAATACAGACTACACCGCTTTATAAGGCTATAAATACACAATTACTTTTCAAGAAAAACAGTTATTTCAGTTTCAAATACGGTACAGTAAGAGTTAATCGCTTTGCCTACAACTTTTCTGTGTACTCTACTGCCATCTAGCTGCCAACTGCAATTAGAACTTCTTTAGTAATACCTAACTTAAAGAACAAATAAAGCCGTCAAAAAAAAAAAAAAAAGATAGCTGGAGCCTCGTTCTTCAAAAAAGATTCAAGTTTATAGCACTACAGAACAAACTGTGCATTCTTCCCAACACCTCGCTACTCCAGATAAACATTTACCAAAAAGTGGAACAGAGACTTCTGCACCCTGCTCTAAAGAAGATATTCAAGACTTGAAAGAATTAATCTCCTCTTTCAGATTAGAAATTACATCTGAGATACAAAGAGTCTCTGTGGAATTTAAAAGCAGAAATAAAAGCATTGAAAACCAAGGTTTTTCAATTAGAAGACAATTATAAGAAACTTCTTCAGTCACATATAGAAATGGAAAAGGATCTGAATGTGCTTAAAGAGGAACAAAAAAACATTTAAAATCATGCAAGAGGATCAAGAAAATAGATGTTGGATTCCAAACATTTGCATATGTAATTTATCGGAGTCAGTACAAGATCTACCTCTATACATGAAAGATTTATGTGCCAAACTCTTACCAGGTCTAAGTGAAGAAGAACTTAGATTGGACAGGATTCATAGAGCCCTAAGAGCTTGCAATCCTCCAGTGAGAGACCAAGATATGTGATTGTCAGATTCCATTATTTTTCTCCAAATGTCTTATTCATGAAAGCAGCTATTCCTGAAATTGAAGGAGGTAAACCAGCTGTGTTCTCTGACTTATCGCCCACTACTTTATACAAAAGGAAACTCCTGAAAACCTTTTTAGAGGTGATTACAAAGCATGGATACAAGTATACTTGGGAGACATCACTATTCATACGCCTGAGGAAGGTGAAGCAATGCTCCATTTCTGGGACTTGCCAATTCCGAACAACCTGGGACAAAATGTAAAATTCCCTAATACAAAGTGGACCAAAAGACCATCCATACTGAAACAGAAGAGGCACCAGATCAGAAGTAAATGAAGAAGAAAATCCCACACAATTATCAAAATAGAATGTGCAAAAAACCTCATGGACTCTTATAAGTGATAAGCTGAGACATGTGCCTCCTCTGTAAAACAAAGATTCAGCATGTGAAAGGGCAGCAGAGGAGGAAAGAGAAAGCAGACACTTGATGCTGTGTGTACAGAGTGTCTAGCAGAAGGAAAGAAATAACCTCAGGTTTTACTCATGAAAAAAATAAGACAAGACATAACCGTACCAACAATAAAATATGGAACAAGTTGTTTATTGAGAAGTGTTCACTTGTTCTGCACAGTGGCTGGGAGCATCTAGATAGATAGATAGATATAGAGAGAGCTTGGTAAAGACTGTCTGCTAATAGAATAAGTTTAATACAATTTTTGAATGTTATCTGCTGTGCTAAGTTACCAGTCTTCTCCTTGTTTATTTGTTTTTTCACTTTGATGGAGGAACTCACAAGAAGCTCTAATACTTTTCCATTTTTTACTAAAATATTAGCCAGTGATATAAACCAATACAAATAAAATAGAGCTACGGAATATGTTGGTGCATTATAAATAAAGGATAATAAAGTCTTAGCTTCTACTGAAGCACTACATTAACTGATAGTTTCCTCCCTAACAAGCTCTCATTAAGCTAAACCTGGGGGAAGCAAAAATAAACACTCCAGTAGTTTGAAAATCATTGGCCTATTTTTGTCCAGATTTGAAGGGCTCCAAATAATCGCAAGCTGCTATTTCTCTGTCTGTTTTTCTCCAGCTTTAGACCAACTGCACGTACTTCTCTGGGTGTCTTTCTCCAACTCATAAAATCTGCAAACACTTGGTCCATCAGCATGCCCATACTACAGGAGCAGTCTTAAATCATGTCTCTTCAGGTGCAGCTAATCAACTCATAAGTACAGTTAACCCCTGCAGTTCTACTAGGGAAGAGACCTTTGGAACGTTGTGGTTCAAATAAACCTCTTGCATAAGTCTGTCACACTGCATATATATAAAAAAACAAAACACCTGCTTAAAAGCTTCCAAACACTGCCTTGCATCCTTTTTTCTATTCTTCCGCATATTACATTTTTTGTTTGGTTTGTTAATTTTACTTTGGGGAAAAAAAGAGGACATATTTATTACCAAAATGACCAGTGCTCTTCTCGTTTTGCCATCCTGCAATAGCAGCTTGCCTCTTTGATCAACAACCAACTCACAAGATTGAAGTCTCCTCTAAGAAGATTTTGGATGAGGTCAGGTTAACTGATGAAATCAATTCTCAGAACCATTCACTTCTGTCCTGTTACATTTTTTTCATCAAAAATTTACCAATTCAAGCCCATTTCATACACCTTTTTGAGGTAACTTTGACAGTCAATAAAATCTTGAATAAAACCATCGAACACCTGGTGTGATCTGTTTAATAAAATTAACAGGAGAGGTCCAAAAAAATAATTAAAAAACAAACACAAATATCAAAATATCCCTCTTTAAACCTTCATCCTGCTACTGTAGCCTGAAATATTAGACCTTGGGAGTAGTGACGTACAGAGAATCCAACCATCAAAAGATGTAAAACAGTAACCCCTCCCCAAAAGGATGGTTAAAGAGAAAAATGGACCTATGGATTGGGGCGGTACTTCTTCCAAACTAGAATGCTTGAATAGAGCAGCTCTCTCATAACCCTCCACTCTCTGCTCACTACACTCCACGTGTCTAACCTTTTAACATTCAAGTCACAAATGTTCTTTCATTAATTTAAGCAGGTTTAAAACATTTAAAATCTGTTTGTTTACATGGGAAATGAGTGCTGTAAAGTAAGAAATCATGCATTTTAGAAAAAATCAGGACTAATGCATTGTTCTAGCTGTATAGATGTCAGCCAGGAGAGGGAGTAGTTGTTTTTTTCCATAGAACTCTATGACTCCGTGCAGGGCTCTGGAACACCTAAATAGAATTTCTCGGAATAAGGTCCTAACCTTGAACAAAAAGCATATTGTTAAGAGGTTAAAAGAATATATTTCAACAGAAGCAGAACTCTCCATGTATGAGTCCAATTGTGTGATGATTTTTCTGTCTCGGAGATTGTCCCACAGGCTTGACATGAGTTTGCAATCGACGAGCAAAGTAGTAGTAACAAAATTCTTAAATAACGGGAGATGGACAGCGCTGATGAATGCTAGATTGCCAGCTCTATTCAGTATTTTTTCCTATTTTGATAATAGATATGCTAGTAGGCTATTCAACAGAGCACAGCTCTAATTATCCCAAACGGTTGGGTGTGGTTTGTCAGTGTGCACTTTTTTGTTAAAGCTAATTTTTGGTTCTTGCCTTTACAGCCCCAAGGAAATGGCAGGCCCCAGTATCCTGCACCCAAGGGAGCCCCAATGCATGGATCTTACTCCGTGAAATCTACACAGGTCAGTTGACAACTTGTTTAAGTGTACAGTTAAATGGCTCTCTATAGTTTGGTTATTGTGATTACAATTCTAACCTTCTTTGAGGGAGCAGAGATGCAGTAACAGAGCCCTTTCTGTGCAGTCATGGGACTCTCTCTCTAGCAGTGCAGTCAAAGGGCTGTCTACTTTGTGTTTGCTCAGAGTACTTTACCTGCTCTTCCCAGGGCATTCTACCGTTTAAGCTGTGTCTGATCTGCCAGAAGCTGGTACTACCAACAGACCTGCAGCCAATGCCCTGCAGCCATACGATGCACCGAGAGGTAAGGAGGCCTGCTATGGATTGTATCAACACAATTTATGTTTGTATACACATATATACACAATATGTCTGTGCCTGAGTAAAATGTATGTGTATATATGTTTGTATCTCTATATAACTAGATGTGTGTGTGTGTTTGTATAATTATATCTAATGGCTGTCTCTTTATAATAGTGTATATAATATTTATAATAGGAAGAATATCCTATATTGTGTACTCTCTAACTCTCTTTGTCTGATTTCAGTGTATAAAAATGAAATTCTGGGCCCAAACCAACCAGAAGAATTCCTGTCCTTTCTGCCCAAGTCATAGATAACAAAATTATACCAAACATCCCATACAACACACTTGAACCAGGACATACTGGTACCTTCTCTCACCCTCAGGATAACTTGGGTCTTGCAGTCTACCAATACAACACAAAACTTGTCTCCCTTTCCCCAAAGCACCCCATGGAATGGACATGTGTACATAGCTGTGTTTGTATACTACTCTATATAATAATTAACTTTTGAATAAATGTATATTCTTTTTTGAGTAACCTGTCTCCGTGTGTCTTAAACAGACTCTATCTGTACAGCTCTGACCAATCTATACGTGTGGCTATATCTGGCAAGTCTCCTTCACTGTTAGGTAGTCTGTGAGTGTCTCTCCAGTTCACAGTGTGTATCCTGTTACAGGTATCCGTGTTTGCTTTACACTGACTGGTTGTAATGTGTTTCTCACTGGCAGGTACACTGAGTGTGTGGGTGTGTACATGTCTCCATCTGTGCCTAGTACACTATATGCCTGTAGTTTTTTTCCGACAAGTCTTCTGTGCACGTCTCCTTATGATGAATACACAGTGTTTGTACTTAATTTTAGGTATACAAAACCAAATTATCTGATACTTGTCTCCGGGTATTTCACTAAAGGTGTGCAGACCTTGTATGAGAGAGATATTACTGATTCTGGCGTAGTTTGGAATTGTCCAATGCCCATATAGAGAGAGAGAGATACATCTTACTGCATGCTGGGAAATGGTCTCAGACACTTTGATAAATCCACACCCAACTTTGCTCCTGCATGAGCTTTCTTTCATACGGTTAATTTGCATAGTGTTATAAGTGATTAATTTAGAAATAGGACACTTTTTTATTGAGAACATTTGGATGTCAACATTACAGCTTCTGATGCAGTCACTGTTATAAATACCAATTAAATCCATATCCAATGAGCAAACCTATACACTAGACAAATTGGTGTCATCCTAACTCCATTTTCAAACTGGTTGATTGACATAAACTTACTTCATATTGTTTGTTGTGCTACCACATAAGATCCATGCAGTTAATTGCATATAGGCTAGCAAATAGAATATGTCCTGGATAAATGTTTGAGCATAAAGTGAAAATAATCCATCTTTAAAATACTTTAAAGGATCTTCAGGTAAAACATTTTTCACTCACATTTCTGAAATGATATGTATATTTTCTGTAAATGTAAACCTTCTGTAGTTTGTAGTTGACAGTAATCAGCATGCATGCATCGGTTATCCTGTTTCTCACTCCTTCTTCATGGAGATCTGAGCTTTTAAATAAAACCACACAACAAAGACAAACTAGTGCATTACAGCTTAAAACAAATGGCTTTATTTGCTTCTGCACCTCAAGAAAATTCTGTGAGAGCACCAACTTGTCATAGGAAATGGACACAACTGGAGACAGTGGGATAGTGTCCTTCTCCCACTTTGTGTGTTTTCCTGGCAAGGGGGGTGTGGCTCCATGACATCACTACGACTGTGCTGATACAACTCACTCTTTCTGCCCTTATTAATGACGCTGTTTTATCATTAGTGTTTCAACCTCCTTTCCACAGTATAAGTATTGCTCTTGGATCTTCCTTTCACTTATCATGACATCATTAGTAGTGACAAAGTATTTTCACTTATAACTAGTTTCTCACATTACATTAGAATATGCTTTTTTTTACCATTTTATGTTATACACTTTTGTTATTTCATTAAACTATATACCATCAATATTTTTTTATTAATGTATTTTCCACAATGCATTTTTTATTAATCCTTTCATATTCCTTATTTTATTATTTCTATCTTCCAATAAATAAATAAGCAAATTTCATTGGGTACTTATTTTCTCTTAAATTATCACTTATTGGATAGTGTTTCTATTACATCCAATATTCATAATTGTAATCTTTTTTTTTTATTAATCTGTAAAACTCTTTTCAATTGAGGCTTTCTTCCAAACTTCATTACGATGATATCACTTCACATAAGATCTCTTTTCTAAAATATTTCTTCAGTGTGTGTCTTCATAGGTCTAGTTTCTCCTTATAATTTTGAAAGGATTTGTAGCTAATTGCTTCCATACAATGAAGGATGTTAAACATCTCCAAAATATGTAATTTTCTCTCCGTAGACGCAACCAAAAATTTTAATCCATTCTCTCATCATATCTTGCCTCGACTGCTGCAACTCTGCTTGCTTGCTTTCCCTCTCTCCACCTTGTCTATTTAAGTACAGATGCCACTGTATACATTTATTAATTGGCACATTTTATAACATTTCTGGCACTCCGGCTGGACAATCAGTAAGCCCCATCCCTAAATAATAGGCTGACCCTTGCTTACTAGGAAAACCCTGTACCTCAGATCTTTAATCTCATCCTGTTGATTTATATTTAGGTGGGATGAGTGAGCTATCCCAGATAATGTTTGAGATAATTAGTATGCTTGATTTTAAACGCAATAACAGGACCCTCCATTCTTTTGTAATTTGTTAAAATTGTTTTTAGTCTTCTACCCTGTTTAGTACTACGGAATATATCGGAGCATTATAAACTAATGGGTAATAATAATAACAATAATAAAACCTTATATAGCTTTATCCTGCCAGTAAGAATATTACTGACCTCCTGATTCCTTATTTATAGGTATGATCATGCATAGGGTACTCTTACTATCACATAAGGATATATATCATTTTTATTAAAACTGGCTGTATACGGCAGTGTCATCCAGGTATGCATAGGCAGTCCTGGCACTCGTGCTGTAGATGGACAACCATATGTTGGAATGTTGAAGGAGCATTCTTTATCCCAAAATATATAACCATAAAGTGGTATAGTCCAAATGTGCCCGTGAATGCTCTCTTGTCTTATTAGTGTTGGCATGTGGGATCTGCCTGTATCCCTTAGACAAGTCCAGAGTGTTTATGCAGGTTGCCTGTCCTAGGCTATGTATCAGTTCATCTTCCCTAGACATATAATAAGTGTCATTAATCATTTTGTCATTTAGCAGCCTATAGTCCATACAAAATCAGGTGGTCCCATCCTTTTCAGGGGATGTCCAAGGACTATAGGATGACTTGATGATCCCTACCTCTAACATCTCATCTAGCTCCCTCCTTATTTTCCCCTTCACAGGTCAGGGGGCAAGTTAGTCATGATGAGGGAAACAGGGGCCTGGTCATGTCTGTTAGTCACCCAACATCACAAACTTCCACTTATGCTAGGCATATGGCCATTACTTTTAGATTCTGACTTGTATAGCTTCAGCAGATTCATGCGATTCTTCTGAATCTGCTGTTGCTCATCTAGGGCTACCAGATAAGTGGTGTTGGCTAGTTTCTTGTTGAGTTGGAAGAAACCCTACCAAATTGCCTGGAGCTTGTTGTGTGAATTGAGTACTGGCATTAACATCTGCTGGCCTACCTGAAATTCCTTAGCCGTGGCTTTCTGATCATAACAGCATTACTTCTTGCCTTGGTCTGCAAACAGATGCTACTTGGCTAGCAAAGTCAGTGTCTCCAACCTGTCTGAGTAGCAGCACATATGGTATTACAGAAAGTTTCTCCACCTGGAGACTCTCTTTCTAAAACATCTTCTGTAACTAAACCAATGCCATCGTCTCTCGCTACCTGTACAAAAGTACCCTATGGACTCTTGAGGGACCTCTCTAAAGGCAAGGCAGAGGTAGAGAAGCATTTTTTTCCAAATTATTTTCATGGTCTATAAAGATACCATTGAACCTCTTACAGCCCAATGATCTGGAGATGATACACAGTCAACCTCAACAGGGTCACTCCACACTTCTGCGACAACTGCTGGGTCAGCTCAGCCATAAACTCGGTAACCTAATCTGACACAATTTCACTCTAGAACCCAGCTTGGGTGAAAATGACCACCAAAGCATCAGCCACCATTGATGCAGTAATGGTGCCAAGAGCTGCAGCCTCCTGATTCCGAGATACATCCTCACAGTGGTAAATTATGTATTTCTTCCTCAACTTACAGGGCTTGACAAGGAGCCTAATGATATCTACAGCCACTCGGTTGAAGGGATTCTCTATAATGGGCTGCAGGGGAGTCCAAGTCATTTGCCCATTATTGTTCGTTTCCATAGTACTCTAATTTTTAGTGCGATGGCCCAATTGCAGATTATGATATTGCAAAGTTACAGTTACTGGTCTGAGAAAAGGGCTGGAATTAATGGAGCTTCAGAAACCAGCAACCTTAGTGGTACGGCTGCAATGCCTGGTTAAGGTTGGATTCTACTATGCAAATGTCTACAGTCTCCAACAACATTCCCTAAGGAAAGCTTTGTTGTACAGTTGAGTTAACAATTCCAAAGAGGTGACTCATTCATAACAGATCCTCTCCTCCACTGTTTACTAAGGCTACTGAAGACATTTTCAGAGACAGTGTTAATGCAACATCAACTGGCTGGAAAAGTCCCATATCCTGGAAAGACAGTCATGTGAACATAGCATATCAGATAATCTCAAGGGAGCAACTTGAGGAAAGTTAAACATTGTTTAACTTTCACTGCATAGTGAAGTAGGAGATTCTCCTACTTCATTATGCAGTGAACATTTTGGAAGCTTTTGCCTGCTTCTGTTGACACTTAACATGAGGAACTGGTCTAATCTACATCCTACCTATGCAGGACCGTGGAAGAGCAGAACTCGCACATCTTGTAGTAGGACCAGTAGCTGGAGCTTTTCTACTATTTATTTCACCCAAGGCTTTGAGAATGGGTGCTGGATCAGAATCCCATCAATACTCATCACATAGATAAATAGATGATTATGTGCCGTACCATTCTCTACAAAGATCAGCCTTAGTGGGTATATGACCTGCCCACTGTCGATATGGCACTCCACCCCCCTACCCAGACAAAATAAAGCACACTAGTTTGGAGAAAAGGAGGCACAGCTTTAATATTTATTAGCATAATTTGTGTGTAGTTTTTTAACATAATAATGTGTAATAATTTTACACATGTCAGTGTAACAAAACAACTTATAAAGTTAAATACAAAGTTTAGCATCAGTATATTTGTTAACAGATTTCAGATAAGTAGACATGGCCCACTACAGCATCTCTGCTCTGAACTACAATTTGTTAGATCAGTTAATAAGGCGGCACTTAAAGGTATATAGAAGTTTCTTGGGTTTTAAATATTTCTCAAGAGTCATAGCTTAATAGAGAAATATACATTGCATTGAAAGGTTCAGTGTACTTACAGATTGATTTGCAGCAAACTAAAATCTTGATTTTCACACCCCCAGAGCTGCTTACATCATCAAAACCTCCTAGCCTATAGGAACACTGCATTCAAGTACGGATTTGAACCTGTTAGTTACTATCCAAACGACTGTGATGCTCAATCTACTGTTGTATCGAATTACAGACTTGGGAATTGCAGCAGCACAAACACTGAAGGGAGGGGAAGGGAGGAAGAGAGACATACCGTGAGAGAGCGAGTGAGAGAAAGAGAGGGACAGACCGAGAGACAGAGACAACAGAGAGAGAGACTCCGGCCCAATAAATAATTCAAATGAAAAAAAAACATGCATCCATAGTTGATACACAGAACTGATTTCCAGTGGGAAGAGGGAGAGAGAGGAGAGATGCAATTAGTTGATACATAGAATGGTTTTCCAGCATAGGTGGTAGAAGTGGTAGCCAAGGCTGATCCCACACTGCAGGTATGTTAGTTTGATTGTATTTTATGTGTAAACACTATCTTATTGTTTGCTGCTGGGACTGGGGTGGAATGTGTTTAGAGACTGTAAGAATCTACTGAAGATAAGGTGGTGGAATAAAATACAGAGTGAATCTGCTGCTGGGAGACTTATATGAAAATGCATAGCGCCTTCTTACATGGATTTGTTCCAGACTAAAAATTCCATAATGCTTTGCTGCTGAGACAGGATTCCCAGGTTTTTGCTACAATGTTGCAGGTGCTTCTGCTTGCTCTGATTGGCCAAAAACAAATTATGGATTTTATGCTAATCTAGCCTGAGTTTGTAGGGGGGTGCCTACGCTAATTTTAAACTGGCAGAAAATAAAATAAAATTTGCTAACCTCAGCGTGGGTTTCTTAATGTTTATTAGGGGATTTTTTTCATGAAAAAATGTTTTTATACACTACCAATTCTCCTCTATCAGATGCATTCACAATCCAGGAAATTTAGATATGCCTTTAAGCCATAACTGCAAAATCTTGAACACATTCTGAGAGCGGGTCATCAGTAATAAACATAGTTATCTAAATGGAGTCTTTCTCTGAAAAAAATAGTGTCATAATCAGCAGATTAAAAATAGAGTGGTGTATGAATATCCCTATTCTTTTAGAAACAAATTAAAGGA
This sequence comes from Discoglossus pictus, assembly GCA_027410445.1. Lineage (NCBI taxonomy): Eukaryota > Metazoa > Chordata > Amphibia > Anura > Alytidae > Discoglossus > Discoglossus pictus. The sequence goes on along the minus strand of CM050169.1, from coordinate 130,178,205 downwards.
TTTTTTTTTTCTGCCATTTTCCAATTTTGCCAGGTCCAGTGCTTCCTGTCTTTTTGCTTGTGCTTAACCATTTTGGACCACTATGGTTGGGCAAGTAGCCACAATTTTGCACAAATCACCCTGTATCCATTTGAGTAGGACTTTCATGGGTAGTAATCCAAGATCAAACCCCCAGACAAAAATGAGCAACAGTTCAGGAGCTCCAAAATCGAGTTACATAATTTGAGACAGTTCACAGCACTTATTTCCAGTGAAGGCATCTGCATTAAAATCCACAGATGGAACCCATTCTGTAACAACTTAACAAACTGAAACTTAGATAGATGGGAGCCATCCATGTGAATAAATAAAGGGTCATCTATGAGGGGACAACACTGAAGAAAAACTAATAAAAAAGAACAGGTTTCTATCTCTAAATTGGTAAAGTAAACTCTAAGCACACGAACATGAGATGTCTTAAAATCAGATTGTTAGTCAACTGTCTGAACTATGCTTATCTTGTGAGAATTAAAACAATAGAGCTTTATTTGAGTTCAGCTTCCCAAAGAAATAAAGTGATGATAATAGTGAAAGACTCTTAAGAAAGCCACATTTCTAGTTAAACCCTCTGTTGCCCAGAGTTGTGGTCATTCCTCAGCACACAAGTAGCCATTTAAGTAAAGGCCAAAACCAGAGCCACCACAGCATCTGTAAAAGGATGAAGGTCAATATTTGGCAGACAATCTTTTTAGAAAGAATGATATTCCATTAAAATAACCTAAAAAAGCAAAGCCCAGATGTTAACATCCTCCCTAAAATTCCTAGACAGTCAAATGTGGTGGAAAGGCTGAGTCACCCAAACTGGCCAAAGAATATAGACTATATGCAGCTTGCCAAGCACAGATTTTACGTTCTTAGGTGTAGTCTTAAAATCCATCTGCAAATCTTACACTGTTTCAAATGGTAGCGAACATTGCCAAGCCTGAGAATCTATTATGATCCCCAGGAATTGCATATGGGTGGTACGGACTTCACACTTGTCAGGAGATAAAGGCAATGAAGGGATGTCATGATATCTTGAAACATAAGGAAGAACCTGAGACACTGCAAGAGCATTAGATTGCCCAGAGACCACAAAAGAAGTCACCCAAGTAGTGAACAATTGAATGACTATGCGATAACTCAGAGACTGTTGCCCTCAGTTTCTTCTTAAAACATGATACAGAGGTGTGGCTGAACAATTGGAGCAGACATGCCTGAATCTACACCCAGCTCCCCACTTTCATTGTAAGAATAGCACAGTTTTTTGGTGGCCGGGCCACCCAAGAAACGTCTGTGTGGTTGCCTTCATAGATGTCATGATATTTGACAAAGCATAAACATATTTTTTGCCCCAAGTCATGGTAGGATTCAAAGAAAGGCTTTGGCAGAAGTCTTCATCACACTTCAACAAGACATGCCACTGTAAGTATGACAAGCATCTACAATTTCATACTGGTAAGCATAGTTCTGGGTGTTTTTCATCCAAAACACAAGCCAAGAAAGAAAAGACCTGCAACTGATTCTAAAAGGGCATAGGCAGTTTTCTGTAACAGTTTTTACACTTGAGTCCAGCTCTAGTAGTATCTATGAACCTCTTTAATTTTTGAACAGCCGGATGCAGGCAATAGGGAGAGTAGCTCAATACATTCATTATTCCAAATATGATGTGGGACTGTCAATGGCAATGTTTAAGTTGCTAATTACAAGTGAGGGAACGTTGGAGGGGAGGAAGTAAGGTAGCCTGTTAGGTGGTCCAGGAGGGCAATAGATCAGAGCAACACTTAGAGAGATGGGTGAGAAGAGGTGAAGGATGAGAATTGGAGGGATGGGACAGGGGGTTTGAGGTAAAATGTACATTGAGAGGAAAGTAATAAACCCACACCTCCACCTTGTTTGTTCCCAGGTCTATGTGTATGACTGAGGTGAAAGCCACCATGAGAGAGTCCTGCAGGGGAGGCCTTGTCTGATGAGGAGAGCCAGGTTTCAGTGAGAGCCAGTAGATTGAGGGAGTTGGAAATAAATAGGTCATGAGTAAAAGTAAGTTTATTGCAGATAGTCCATGCATTCCCGAGGGCACAAATGAAAGGCAAAGTAGAAGGTTCGAGGCAACTGATGGGTATCAAATTCTTGGTGTTTAGGTTGTTTCCTGCCCTTGGGTCAGAACGTGGTTGAAGGCAGGTGGAAATGAGTGAGAGGCTTGGGTTAGGAGATATAGGAGAAGAAGGAGTGAGAGCGAGAGATGGGAATGGGTCTTATTGTAGTGTTTCTGCTTATGAGCATTAGGGAAGTGATGAGATTGTGACTGGAGGGACATTATGTGGAGCGGCTGAATAGGAGAATATGAGAAAGAGGCATGAGGTTAGAAAAAAGAAAAAAGAGCGAGCAAGCATTGTGACACAGTGTGCATGCACAGGACGTAGATTAAATGAAGATTGGGGTAATATTATTTGCCTAAGATATGATTGTGTGGCTGGCAATGAGCGCCTTTGCCGTTTATTGCGATTGTGTGTTGTGGTGTTTTTTAAAGTTTTGTATATATGTATTTTTTTATTATAATTAATTAATTAATAAATTAAATCATAAATTAATATACTTTACCTATTTGTCATTAATATATGCAGCAAGCAATGTGCTGAAGAGCTAATGTTTGATGTTCCTGCAGCATCCAATGTCGGTTTGCACTGTTGTTGAGCTGAGGTGTAAGTATCAGCAATGTGTGCAATGTGTGCAGTGTGTAGTGTAAATAGGCTGCGTGCGCGAGGAGAAACGTTACTGTAGCTGTGTACTTCAGCATTGTGTAAGTCAGCATGTCGGCGCATGTGTATGTGGAACACAGGTGTGAATGATTTAGCGTCCTTGGTAATAGTGTATCTTGTACCTCGTACGGGTTTTTGTAAAAGTCGTAAGTGCTTGGTGGTGTTTTGCGGCTTTAGGGGTCGTGTAGCCTCGTTTTGTTTTTTTTCGGTGGCCATTTTTTCTCTCAGGGGATTTTCGAGTGTCTGTAAGATGACTTGCAGACGTCCTGGATGTCCCCCATTGCTGGGTGTGATGTTTTTATTTTATTTTTGTTTGAATTTAGTGTTGTTTTCGTGTTTTTCGGTGTGCGCGGTTTCCTTTTGTAAGTGTTACGGGACATATTTTTTTTCCTGCAATTTTTTTAAAGTAATACGGGTCTAGCAGTGTGAATTGTGTATTTGAGTTTTGTGTTCATGTGTAGTCCCGCGGGTCGTAGGTATGATGGTAAAGTGTTGCAGGGTCATAGGGATGAGAGCCTATGGCACTCATCTCCACCAGCGCAGGGATCGCCTTCAGCACTCCCTGCCTAAGTGCTACAGGGTAGTAGGGATGAGCGCCTATGGCGCCCTTGCCTGGCCGCAACTGCGGCCCTCGCTTCGCTTTTCTAACAGCCTCATTAACGAGCTGTGTTGTGAGGGATGAAACGTTTTAAACCAATATCAGGAATGAATATTATCTTAACCCATAAGTTATAGAAATCACAGCAGCGTAAAAACTTAAACATACAAAGAAAATACTGTACCAAACACGTTGAGCAAAAAAAAAGAGTGAATACTGTATGCCCATTATTATCATATGTTCAAATGATTAACAGCATGCAGATACAGTCTTATAACATCTGTCCAGGAAGGGCTAAATCCTAAACAGAGCGATGTTTCACCGTTTGATCACTTTGACTGACACTTCACATAAAACAAACATCACAATACTGACACAGAACATATAAATACATAGAACCTATAACACATCATTTTAACAAGTAAACATCAATTCCATGTCCTGGAATTGTTTGTAATTTACTTAACAAATAATGTGAGCTCATGAAAATTATTTTAATAACAAGTATCACTTACTGCTTACAGGAGATATGGAGGGTAGGGGGATAGAAAGGCATGTCCGTCTCTCAATGCTGCATACTGAATACAGATAGCAATGCAATATTACTAACATTTTAAAGGGGTATCCTCAATATTTTTATAACAATTTTTTTTTTATCTGGACTTAATAGTATTAAATGAAATAATATAAAAAAGAATAAAAAGCTTCCTTTAAAATAATTTTTGAAACACAGCTGAAAAACAAAATTATTTTAACATATAGCAATAGTTAATAGTTAATACAAAGAAAGCATGAAAATCTACATATCTTTCTTAAACTTAAGCAGTAACAATACAGGTCATGATTCCTTTCACTGAACAATCAGACAAATGTTACTGAAAAACAAGTACAAGCTAATTAATATAAAAAAGGTGGTCTGTAACTACCAATTAAAGGCTATGCCCACATAATTTTATTTGTAAATAAATAGCCATGTTAACTGTAAGACAATATTTTACTCTCTTTCTTCCTTTAGTCAAAGAAAAGGTAAATTCTATCAGCAATTCCCAGTAAAAATCTTCTGTATCAATTATTTCAAACATATCTCCTGACTTTGGGTATGTCCATGTTTCTTTTCTCTCACCTTAGTTACTTTGTGCAATTTATTCAAATAGCAATCTATTTATGGCCCACATCGGATCAGGGTTAACATGCACAGTATCGTTCAACAAAGTACTCATGCTTCCTTGAAAACCACCTCCTGTTCTGTATTTACCCTCTGTCCAGTTCTGTACTACATACACATTTTCACATATATCACACACCTTTTGACCTCCTATCTAGTATATCACCTTCTTAGTCTCCCTATGTGATGTCCAGGAGGGCTCACTGGACTTTTGGGGACTATGGACTGTTGTGAGCCCTGAGGGGAACCTGGTACCAGAACACAGATCCTTCCATTTCCCACCAAGAACAATGTACAACCTCCTGAATACCTAGATTGTGGTTGCCATGTTGGCCCAAGATAGATAATGTTACTACAGATGTTTGTGTGTGACAGCTGTATAGTGTATCACTGTGTATATGTGTTGATGTAACATCCAGTCATGTTTGATATTGAGGTGCTGCATCTTCCCCAGGGAGTTTAATAGAGTGTATTACCAGGGTCCTTGGGCAAAGGGGTCCCCAGTTGCGAGGGGCTTTTTTGTAGGGAATCCAGTGCAGTGGGGGAAAAGCTGGCTGGAACCAGGGGACAGTGAACACTGAGGTATGATTAGGGATGCATGCTGGGCATATGGAGGGTCCCATACATCAGAGACTAAGGGCCTCATTCAATTGCAATTTGGCCAATTGAATAGGGCTCTATATAAGCACAGAGCATATATTTTTTACAGATTATTTTAGTTAGTGAAGACCTTGCTTTTGGATAGAAGTTCACTAACTACAAACTTCTGTAAAAAAAATATGCTATGTGCTTATATAGAGCCCTATTAATTTGGCAAAATCACAATTGAATGAGGCCCTAAGTGTCTCCACTTCTGGTCTGATCAGATACACCCTGTGAGGTTAGGATCAAAGGGCCAATTGGCCTAAGTGGTAAGTTCCCGGTTTGGAGGGTGAGTAGGAGGGGGTGACATCACTAGTGGACAGGCCTCCTCACATGGTCAATGATGTGGGTGGTGGAGAATGAAAAGACTGGGTTGTGTATAAAATGTGTTACTAAAGGTGTTGTCAATTTGAACTACATAATTTATGTGTATAGTTCATTCTGAGGGAATAATAATCCTTATTAATGAGATTATTGCTGTGGAAGCTGCATTGCACCCTGTTAACATTTGTAACATTTGATGGGTGACTACTGGTTCCTGCAAGCAGCTGGGTGCTGCGATGGATAGAACCTCACCACTCAGAGGTGTCCTGTAAGTTGAATACAGGAGAGTTTGGGGTGCATGTGGTCCCCTCATCTCTTGGTTGTGACAGTCTGCTTCTCATCACATACCAATTCCTTAAATTCATAAACAGACCCTCGTTATCCAGAGATACAGACTCAACATTAGTAACCGCTCTTTCATTTCTAGTATTTCTACTTCATTGTGCTCTATGTGCTATTATGTACCTGACCCACTTGCATTCTATAATCTTTGGTCACTATAGGGTGTGATTTGCAAGGTTGCCGGAGCATCTTGATCAAGGTACAGTACTTATTCAACAGCTCATTGATTGTTTTTATTTTACACTCACTTTAATCATATCACTTATTCAAAACTCAGACAATAGACAGATACAAATGGGGTGGAGCATTGTTAATTGAGATTTCAAGGTAAACTCTTTGCAACTAGCGACCTGCCCGTCAAAAATGACGGCAATACAATTTGAAGCCTGGCAATGCTGTTTAGTTAGTACATAAAAAATGCAATACAGTAAGGCTTGGAATAAAACTTCAACAGTGCAATGGTACCTGGTACCACTAAATACCCAGCAAAAAACGACAGAAATAAACCAGGGAGAAGCTGTTACAATAAACAAAGAATTTTACATGCAACCAAACCAATCTTGTAATTAATCATCTCTCTCTCCAGTCAATCAGTTAATCCTAAAGCTCCTTTAAGCAGGAAAAACAAAACAATAACTCATATTATAATCCAGTTATTAGTTCAGCATACAGATAACTCAAAAATGCTGATCTTTTGGAAATGTTCCTGTCGCCTTCATCTACCAAAAGTTTCAAGGACATTAGTCATTAGATTATATATAAGACAAGCAGTAATCTTTTCCTGGTGGTCCAGTGGTTAGGATTCAGTGCCTTCACCGCTGCAACCTGGGTTTGATTCAAGTTAGGGAACCAAGAGGTCACACCACCCTGACGCAGGATGGAGACAACCTTGGAATATCAGGAGCTGTATGCTGTGGCCCACTGGAGAAGGAACTGGCAACCCATTCCAGTATCTCTGCCATGAATACCAAGTGGATCAGCATGGTGTGTTGCGTTTCATGAGGTCACAGAGAGTCTCACACGACTGACCGACGAAAACAATGTTTCTCTACAAATTACAAAAATCGTTTTTTTACAAATAAGAATGGCTACATAACAGAAGTACAAAATGTCTGATTTCTTACTACATAACAGAGGATACTTTTCTCTGCACAGGTCCTACCCCTTTTCCTAAACAACAAATCTATTCTACTACTATATTAATTATGCTGCATTTTTAATACAGTATATCAGCGTATAATTGTTTTTTATAGTGTATATATTTATAAATATAAATCCATACAACATGTGCAATAAATACAAACTGTTACCATTCCAAAAAGGACTTCAAATATCACCCTAAATTTAGTAGTCTTTATCTTGGTGAAATTCCTCCAAATAATCTTCTGGGTTGCTCAGGTACATAGAATGGAAAACAAGAGACAACAAACCATCCAAGAGTATTAGTATTAGCAAACACTGTGCGCGTTAGGCCCACACTCCCTCTCAGAACAGCTAGCAAGTTATGAGGTTGATGAAGATCTTGGAGCAGTACCTTTCCAGAGTCTGGACTCACTAGATACCACTGATTAAAAGGTCCCACTTTCAGTCGCACCCACCATATGAAGCCTGTATTGTTATTATTCAGTGTCCGAAGCAGTCCACTTGGTTATAGATGCACAAATTCGAGGACACCACCAATCTATAAACTAGTTTTGTCCTGTAAGGTCGATATTAGTAATACAACTTCCATTTACAACATCCATACACTATTGGTTAGTTTGAAAATGAATTACCTGGCTCATCACATAAATAGTTGTGAGAATGCAAGCCGTTGCTCACGAAGTGAGGGCCTCAGTTGCTGGCATGGAGTACGAGACACGTTACGACCAATTACGCCCTCACAAAAATCGTCCGCAATCCGCGGACATAAAAAAAAAAGAAAAACACAATAAATACACACAACACATACATAAAAAGCAAACGGCAAGAGGGAGCTTTCAGGACCTCAAAAACGGAAGTTACACCTCAATTTAACTCAAAATAAAAGAGTTTAGACACTAAACAAATTCTCTAAGCGAGAGAAAAATGGCCGCCGAAACAAACGAAAACGAGGCTACAGCAGTCTAAAGACGCAAAACACCACCACAAACACGCGAAACACCACAAATCAGCTACGGATATTCCGCCACAGCTGCATACCACACATTAGCCGCAATTTTAGAACATTAACTTTTACAATGCAGAAGTACACAGCTACGCTAAGGGATTTGCCTCGCGCACGTACACATTAATTTCTTAATGTATTATTTATTTGATTATTATACACCAAACAGCATTAGCTCACTTACAATTTCATTGCCGTCATTTTTTGACGGGCAATACTCTAGTTGGTTAAGCTTGAATATATTCTTCCTGGATAGGTTGTCATAAGTCATGTTGTACAATACAACCTCCAAGAGACACAGTCTCCTGCAAGACATATCCAAACAATACATATCCTACCAAACATTACCTAAGGCTAAAGGTATTAATACAAATGTGTATGGAATATATTAAAAAAATTATATTAATATAAATACATATAGAACTGTCACCTTTAATAAAACAACAATACTGTCCAAATAATATCTTTATTAAAAATATGTTCTAAAATTTAAATGGTTATATATATATATATATATATATATATATATATATTAGGAATTTGCCCGTCAAAAATTATGGGATTAAAATTGTAAAGCTGGCAATGCTGTTTGCCACACAATGTGAAGCTTTTGCTCCTATGAGCACCTTCAGAGCTCATTGCGAGCCCCATGCTGAGCGCCTTTGGTGCTCATCACGTGGCTCGTAATGAGCGCCTTCGGCGGTAATTTCGAGCCTCTCTCCAGTGTACTTCAACTTTCCTGCTTTGCACTGATCACTTTCGGCGCTCATCGCGAGCCCCATGTTGAGCGCCTTGGGCGCTCATAGCGGGGCTCGCAAGGAGCACCTTCGGCACTCATTGCAAGCTTCTCCCACTGGGGTGGTAATCGCGAGCCCGGTGAATAGCGCCTTTGGCGCCCATATCGTAGCTCACAATGAGTGCCTTCGGCGCTTATTGAGAGCCTTTCTTCCCGCCTACTGTGTGGGCTCATTACAGGTTTCGTTAATCTGCAAGTTTTGTGCTTGGGAATGCCATGTGTCTCTTTCCGCCATCGCCCCTCTGTCCCCTCCCTGTGTGTTTCTCCTCTGTGTGTCTGCTGTATGTGTGTGTGTTAGGTTCTGACTGCCGTTTGTTTTATTTTCAAATTCCCGTGTGCCTAGCGTTGTTGGTGTAAGTGTTACTATCTTTGCTGTCTTGTATTCTAAAACTTTGTTCAGCCTCGTTTTCATCCAGTTTCAGATTTTTTTACATTTTTCATCTCCTATTTTTTTCCTTGCTTAGCCGATTTTGGATTGACGAAAACCCCCAAATATGGCTCAAAATTGCTTGCAACCTCACTCCCAGGCTTCCTGGTTCTCCCCATGTGCTGTGTGTGAGTGTGTTATTATATTTGGTATTTTTTTTTTGTTTGTTTTTAGGGTTTTTAGAGCTACGCGCTTGGCTCACATTTTAACCATGAGCCAAAGTCCTGCGCCATACACGGCTCACCTCGCTTTGCGAGGCTTCGCAGATGAGTGCCTTCGAAGCTCATCCAGCCTAAGTCCTGCGCCATACACAGCTTGCCTCGCTCTGCTGCAAGGTTTTACAGATGAGCGCCTTTGGCGCTCATCCAGCCAAAGTCATGCAATATAAACGGCTTTGCAAGGCTTCGCAAGGCTTTGCAGATGAGCACCTTCGGCGCCCATCCAGCCAACGTTGTTCGTTGTACATGGTTTGCCGCACTTCGGGTGGCTGGCAGTTGCAACCTCACTTTGCGAGGTTGCAACTGCGTGCCCAACATTACAAACGTGACAGCGCTCTTGGTCTACAACTATATATATGATATATATATATTTATATTTATATATATATATATATATATATATATATATATATATATATAAAACCAAAAGAAAAATTAAAACTAATTGCCATTTAACAATTACCTCTCAATACTTCAATTCAATAAACAACTTTTATATAATTAACGGTAGGTCTAACTTCTAGCCCATAAATTAATCAACAAAGCATATAGAGAGAAATGTTTCCCTCCATTTCTTTACAGGATTTGAAACTCTTACAATAAAAACATCCCTTTAACTTCTGACCAAATAAATCCTTCTGCGTTAACTGTTTATTATTTGTATTCACATTCTTATTACTGGGTGCTATTATATCCAGGAGTGGATCTACCAGTGGTGTAGGTAGTGCAGTGCACCAGGGCCCTCCTCTGGGCCCTCCTCTTTTCTATAGTGTAGGGCCATCCTGTAACTCATTGGCTGCACCGCCCCCACCCTGGTGTGAAATTCATGTGTGCCGGTTTAAATAAGAGCATATCTACTGAAGCTCCAAGAGGTGGCAGTGTGGAGCAGTTCAGCACACTGGGGATGTGTAAGGGAGCAAGGGGTGCAAAGTGGCAGCAAATTATAGAGGATGGGTTCTGTGAGGGAGGAAGGAAGGAGATAGGGACGGGTGCTATGTGAGGTGGGTGCTGAGAGGTGTTGGGTGCTGTGTGGGGATAGATGCTGAGAGGGGATGGCTGCTGATGAGGACTGGGTGGGTTGGGTGCTGTGTGGAGTTGATGTGTATATATATATATATATATATATATATGTATATAAACACCGATCTTGGGGTTGGAGCAGCAATTGGTAAGGGTCTTGGGAAGGTTTCCTGTTATGGGAAGCGGTCTGGGGGAGGAGGACTAAATGAGTTAGTTCCAGTGGGGCCCAGTGCAAAACATCTTTTTAAAAATCCCAGGGGCCCGAAGCTTTTTTTTTGCACCAGGCCCCTCCATTCTCTAGCTCCGCCACTGATAATATCTCCAATTGTTTCTGCTCTAGTAAAACACAGCCTTAGGAAATTATCACATATATAGTTGTGAGCATACAACCCGTTGCCTACGCTTGCAAGCTCGCGCAGCGAGCTTGCGGCTCGCGAAGCGAGTGCCTCAGTTGCTGGCATGGAGCTCCTTCGGCGCTCCTTGCCAGCAACTGCAACCCTCGCAAACTTTACGTCATAACGCAAACAACATACGAGACACGTTAACACCCATTACGACAACCCACGGACATCAAAAAATGAAAAACACAATAAATACACACAGCACATACATAAAAAGCTTACCTACAGCAAGAGTTTAGACACTAAAAAATTCTCTAAGCGAGAGAAAAAATGGCCGCCGAACAAGACGAAAACGAGGCTACAGCAATCTAAACACGCAAAACACCACAAAAAACTTGCAAAACACCACAAAAGACCTACGGATATTCCGCTAAGACGCATACCACACATTAGCCGCCATTTTAGAACAATGCGGTTTGGTCTCGCGCATGCACACTATTACGCTGCACACATTCATCACGCTTACACAGCAGCTCCACACCACTAATGCTCCAGCAACATCAAAACAGATTGTCAGTTCTTCAACAGAATGCTTCATACATATATTACTTCAAAATAGGTAAAGTATATTACAATTTCATTGCCGTCATTTTTTTTACGGGCAATTCGCTAGTTTTATATAATAATTTAGTAAAAACAAACCCTTGCTTTCTGCGCATGTCATATAGGACTAGACAGCGGGGCCTTATTTTGGGGGAGATCTATATAGAGATATAAAGGTCTGGACATATTGCATGGGAATAGTGTATTTGTAGTTGTCTGTGAGTGTGTGTCTGTGAGTGAGTGTGTGTGTCCCTGTGAGTGTCTGTGTGAGCTCCTGTGTGAGTGTGTGTCTGTGTGATTGTCACTTGAGCTGGGGGAGGTGATTGGGCAATTCACTGGGGCTCAAGGAGGTGATGGGGCAAATCACTGGGGCTGGGGGAGGTGATGGGGCAATGAATTGGGACTGGGGGTGATGGGGTAATTCACTGGAGCTGGGAGAGGTGATGGGGCATATCACTGGGGCTGGTGGAGGTGATGGGGCAACTCACTGAGATCACAGGGGCAATTCACTGAGGCTGGGGGAAGTTATGTAGATAAAACAATCAGTGAATGAAGGGAAACAGACCTTGTTCTGGTTATTACAGAAATCTAAAGGAAAGCTGCAGCTCAATTTTCCCTGGCATTTTCAGGGGGTGTCAACTTTGAAAGAAAACCATTTGCAAATGCAAGAAATTCAGCAAACTTTAGGGTAACTGTTTAAATGTTTATTTTAGTATTTTTTCATGCAAACATTTTTTTTCCATACAATACTAATTCTCCTCTATCAGATGGATTCATAATCCAGCTCACTTGCATGTACCTTTAACATCTGACCTTTGGGGATATTGGCCAGCCATGAGCCATAGTGGCCACTGTTAGCAATTATATATAACTGAAATTGCTAAGTCAAGATAGTGGACCCATGTTTGGCTAACATTATTGGTTAAAATAAGATTAAATTAATAATTATTAAAAGACATTAACACCTGTTTAGACATTTGCTATCACTCATCCAAATGAGTAACATGTCATCTATGGAACAACTCCCAATAGCCTATAAACAAGTTGGTGTGGCTAGGTGCAAACCTGGTCCCCTTTGCTGTACCCCATCTTTCTAAATAATGAGTACTGTTATGAAATAAATATATATATAATATGTCACTGCTCTTGTTCACGCTTGGTCATCTATGACCAAGTATAGGGAGGTGATATATATTGTTATTAGTTGGTAGTCTTTGTGACATTCAATTTCCTAAAATATATTCAAAATCATTGTGCTATCTTTAACATAGGAAGGAAGTTTTTCACCAGTGCTTGTTTATATATTTTGACAAACTAGAAGTTAGAGACCCAATAACACCAATAATAGGTCTCTCTGTTGGATTGAGCTTATTTTTGAGCAATTTAGGAATAGCATAAAAGAGAAAGGTAATCTGGGGAATTCTACTTCGATCTTTTGATTATACTGAGTTGGAAAGTTAGACAATTGATTACATTTCAACTCCTTGTATGTTCTTTCAAAATATTAATATAATATATTTATTATATCAGAGTTTAAAATTAACACATATAAAAGTGAAGCTCTTAATGTCCAATTGCCCAAGCAACTGAAACATTTGCTGACCTTAAATTATCCCTTTAAATGGTCCTCACATCATATAAAGTACCTAGGTATTCATATCCCTAAGTTTACTAAATAGATATATGATGCCAATTACCCCATTATCTTTAAAGAAATATATTCAGATATTCACACCTGGTCTTAATTAAATATCTTGTGGTTTGGTAAAATACACGCCATTAAAATGAACACCCTCCCTCAACTGCTATACTTTTTTAGGACTATACCATCATCGATTTTTCTTAAAGACATAGCAACATTACAAAAAGCAATATTTAAATTAATCTGGGGCAATAAGAAACCTTGAATAAATAGGGCGACCATGACAGCATCTCCTGACCTTCTACGGTACTATAAGGTGGGTAGATTCGCTCAAATGGCTAAATTGTATATTAAGAGAGTCCTCCCAGTTTGGGTGGAGATAGAACGTCAAGTTTTATGGGACCAAAATATTCTCCAGAACCAAATACTATGGCTAAGCATCCATCAGGGTATTAGTTTATAATAACTTCCGATGTGTCTGAGTCAATCCATCGTACTATGGAAGCAAATCAACAAGAGAACTCCTCTACTACAAAATGGCTCATTGTGGCTACCCCATACAGACTTATCATTCAATAAAAATACCCAATTAGCCTGGTGGATTAGAAGTCATATAACAATTGTTGCAGATTTACTGTTAGAATGTCAAAACTGGTCTCCATCGGACTTTAGCATAAATCACCGATTGCCACACAAAGAATGGCTTAACCTGATGATTAGCACACAAGTGGGACAAACTGCAAAAAACAAATTAGCTAGCAAAACTCCCTTTGAACATTGTTGCTTACACAACTCAAAAGGTAAAAAAACCCTCACTATTCTTTATAAATGAACAGGCCACGCCTAACAATCTGTCCTATAGGGCCTCCTGGGAGGCTGAGCTCAATATTAGCCTAGATAATGAACAATGGGGTATAATTATCAAAAATGCAGCAAGCTCCTCTTTAAACATTATTTTGAAGGAAAATGTTTACAAAACTATCTTGAGATGGTACCTTACCCCAGCTAGACTCCACTTTTCGAATAGTCAGTTGGATGGCAATTGCTCCAGAGGTTGCAACACCATAGGTTCCTTAAAACATATGTTATGGGATTGTCCCAAAGTTCAGCATATTTGGATTGCATCCTATAATACCCTGGAGAAACTATGGGATAGAATTACTCCTCAAAAAACAGAAGAGGCATTAGGCTTACCGCTCCCAAGTCTATCTAAAAATGCACAATATCGATTGAATCAGATATTTCTGGCTACTAGAAGCATAATTGCAAAACATTGAGAATTTTTAAAAAAAATGTTCCAGCCTTTGAGGAGGTTCTACGAAAGATTGAGTTTATTCGCTCCATGAGTGTCTTATCTGCTGAGATAGATGCAAAATACATATATCCTGCTGGGATATGTGGACGCTGAGAGTTGGCCGATGAGATTGGTGAATGTGGACCTTGAAAGAGGATAATATATTTTCTTTTTTTTCTTCTTTCGTTCTTCTTTTGATATATTTTTTTATTTTTATTGTTAGAATATTGCTCAGTATTACATTAGAAATACTAGAAGTTAAGTGTACTTCTTTAACAAAAACAAAAACGAGTGAGAAAGAGTTGCAGTAAATGTGTTTATTATAAGCTGTAAAGTGTCATACTACAATGTTTTGTATTCTTTCATTATGAAGACATGTTCAAATGCGTTGTAACCTACTTTTCTCATAATAAAGATGAATTAAAATAAATAAATAATATATTTATAATCTGTTAATTAACATTTAAATGTCATTACCTCATGGTGAGGGCTAGATTGGCAGGTAGCATTCTGTTGGTACAAGCATATTTAGTTCTATGTATAATATTTCCTTTTTAGTGAACTTTATCATTAGTAGTGTAATAAAGTTCATTATAGATACATATGTAAAGTACATATGCAAAGTACCCTCTCTCTGATGGCAAAGTAAACAGAAAAGGATAATGTGGATATCCAAATAGATGCAGGCACGAACAAAATATTATAACATATAAAAAAATCAGACTGGCTTATTCGACTGACAATATAAAGTAATTCCTATTACAGGTAAGGGCAAGAGACACTAGTTATCACTTACTAACCAGATATGAGAAAATGGAATCCTAGTTCACACTCACCCCCGCCCCCAAACAAATAATGTGCCTATGGCACCTGGCTAGAGAAGGCAGGGTTTATATGTCAAACATAAAGACAATTAAATTTAATGTATTGTTATTAAAATGATACGCCACTCTTGGGAAGGTGCCCCTAGGCAGCTGCTTTTTTCGCTAGGAATAAATCCGGCCATGACTTTATCTGGAAGTATTAGTAAACATCAGCTTATTAAATCATAATGAAATAAACCTCTCAATTTTATGGGATAACATATTTATTGATTTCATGGGAGAAGGGCATCTTAACAGAACGCAAATAAATGAATTTGTATTTATACTAAAGAGGAGAGGAATGGCTTTCGTCCATACAAGTAGAAAGAATATTTATTTTCTAGTGGCCATGACAGTATGATAACAGTGGAACACACAACATTCTTAGTCCCATCATACAGTACACTGTTAGCAATCTGCACACATATTAGTGCAGTAAAATACAGTATTTTAAACAGTGTAAAAGTTAGAGATTACATATTATGAAACAAAAACAAGATAATATATTACAGTGGGTCAGCTACGTTACATGACTTCTTGCACGTGCACAGCCAGACTCCCTGGAGCCGGCACAACAATAGAACATTGGGTACCACCAGCAGAGAGCATTACTGAGACTTTATGAATATGAACTTGAATGTATTAATAACTGGCACATTGTACCCATGATACATTGAATGAATTACTCAATTATGACTTATTTAGAAAGCCAATTATTGTATGCCTTTAGGGCATAGACTATATGATGTTTATTATCTAGTCTTAGAGTAGCAATACTACTCCATATAAGAGGTAAAACGTGAGGCAGGCCGTAACTAACAAGATCTAATTATCATCTCACACTGTTGCTTAATTGGAATACCTGGTCCTATCCTCCTGAAAATATATTTAAAACTTTCCCTAATAGGAGGGGTGCTATTGAATATATACTGTATAATCATATCAAGTGGGGACACCATTTTGTTTTGTTTTAAATTACTTTTAAGAATTTTTAAAATGTTGTGGAAGTTTTAATGTCACAATTAAACTAACATTTTATCTAAACATAATTAATGGTTCTTGAATATTTGGGTTCCTTTTGGCGAGATTTCCAGTTGACAATATGGGTGTCTTCTCTCTTAACATCATATATAGTGGTTTCACTCATCATTGTATTGATTCTCAAAACTACTCTGATAAATATACAGTGTAATTTCTGACAGCTTTCGATTGGAGCATTTAGCTTTATATTAACTACTAGAGGATCACTCACGATGCAATTAGACGTTTTCTCTTTTCTAAATGTAGCTCAATCCTGGTAACAGTCCTGAAGCTCCAGCTTGAAGTTTCCCATGGCTTGAGAGTGAGCCAGTTACAATCCTGCCTACAGTCTATGGGAAATAGCATGGAGAAATCTCTCCTATATACTTTCATTGGAACAGTCCTTGTTAGGGTTAAAAGGGTGCTTATAAATGTAATCATCTTTAAAATGGCTTTAGGCTGGCCAAGGCAGATAAAAGTGGGGTTCAAAAGGGTAGCCATTGCCCTCCAAGGTCTGCGCTTGACAATTCCATTTTGTCTACTCCCTATGGATAGGTTTTGGGACAGAGTGAGTTTTTATTATTATTATTATTATTAGCGTTTATTTGTAACACGCCAACATATTCCGTAGCGCTATACATAAGTTAAGTTACAGGCAATGACAAGTTCAAGATTCACACATTGCAATGAATGGAGGGCCCTGTCTTTGAGCTTGGAATCCGGTGTCCATAGCGCTTTCCCTAAAGCACCTTGCAGGATTGAAACTCGCAGACTTACAATCTAAAGGGTTAATTATCTGGTTAAATGTCAGGTTAAATGTCTGTGTCACCTTACTTTACATAGTTACATAGTTACATAGTAATTAAGGTTGAAAAAAGACTTTCAGTCCATCAAGTTCAACCTTTTAAGATCTCCTCTGATCTACAATATGTGGATTAGTTATTAATTAATTAGTTGTTAATTAATTATTAATCAACTTTTTAATTTTTTTTAAATTATTAATTAATCCAGAGGAAGGGAAGCAGAACAAAAACCCAAGGGAAAAAAATGAATTCCTCTCTGACCCCAGATACTGGCGATCGTATTTCTCCCTGGATCAATACTCTCTCATTTTCCAGTATAACCCTGAAACCTTTTTAATTAGAAATAAATCCAGTCCTCTTTTAAAGTTATCTATCGAATCCACTGGCACCACCTCCTCTGGTAGAGAATTCCACAGATTAATCACCCCTACTGTGAAGAACCCTTTTCTTTCTTTAAGGTGGAATCTTTTTACTTCTAACCTCTAGGGATGTCCTCTTGTCAGTTGAAAACCTCTTGGCACAAAAAGCTCCCTTGACAAATCTTTATACTGACCCTGGATGTATTTATATAAGGTAATCATATCTCCTCTTAGACGCCTTTTTTCTAGAGAAAATAAGTTTCATTTGGTTAGTCTTCCTTCATAACTTAGTCCCTCCATTCCCCTTTGTCTTTCTCTGTTTCTTTGTCCTGCCTTCTGATGATTACAGCATCTCCTCCATGCAGAGACTGTTTAGTATGGTGCAGGTGGAATACCTGGTCACTTTAGAGTCTGGTTACGTAGCAACTCTTAAATTTGATAGTAAAGCACTTTTTTGCAGGGGGTTTCTTTTTTTGTTTGATTATGGTATTCCTATTTTGTTTATTGGCTTGCTCCCTACACTGTTGTACCATTTTATTTCATGTTTCTTAAGAGATTTGTAAAAACTTTTTCATGTTTCCTTTTCAAACAGTTTCCCATGGATTTTCTTTTATAAGCCCCCTATTTTAATATAGGTTGCCCAAGGTACTGGATATGTTTGTTTTTCTTAAAGACATATACACATAAAAAGAGTTTATCGTTGCTGATTATATCTTTTGAATATATTTTTCATCTTGTCTGTCATTATGAAAACTCCTGGATCCTGTCTGGCCTGTCATGTTAGAGAGTGAAAATCATCATAAATGCATTGTTATAGCCGCTCAGAGGTCTACATCAAAACTTACAGATATCCTTAAATGAATTCAGAAAGTGATGGCAGGTGGAATTACACAGGATTCACAAGCCAGAAAAAGACAGACCTCAGGTTGAGAGTTTAGATACTGTTGAATATATCCAGGTAATATAGGTAATAATATTGAATATATCCAGGATCCAGGTAAAGGTTGTTCACAGCCAGCCATCAGAATGAAATATCAGAAATATTTCTTCCATGTGAGGAAATTGAAGCGTGTAATGAAGATTATTACCCTGAGGATTAATCCGCAGAATTTCCCAACATTTGGTAGGACCATTAGTATATGCGGTCAGGAAAGCCCTCCATCTGGAAGATGAAGTAATTGAGTCTACTCATTCTGACCACTTTTATACTTTTCTAAATAATAATATGGCTACCTTTCCATTGGTGAAGCACATAAAGGAGATTATACTAAAAGAGTGACATTGTCCTAACAAAGTCTCTTGTTTTATTTATTTTTATTAGAAAACAGGGTCTAGTGTCAAAACTTCCTGTAAATCACAGAAAGCCAAAGACTCTACACAAATTCATTTTGGCAGCTAAAGCTCACATATTTTGATGTCCATAACAAGCTTTGCAAAACCAGAATATTTAAAGGCTGGACTACATCTTCAAACTGACTGGGAAACAGAATATGGCAGGGATTATTGTGCCCGCTGAGCCACAGAGCTGTTAAGCCTGTATGGTCTGTGTTCCATGTGAAACTGAGAACCTCTCAATAATGGAGTCCTTTGCACAAAGTTCACAGTCTAGGTTCACACAAGTTCACACGACCAGGAAAACAGTCCAGAAAAGGTAGAAGAGAGCAGTGACCCTGTTGATTCTAAATCATTTGATCAAGGTTAGTCTGGATGGTGGTGTTATGGTCATCGTTGTAAGTGTAACAATCCTTTCCCACATGAGCACAGACTGATCAGGAAAAATTACAACAATGGCAACGACATACAACATAGCCGATGCAATACCCTCCATACACCAACCTACCACCAATATCTGGATCATAGAGCCAATCTCTTCTCATACCTGTTTTCTTGTTCATAGTGGGGATTGAGATGATGGACATGATTAATAGCCAACTGTAAGATTAACATGATTGTTATCTTCAGCTGGAACATAAGTTTAGCAGTTATCATTTATCAATGTGCAAACACTTCCTGAAGTGCAACTATGCACTGATATTTTCAACAACCCAGAGTTTATGCAATATGTTGTCCCCTCTCCCTAGTTTCTCTTCCTTGTCAGGCGTTAGTAAATTCTATATCCTAGCAAGTTAACAGAACATGATGCATGAAGTGTTAGAGGCTAAAGGACAGGACAAAGGGAAGACAGGGCTGGAAAATAATAGAAACTGTGAAAAGATGACAAACAATATAAATACAGGCTCATACATTCACCAGATAAACACAAACTCACAAAAAGCCAGTGCCCTCTGAGGTTATGTGCTCAAAAAAATGAAAACAATCAGATTGCTTCTTAATATGAGATCCACTGGTCAAGGCAATGGTCCAGTATGTGCCTATTCTCAGGCACAGAGTAAGGAGTATGTGTTTTATTCTCACATATTTTGCACCTTTTTTATTGCCAGCAGATTCATGCTCACATTTTCAAGTCAATGAGCAAAAGCTTGGCCTGTCCTCTCTTTCTTGGATACAGAACCACAGCAAGACTTCTGTATGAGCGTTTACTTTATTTGGCAAACACTGTATATTTCATCTGTCACTATCTTTTGTCATCAGGATAAACACTTGGTAGGGACTTCCTCTCATCATACAATCATGGCAGGCTCTTACATATTCACACACTCCTATCCTAAGAGAAAACCTCCCTATCTGCAACATAAACTATGCATATGATCAACTCTGTGATTAACAAGTGTTAGTATACATGGGAATATACTAGAAAGAAATTAAAACAGATAAAGTAAATAATGTTATCTATCTCAAGGCTAGTAAAATACATGGATATATAAAATACATAAGCAGCAATTAGTCTTTTAATCCTGGTAAGGTAGCAAGATTGTCATTAGAATAGTTTCAGTACTACTATATTATGTATCTAATGTGACTAAAGCACTATTTAATCTATGCTGTCACAGGTAGTATAGTGGTGAAGAAACGTCTATTTATTTTACTGATGATATATTCAACTAAGTATTTCACATGCTAACTTCTTCTTTCCTTTCTCTAAATGATATCATCATCATCGTGACAGAGAGAGGTCTCAACCTGTTCTTATTATTCAGCAAGTTTAGTAACAGGAGGATAACTTTATCGTGAGAATATCAACCAAGACTAGAACAAATAAAAAATAACCTGCCAAGAAAAAAATAAAAAAATAACCTGGCCATGTAGTGAGCATAAAAATAAGAACTAAAAAAAAAAAAAAGAATACAATAATCATTTTAGGTTGGTTGACAATTTTGATTGTCCTTACATGCTTATAATAACCTATAATATATTGTACCTGATCGGTAATTATCATTAAAACCTTCCTTCAAAATGAGCATGTCTTTGGAACAAGTACCTGTGTTTTTACCTCTTCTATAATTCTACAAAAATGTATAAAAACAATTTAAACTTCATTGTCACTGTCAGGTATTCAGTCATTAATACAATTTTTGTTAAAGAAGATAGTTATCAATTTGGAACTTAATATTGTATGTCACTTATTTAATAAAATGTGATGTCATTTTACACATATGGTTCAATATCTGCACCATGTAACCCTGTCACCTAATTATCTTATTTAGAGTTGTATCAAAATTACTGATTCTACCTCATAATATCTCTATAAAAAATATACATCCTATATGGTATAATATAGTCACTTGTCATATTGTATACTTATTACTGGTTAATGGAGTGTAAAGATATCCAGACATAGTCAGCAAAAAAATCTGACACCACACTGACTGTCATAATTTCTTTTCAGTGTAAGTGTAATCTGAAAGGCAGTGTCAGGGTTTTTTTTTTTAAACCATTCATTTTAGCAAACATTATGGGCCCTTTAAATTCCAGGAGTTTGCAAAAGTTACAGAGCGATTAAATTAGAAAAAGCTGCAACGACATGGCCAGAATCCAAATCCGGAAACCATGCTTCAGCACGTAGTATTTCTAGGCGTGAACATGATAAATTATTCAAACCCGTAGGTATGGCTTTAGACAGAGCCAATTATGTTACTAAAACATGGAGGTTAAATTTCAATCACTTACGGTTTTGAAGTCTGAGTTGCGATCGGGCCCGCATTCCAGAAATAATGTATTATGAAAAAATCAATAAATAGAATATTTTAGTCGATGCGATTTCTATTATGTGTATTAACATACTGATTGCCGGGATCGATATAATGTGGAAATTTACCATAAAAATGTTGTGCTGTTAATTTTATAACTTTTATTGCGTTCCCTGTAATTTAAAATACATTACTGTGTTTATATTTGTTTTACAGTGCTATGTACAGGAGTTTAACCCCCTTGATGGTCCTTTCTAGCACCCGTAGGATTTTTGGCTATATTTGCCATTTATGGGTGTGAAAATTGTGTGCTTGAGGACTCGTAGCAATTTAATAGCAATTTGCGATAGTAACATTTACGGGCTTGAAAGATCAAAGGCTTAGCTGGATCGGGGGTTCTGATTTTGGCAACCACAGTTGTTTTTCACCCTGTAACCCACAGATCGTTTGCGGGTAGCTAAAAGAGGACAATTTAATAGCTGTAACTTTCGCAGTTTTTCTTTACGGGCTTCAGGAACTACAAATAGGCGAATTTATTAGGGCTCTTTGTGTTTGATTGTAACCAAAATATTTTGAAATTCTGACCTAAAATTACTGTGTGAGTTACAGGTCTCTGCAAATGATCAATTTAGCAAAGATTATATTACTTGGGAAAACCAACAGACTTCCCGGGAAAGAATTTTAAACCAATACCAGGAACAAACATTATCTTAAACAATAGCTCATTGGAATTGCACCATCAAAAAATCTTCTCACACTCTCAAATCCGATGGGATTTTACTATTTCTGTCCTTCACAGCAAATTACCTGTGCTTATGTTGTAAAATGTTATGTTTATACATGTGTAATCTGCTGTCCACTCTCAATGTGGTAGCCCATTTGCCATCTGAAAGATTAGTACCATGTCCCAGGGGTGCTTTGACTACCCACTTATGTCAGAGTGGCTCATAGAAATAATTCTACTATCTATCATACTTTTGTGTCCCTTTTTACCATAGTGGGTAAATGATAAAGATTTTCAGAAACACTACTTAGGTTACAAGTGAACCCTCATCAGAGCCACGCTAGGACTCTTTACGCAATGTAGGATACTATTTAATTATCTAACACTCACACCCATGTCCGTGGATTATGGGTTCTTTCCTGCAGCCCTGGCAGAACTGGCTTGTAATCCTACCAGAAAGCTGCAATCAAAAACCCACGGCTCATGTAGATGTCTTTTTCACACAAACTATGATTATACCAGGGGTTGAATTCTTTTTTTTACACCAATCTGTTTTTTAGCTGGACTTAATACAATTAAAGGGAAAAAAATATTTCTAAAACACAGCTGGCACAATAACCATGATTTAGCATATACTGTAGCAGATTTTAGCAATGAATTCAAAGAAAACATATTAAATCAAAACATTCCTTTATTACCTTTTTTTATCAATTAGTCATCAAAAGCTGCAAAATGTAGATCCAAATAAAGAATTATTAAGAAAGCAACTTGAAACACTCTAGGATATAATAATATTATTTTACTGCTGGTTTGAAAAGTCCAATGACACTTTTCAGAAAATAAAATGCTAGCAAGTTTTGAACAGACTGATGATATAACATGCATGTCTCCCTTTGGCTCAAAATCAGAATAATATTACTGAAAAACAAGTTCCTTGCTAATGAGATATATAAAAAGGTGGTCTGGAAACTGTCCATTAAAGGTTATTTCAACCCAAAATTAACTCTCCCCAACTCAAATAACACACTTTGGAGCAATTATACCTATTATATTTATACATTACATTGCAAACACAGCAATAGTTGTAACACCATAATATAATTGAAGGATCCAAATTCTACCTTAATGTTTTGTTCCACTCTGCAAGTTTTGGCATGTGTACCGTGGACTGAGGACACAGTCTCAAGGCAAAATACTCTGTGTGCCAGCTGAATATTGTAATCAGTGCCAACAGGATTTCACAGCACACAATGATAACACAATGAGTGGAAGAAAACGTTTATTCAAAACTCCACAATTTTGTTTCAATAATTTTATTGTCACACGTTTATATATTAACATACAATTTCTTGTATAATCAGAGTAAACTTTACAACAATGAGGTAGAGATTGTCTTAGATGATAAATATTAAAGTGTGGGCAATGAACTGAGGAGATAATGGTTATTTGACTAGTGAAGAGGGTCGAGTAGCATAAGGTTGTTTAAGGTATCATTAGGACGTATTTCTAGAAGTTAATACTCAAGAATTGAATTGAAATTCCCATTCTTAATGTAGTTTGAGATCAAATGTTTCTGTCTCCAGGGTTGGAGCCACGCCCAAGGCCCCTCAGTCCGCTCCATCCTAAGCATTTTGACATAGTGAGGGAATTTTGGGGATAGAGGAACACAGTAGTCACACCCAAATTCTGAGCAATTCTTTGTTACAAAACAGTAGGTTTTATACAGAAACTGTAAATTGCTGATACATTTGTTAAACGTTCATTGATTAGTAAAAAGAGCAGACATAGAATCCTTCTGATTTTTTTTTTAGTCTTAGCAACTTTTTCAACTCAGAGAACCTGTTGTTAACACCAGCCTTCCTACCCATGGATGCTGAGACTTCACCTCAGGCCAACCTACTATACTTTCCTGTTATCAGAGCTACAATTCTCTACACCAATTATCCACAACACCGCTCAACAAAAGTCTCTGTTATCTAACTCAGAACAATAGCAATCTTCTTAGGTTAAATATAGTGCATAAATACTAAAATGCTTCAGCTGGTTTATCTATCTCATTTAAACCTATCCCCTAATTCCCTTTCTGCCCACAGCAACAATCTACAATATTCTTGGTTTCACATACTCTTATTTGCAGTTCCTTAACACAAATATAGACTGATTACCTCAGTGTAACCTGGGAGGGAACTTCTTCTAGCCAAAGTGACCGGACCGGGCATGGTTATCTCAGCTTTTCCCAGCTGTCACACACTAACCAGCCCCTATGGCAGTATTAAAAAATAGATCCTGCCTTTACCTTTACCATAGGCAGCCTGTGTGCAAGAGCTGAGACCACCAGATCATAAAGGGTTTTATCGTTGATTTCAGCAGTGCCTCCAAAATGTTGTGGAAAATATCCCCCTCAAGAAAACAGGAACTCAAGAAAAGCATCAATATCCAGGTTCCCTATCAAACTTTTTCTTTATTTAGGCAGACTGGTGAGTGCTATGATGCATCCTTACAGAGAAGACTTACATGAGCAGTCTAAACTTTATCTCTTCATCACATCCTTATAGAGTCTTACAATGTGATTAGTCAATACAAATCAGGTGTAACTAGATATATTTTTGCAATCTCAAAATGGTTAATTTGCAGTTTCGAAACTTCTGCATTTGTTACTTAATTAGTCATTTATCTAAGTCATGGAATTTTATTTTAATGTAACATTATGTATTAGTTACAAGCATTCAAAAATCAATATATGCGTATGATATGACACAGCGAAACAAAATGGAGTATCTATTTCTCTACACCTATCACATGTAAATGGGCAGAACTACCCAACAGTTAATGCTGCCAAATAGATACAGAGGAAAACAAAATTACTGCTTATTTTTAATATTTTTTTATAATATGATTTTTATATCTAAAATATAAGACGTTTGAAATTATAGCAGAATCTTAAATGGTTAAGTGTGCAGCCGAGCTTTAGAAGCATTTCATGTCTCAAACAACGGTTGAAACTGTTATCACTGTACTTTTGTGTGTTTGGGACATCTATGGACTCTGAGGTGATTTATGGACATTTGTGGTCATTCCTGTGGCCTGAAACTAATAGTTATAAGCTAAGAAGATTGCAAGAATAATCTTTCAAATAACAATTGTGTCATAGGCTCTGATTGTCACTGCAACAGAGGCTTAATATCCTCTTGATGTTGCCATGTCATATTTCTTATCCTGTGATAAGAATTTCCTTTTACGTGATTCCTTCTTAAAGACAGAAAGTC
This sequence comes from Discoglossus pictus, assembly GCA_027410445.1. Lineage (NCBI taxonomy): Eukaryota > Metazoa > Chordata > Amphibia > Anura > Alytidae > Discoglossus > Discoglossus pictus. Next base: position 130,152,747 of record CM050169.1, on the reverse strand, counting down.
ATTAAAATATCCACATACATTGTGACAATGTTCATGGATCGTTAACAAATTGGTTGGCACAGTATTTGTAGAACTCTGATGTCCATATCTATTTATTAGAAGTCCTTTCCAATGCTCTTTCAATATAGGGATTAGTATAGAGCAAGTGCTCTTCTTTAGAGTGTCAACCTGATGCATTATTTTGAAATCACAGATCAGTAATAAACGATATCCACTTTATTATATTACTTTATGGTTTGACAGACAATAAAGCATTGGTAGCACTGCTTAGAGATCAAACACATCAATTTGCAACCGCTGATTATATAAATACATGGTTTTGTTACTTTGGTGACCGTCCATCTTGTAAATCTTTCAGTAAAGTATTGAAACCACTGTTTCTGCATCTTTATTTTGCAATGGTTGATTGTTATGTGCATATACACTAGACCAATAGTGATGAGATATGTCCTGTTACTGCCACCAACAGTCCAAGATTGCATTAACCAGGCATGATCCATTTGGGCTGCAATTAGAAATAATAGCCGCAACCCTGGAATGGGAGAAAACGGGACACATCTTTATTAATTTACATTGTAAATTACTAAAACATACTTTACAACTTCTTGACGTATTTGGAGGAGGAGCCTGGCCACGGATAGTTACCTCACACGCGTGAGCTAGGGTCACGCCCACTTAGGCCACGGGCGACTCACCTCTAGCCAACACCTAAAGAATGAAAAACAACATACAAATAAGGCCACTGTCTCCACATTTTATCATATTTACGAAAATAACAAAGTTTCTTTACACTTTTTCTTTTTTTACAACATAACAACCTAATTCCAACATAATTTCACCTAGCCAACTATAAGGGATGGGAGGGTGGGACTCTAGTCGCAGGCCATCGGTGACTGCCCGAAAGCCCACAAAATGGGCAGAAGTCCCGCCCCTCAACGCGACATGCGCAATGATGTCCACAGGCTCCGCCGGGTAACGCAACGCTGTCTGAAAGTCCAGACGCAACACTGGAATGGGAGAAAACGGGCCACAGCTTTATTAATTTACATTGTAAATTACTAAAAGATACCTTACAACTTCTAGACATATTCGGAGGAGGAGCTCGACCATGGACAGTAACCTCACGCCTTTAGCCAGTGCCCATGGCCCCCAATGTTGATCCTAAAGCATGCTCGTGAGGTTGAGCCACGCCCACTTAGGCCAGTGGACCGGGAGACTCACCTCCCGCCACAGAGCAGGCAAGGGAACCCTCCTGTGCCTGCGATCCCCCCCTGCCGCCAATTAAAGCAAAAGCCCGCTTAACACCCTCTTTAAATTCCAGCATAAGGAGCTTGAGACCGATCTCTGTAAGATGTACCTTGTCGTCACTGAAAAAAACATTTGCCTCTTCCGAATGAAATTCTTTATATCAAATAGCGATGCCACCTTGCTTACGCACAAAGCTTGCCATCTGTTTATTAATCTTCTGGTGAGCTTTGTCTAACAACGCCGTTTCCCTTGCGTTCCTCCAGGCATTCCTCTTTATCATCTCCAACCATATGATGGAAAGGCCCGGGAAATTTTTTTCACCCACTTTTCGACGTCACGCTTCCGAATCCTGAACCACCTCACGTGTAAGTCTGTAACCGGAAAGCCCAGCTGTACTTTGTCCTCTGTGACTGCGGATAACCGCTGGGCCCAGTAAACGTAAGAATGGCCCATTATCCATAGTTGCTTCTTTTCCTTTGAAAGCAGAAAAGAACACCAGTTAGACCGCAGCTGAAGGCCTTATGTAAGGCCTAAAGCGTTGAGATTCCCATCTCCCAATCCATTTGACCGCGACGACCGGTAGCCCTATCCTCGCCGCCTCTGTAGCCGCCCCTATACGAAAGGAGTGCGTCCCAAACTCTGATTTGTTGAGCCCCAACCTCTGCAACAATCCTTTTAACACCTTCTCGAACTGGTATAGTAATAACGCCGTTCCATCTGCATAAATGAGCAGCAAACAACGTCCTGCCGGTCGCCGCATTAGGTACTCACTTGCACACTCATAGGGTCAACACACTGTACCAACCTTGTGCAGTACCACCTCTTTTCCTCTGCCTGCCTGACTTGTCTTAGACTACTTCAACCACAACACTACCTTGTTCTCCCTCAGACAGGTATCTGCCCATTGCAAAGCCCCTGAACCGTGTCTGTTGTTCGCGACCAACTCCCCTATCCTAAATGCCCCGAGAATGCCAGGGAGAAGGCCAGAATAGCAGTGGTTCTAAAGGGGTTCTGCAAGTTTCCTCCAATACCTGCGCCAGGCGCAACAATAGTGAAAAAGTAATCGTCTGTCTCACATCCTGCCTCCGATCACTGTTGAACTACCCACTGTACCACCAATTCCTTTGTGAGGTCTTTATGCCCAGCCAGCTTAAACATAAAAGCCATAGAAATTACCTGACGCGCCAATGCTGTTTTCGAGTCACCATTCTCCACACACCTTAACAAAAACGCAGGATCCCTAGGCATTTCTGATGAGGCACTCCTGGCCACCTGTACCAGATCCTGCCCCTTGGCCCAGACCTTCCTGTATGCGGCTCACACCTTCCTGTATGGGGCAACAGACTGTCTATCTAGTCTCGTTATCTGACTGCTCCAAGCTCTTAAAGCTTTTGGGAATGATCTCGCCATGTACCTCCGCACCTGGGGCCAATGTCCTGAACTGCGTTTCCTGAAATAGAGAAAGAAAGCAATGCCATTCTCCACTCCTGGAACGTGCCTGGCCATGAAACATATGTTCCAGCGCAAGCAACTGAGCACCAAATGTCGTACTAAACGCACTACAGGAATCTAATCCGCCGTTAGGCTATTAACCATTTGCACCACTGACATGTTGTCTGTATATCACCCAACGATCGCTGAATTCCGCACTCCAGAGGTAAATCGCTACCACTATTGGAAACAATTCTAAAAAGGTAAGGTTCCTTGTTAGGCCGGCTCCCTGTGTGTATAAGCGCAGAACCGTTAAATTCTGCAAGGAAAGCCCTCCAAACCATTGCGTCGTCCCGTATGGCCCTCGTGACTTTGATAAAATGATGCGCCTGTGTTATGCCCGCAGTTGCTAGAGACATTTTCCTGCAAAAAATCCTCCCCAAGGGGATAATTTTGCAGGCGAAGTTCAACTTCCCTACTATGGACTGCAGTCGTTTAAGCAAAACTTCTTGGCACCTTCCAAGGCACTCAACTCAACGTGTAAATCTAACACCTTTTCCTGAGGAAGACTGCATTCCATTTTTTCTGAATCAATCTAAATCCCCAAGAAAGTAAACTTTTTTGTCGGGCCTTCACTCTTACTATGAGCCAAAGGTACCTCAAACTTTCAGCACAACCTAGTGAACCTGTCCAGGATGAATCCGCACATATGACTCGAACCCGGACCCATGAAGAGAAAATCATCGAAATAGTGTGGAATGCTCTGGTACCCTCTGTCCTCGCTACTCACTGCAGAAAGGTGCTAAATGCCTCAAAGTAGGCACACGATATGGAGCACCCCATTGGTAGGCACAGGTCAACAAAGTAAATCCCGTCGATAAAATAACTCAACAGTCTGTGACGCTCAGGATGTAACGGCAGCAACCAAAAAAGCTGCTTCCACGTCTACCTTTGACATAAGGGCCCCTTTTCCCACTTTACGCACCATTTCAGACACGCGATCAAAGGATGCATATTCAACCTCCGAAAACTCTTTTGGAATACTGTCGTTGACCGACCTCCCTTTTGGGTATGATAAATGCTGGATTAGATGGAACTTGCCCCTCTCTTTCTTTGGGATGACTCCCAATGGAGAGATGACCAAGTCCTTAGTGAGAGGGCCCTCAAAAAGCCCTGCCATGCGGCCTAAGCTCACTTCACCCCTGATTTTTTTCAACACCACGCCTGGGAATCAGTATCCGGAATGCAAATTAACTGCCCTATCACCCCCGGGTGCAAACTCTCATGGGATGTGGAAACTGTCCCGAAAACCCTTTTCCAAGAGGTCAGCCACTCCCTTTTTTCCCGGCACGCTACCGAAGCGTTTTAGCCACAGCAGCATAGCATAGAGCTGAATTTGCGTCCTGCCCCTTGGAAGAGGGCTTGACTCCTCGGGACCCCTCTTTTTGTCTGGCACATCTTGTGAGGGGATAATCCCTCCACAATTTGAGCACACGTATTTGAAACGCCAGTTGGGGGCCCACTTACAGAGCCCTTCGTTAAATGGCGCGTTACAAATAAAAGTAATAATAATAATAATAATAAATGCATAACATGCTTTAAGGCCCAATGCTGCTGAAGGGGTGGAGCCTCTAGCTCCACCGACAGAGTTCCGAAAGGGTGGCATGACTCGCATGGGGGTCATGATATTAAGCCTTATCGCTCTAGGCCATTACTGGCCTGGATTCCATATACGGGCTGAACTCTTCATCGTACCGCCACCACACCATGTCCCCGTATGTCTTATAAGCATTCCTGACCTCTTCGAGATATACAAAAAGACCAGAACACTGCTCAGGATGGCGCAGTCCATGATGGAGAAGGCCTGAAGCCATATATCAAAAGCATGCAGCAACTTTCTGTAGTCTCTGGACCCTCTGTCTAACTGCCGCGACATTAGGAGCAATGAGGAAAGTTTAATAAACTCTTTCCTCCAAATTTTTTCTTTCACATCCAGAGGCAAATGTGCCCCCAAGTTATCAAGAGCGCAAAGGACAATGAATCTCATGGCTAGACCACCAACCCATGACCCTAAGTCCTGGTCGCTAACTGCAATGTTATGCGTGGCCAGTAAAGATTTTAACGACGCCAAGAAGCTTGTACCTTCGTGTAGTGTCTCCCTATCTTCTACTTGTGTAGACAGTGCATACTCACCTGCTTCTGGAAGCCTTGGCATAGAAGTCACCAGCGGAGTGTCCCTGCGTCTTTCCTGATGCGTCGGGGACTGTGACCGTCTGGCCCACCGCGGTCTCCATCCTCTCTCCGACCCAAAGGAGGCACAGCTGCATCCACAAGACCGCCCGCTCCTTGACCTTGAACTACACCTAGACCTGGGGATAGAAGATGAACAGCCACTAGTACTTGGTTGCCCACGAACGGGTAACCAAACCGTTAGCTCCTCCTCTGAGGACTGGCCTTGCTCACCCTCCCTTGCGCGAACAGAGCCAACTGGTGCCGCTGAACCTGTCACTCTCTGGTCTGGGTCATAGTCTGGGCCCTTAGCTGAGCCCGTCGGACATTCTACTTGTAAGTCAGTACCAGTCATCCTATGCTGTGGCCTAACCGGTTTGTCCCCAGTTTCAGCCCTCTGACGCCTTGCTGGTGTGCAAGAGAAAAGCAACAGACTGTACCTGGTTGCAGTCTTCCGTTCCCTGGCGGGACGCGTCTGCCTCGCCTCCACTGCCATCACTGGCACGTCATCAATTATGACTTGGCTGTCATCTCTGTTCATCTCTGCTACTACTCTGCTCCTATTCTCACACGTCAACTTCATGCCCAGCTCCGCACTCTCGATGCATCTTCACTGTAAAGCACCAGAAGCGCTGTTAGTGTGTGTAACCCCAGGGACCGCAGGCTCGTTATAGTGTGGGGGGATGTAGGAGTTGTTTTAGATCTCCCGGTTCTTCTATTACCCCTTTTGGCACCCCTTACGGGGCTGTAAAGGGGTGTTTTTTGCGCTGGAATGGCAGAAGGCATGGAAGATACCAGCCTGTCCTGCACCTATCTTACACCATGGTTTAAGACCCTAGCCCTGACCTCAGCCAGTAAACCCTCCAACTCATTGGCATCCATAAAAGGCAGGCAACCAAAACCCACACACACAAGAAAGAAAAAGGGGACAAACAAACAGAAAAAAGGTCACTCAAAGAGCTCCTTATGTGCTGTATAAAGCTGTAATTCTCTGCTTTGCACCAGTCCTGCCCCACGACGCGACCTGCACAATGACGCCGACAGACTCTGCTGGATAACCCATCTCTGCGGCCTGCCCAGAAGGCCTGGAAGGCCTACGCGACACACAGTATGTTTTTATTTGTCTATTCGGATTCTCTTTGATTGAGCCCAGGTGCGATACTCTATAATATTTATTGTAGTCACACACAGAGTCAACCTAAGAGAGCCTTAATATAGAAACAAAATGCTATTGTAATCCTGGACTGGTGGCAGCACTCAATGCACTGACTTTACCACCATAGTATTAAGCATGTCATATGTTAAGGTTTTAGGAATCACATACTGGTTGCCAACACATTAGTTAGGTTTATTATAATTGCACATGAACATTGTAGCTGACATTGATCACATCATATGTCAATTTCACACATATTCCATGGTATTAAATGTCATGGGATACACATTGAATGCTAAAACAGAATTATTGTTGATGGGTGTTGTAAACATATTTGTAGGGCAGATGGGTAAGCATTAACCCCTGGTGCTCTGTATTATGTAGGTGTGACAGCATTAATTGTGTGAGCAGGTATGTCTAAAGGAAATTGTAATTTATTTTATTGTCCTTTAGTATTTTTTGTTGTGAGGGGCTGGGTTAATCATTAGAAATACTTGTTTTGTGCTGTAAAATGTAGGTCTATTTTTTTATTTTTTATTTTATTAGTATCTTGTAAAATGATTCTTTAGGCAGCTTTTTTACTGGTACTGGGATCCTAACATGTCTTGTAAGTGTTCTCGTAAGGAGTGTAGCTGCACTTATGGGAGGTTGAGTTTATACTTAAGGATTTAGCTCAAGAACTCGCAGAGACTTCGGAATACATGTAGCATTTTCTGTAAGCTCCTATGGAAGGTCTGTAAGTGCACTTTAAATAAAACCACTCATAGAGCAGGTAACACATTTAGAGATCACTCAAGAGTTTATATGTAAGGGTTTGATATGGGCAGCATAAAATAGCAACATTAGGGCTTTTTACTTTTAAGATTTTTAAGACTGGAGCATGTCATCAAACCCTTTATCTGTATTATTTTGTTCCCAACTCTTTTCAAACTGTATAACTTTTGCTGTATGGCATTCTGTAAATATATAAATAAATAAAATAAAGGGAAAATAAAATTCTAAAATGTTCCAAAAATTTATTTTATGCAAAATTCCTTTATTAAGATAAAAGTACACCACTTTAAAATAGCATTTGCAAACTTGTTCAAGCATGATCAATCACCTTACAGATCACACATCAATCAAATTGGCTTCTGCCGGTGAAATGCTCTGGGGTTTTTGATTATTTCAGAGTAAAAGCAGCTGTTTCTAAAGTAATCCAATGCCTGGAAGTGCATTTTAAAGCAAAGAATACACTATGGCCAGACAGGTACTTTCAAAGGAACTTCATGATAAGGTTGTAGAAAATCAGGACATGGGTATAAAAAGATTTAAAAGGCTTTAAGTATCCCATGAAGCATAGTAAAGACCAGCACTAATAGGTGGAAGGCATGGGGCACCACTGAAAACTTACATGGAATAGGCAGTCCATTCAAACTGGATGATCAAACAATAAATACCTTGCAAAAAACGCCCGAAACCCGCTAACATGAAAACATGAAAAACACAAGAAATACACACAAGAAATACATAAAAGCTTACCTACAGCAAGGGGGGGCACCCAGGCCCTCGAAAACTGAAGTTACACCTCAATTTAACACAAAATAAAAGAGTTTAGACACTCGAAAATCCCCTAAGCGAGAGAAAAAATGCCCCCCGAAAAAAACGAAAATGAGGCTACAGGACTCTAAAGACGCAAAACAGCGCCAAACATCTATGGATTTTCTGAAAAAGACGTTCAGAAGAGAATTACTTCCTAATTTACAATTTCACAAACTGCAAATTCTAACTGAGAGGTAAGCTATAATATATTTCATTTATTAAGGAAGACCCCCCCCAAAAAATAGCAAAAAAAATAAAACATTTCAAACATTCCCAATCAAGACATCATTCATGTATAGTGACATGTGAAATTAACATATATGTGTATAGGCCCTACAACAAGCTAATCTTAACTCAAAGTAATCAAAGAAGTATATTCAACTGGCATTAATTCACAGCAACACATAGCAAAAAAAAAAAGATGACACTAATATATAATTAACCTGCAGCTCAAATCTTTCCTGTACTTTTCACTATTCAAACAGACTCTGCATCAACAGCGTCAATCAAGAATTTGCACTGTGGACTGTGAAAGAGGATCACTTTTAAAGAACTGAAAGAAAGAAGAAGAGGTAAGATAGAAAAATACATTACATGCAGAAAAAGACCATGCTTTGCAAAAACCAAAAGAAGGAATATACAATTAACCATTTCACTTTCTTTTTCAAACAGACACTACAAGAAGACTGGCGGATTAAGATTGGCAGGAGGAGACCCTCTGTCATTCGGACAAGAAAAATACTTCAATCAAGGTATAGTATAATAAGTACAAAAAGAAACACAAATCGCATGTTTACTGCCCACCAATATGAGAAGTCAAACTACAAAATACAAGTTACAAATACAAATTACAGCAACACAAAAACACCACAGTTCAAGAAACTTTCAAAAGACATATACAATTTCCAAATAAAGACACTTGCACAGAAAAAAAAAAATCAGAACACAATGTGGCGGACACAAAACAGGATAGCATACCAAACATTAGCAACATACAGAAAACAAAAGTATTCCTCCTTTTTACTGTACAACAAATTCTAACCATCACCAAAAAAGCCAAATGCAGCATCCCAAAAGTGCTGAACACAAAACAGAATAATAGTACAAAAAAGCGCCACAACATATAGAAAAGGCAATTAATATTCCTCTTTACTGTCCAACAACCTGTAACCCTCACAAATACGCCAAATTAAGCATACCAAAAGTGGCAAATGGAGCATCCATAATGTGGTGGACACAAAACAGGATTGTACAAAAAATACCAACAACATATACAAAAGTAACTTAACATTACTCTTTACTGTTGAACAACCTATAACCCTTACAAACAAGCCAAAATAAGCATAACAAAAGTGGCGGATGCTAAACAGGACACTACTGTAAATAGTTCCAACATAGAGAAAATATAATTTACAGTCAGCTTTACTCTACAGCAACCTTTAACCCTAAGCCACAAGCCAAATACAGCATCCCAAAAGTGGTGGACACAATACAGGATAGTCCAACAAACATTGATAACATATACAAAATGTAAATAACATTAATGATTACTCTAAAAAAAATATAACTGTAACATAGAACTAAAATTAAACAATTTTAAAGTGGTGCACAAAAAACAGCATAGCATAGGAAATCAGGATAACAGATACAGTATAAAAAAATAATTGACTATGCTATTCATGAGAAATACATTTGAATCAAATAACATTTATCTTTTTCTTTTACAACAGACACTCCGTCAAGACTATCACACAAAGATTTCCAACAGTGGATCCAGGGATATTCATCTTGAAATCACACTTCAAACAAGGTACAGTATAACAAGTAAAAAAAGAGAAAACAAAATAAACATGTTTGCTGTGCATTCATGTCAAGAGAAAAAACAAAATAAAACAACAACACACCAACAACAATAAGCACCACAAATGAACACCTTTCACAAAATATTATTGACACATTTCTCATTTACATACTAATTACCTTTTACGTGCAACAACGTTTAACAGTAAACCCGAACTTCAAGATAAAACAGCATAGTCCAATAAATAGTGAAAACACATTAAAAAAAAAATTATTATTCTCAATGCACAGCTCTAACGTACAATGTTAAGCACAAAACCTAACCAGACACATAAAATATAATACTACAACAAACACTACTAACACCTAACAAACAACAATATAAACCTTCTTTTCACAGCCACAACATATAAGCCTTTAAGTAAAACAGAAGGATACTATTACAACAATCCCCTGCAGTACAAATTAGAAAGAGCAAAATATTACAACCATTTTGGCCCTCTACTATTCCTCTAAGCCAACCCCACAAACCTTCAAGAGAAAAAACAATGAACAACCCAAAAATATATAAAAATGTAATTTAACACTATAAATCGTTAAAACCTACTACATCTACAATAAGCTATAATGCAATTACCTTGGGTGTGCTATGCATCTAAGCCAAAAATTACAACCTACAAGAGATAAAGTAAGAGCAAAAAAATAAGACAATACAAAGAAACTTAATCTACAATGAACTAGAATCGCATACAAAAAAAAAGTTAATTTACAATCACAACAGTTTTGCAACAAAAAGATTTGATAAACCAACCTAACATCTCAAACTAAACTAATGATTATTATTTTCATTTACAGATTAAGATGGCTGATAACGAGACCAAACACGAAAAGATAAGACGTTAAGCTAGAGAACGACAACAATGATGGGCAAACCAGCAGAAGGAAATTAGACGAGAAAAAGAACGGAAAAGACTTGCAAGCAAAAGACTATCAGCTGAAAAAATAAAAGATACACCCAAAAAAGCCACTAAAAAACAAAAGCATTTAGAACCTGTTCCTCAAACATCACATGACATTTCAAATGATGAATTAGAAACTGAAACTGATATATGCTCTTCAAATTGTCCTTTACTCAAGTCTTTAGCAGTAGAGGTTCATAATTGTGGTGACATGAATATTATGTCAGTTTTGTGAGGCTTATCATTTTAAACAGGAAAGACCCAGAGATGGACAATTCATTAGTTGCTGTCAAAAAAACAAGGTCAAACTTCCGGAAAGAAAACAATTCCCAATATATTTACAAAACATTATGACTGAACCTACTGAACCGACTAAACATTTCAACACAAACATAAGATCCTACAATAGTGCCATATCCTTTGGATCCATGGGGGCAACATTAGCTGAAAATGTTCCAGAACATGGTCCTTACTGCTTTAAAGTCCAAGGTCAAATTTACCATCGTACTTCCCATTTACATCCAGAGGAAGGAGAGCTCAACTATATGTCCTATTATTATTATTATTATTATCGTTTATTTGTAACGGGCCAACATATTCCGTAGCGCTATACATAAGTTAAGTTACAGGCAATGACAAGTTCAAGATTCATACATTGCAAAGAGTGGATGGCCCTGTCTTTTAGCTTGGAATCCAGTGTCCATAGCGCTTTCCCTAAAGCACTGCGCAGGATTGAAACTTGCAGACTTACAATCTAAAGGTTAAAGTTTGTATGTGGTACAGTAGGGAGAGAGTAGTGCTGAGCATGTTAGGGAGGAAGGTTATAGGCTTCTTTAAAGAGGTGTGTTTTTATTGATGTTTTGAAGGATTTAAGGCAGGAGGATAGTCTTGTGAAGTGAGGCAAGGAGTTCCAGAGAATAGGGGCAACGCGAGAAAAGTCCTGGAGGCGGGAGTGAGAGGAGGTGACAAGAGTGGTAGAAAGAAGAAGGTCGTTAACAGAGAGTTAAAAGAGGGAGTGTGGGGGAGTATTTGGAGATGAGAGCAGAGATGTATGGGAGTGTGCTGTTGTTGAGGGCTTTATAAGTTAGGGCCAAGATTTTAAACTTTATTCTGGGGGCTAAGGTAAGCCAGTGAAGTGATTGACAAAGAGGAGCTGCCGACACTGAACGATGTGTACTGAAGATGAGTCCTAGATACAATGGAAGGTGTTGACCAACGTATGCAGCTGCAAGAAAATAAAAAATGCTTACCCAGTGTTTTTATAGAGCTAGATAAAATTATGGCCAATAACCCCTACACTCAAGCTTATAAAAAATTGGCAGAAGTAGAAAATGAACAACAACTTCATGCAGAAAGACATCAATTACCAATCCCAAAGGTCAATATGGTGCTTAAAAGAGATAGACATACTGATAAATGCCGTTATAACTTGCCAACATCAAATGAGGTTGCAATGGTGTTTCAAAATGATGAAGGAGAACCACCATTTCAAAGAGACATTAGAATATATCCCAGAAATGAGGAGCAACCATTCATTAATATCAGTATCTGTTAGGTATTTTAATTGCTTCATTTAGAAATTAATTGTATGTTATAAAAATTGTATGTTGTAGAAATTATAAAAGTATGTTAGCATTTTCCTTATCTCACTAGAATGTTTTAAGTGCGTGATCTGTAGAGTGTCTATGTATAAAACATCTGTATCCTGTTTCCTGTTTTTGCTTCAGATACTGCTGAGACAATGTATCTGAAGCAAACAGGGGTTTTTTTTAGATGGTGTTTTGCCGAGTAAACATTGTCTGAAAAGACAGTTGCTTGCAATTTTGTATTTAACCCTATTTCCAACTATGCTAATAAGTTGTGACGTGTTCTATGCTATATAAGAGACAGACTGTCTAAATAAAGATCAGAGATTATCCTGATGACACTCTGATTTCTGTGCATTATTTATCTCTCATTATATCTAGGTGCCCAGATATAATTGACACACACAATCAGAATATAATTACTCACTAATCTGATCCTATCATTTTGGTCCTTCGAACGGTGGTTGTTTCCCTTATCATTCCTCGGACGAAGCAAAACTCCTTTTACCGTGCACGGGGGGGTAAGTCACTGTGGACTCCCTTACCTTGAGAAAGACCTCAGGCCTGATATATACGATCAGTTGGACCACAGAGGCAAGGTGTTTGTTTTTCCGGGGGATGACAAGGCACAGCTTACAGCGAACTGACAGTGAGTACCTGAATTTCTGTTGCATTTTGCATTTGTGTGTATGTTCTGTAGGTCCTTACCTTACGGTGATGTTAGGTAAAAGAGTTGTACAACTAGGTTTCTAGCCTAGTAATAGGTAGAAGGGTTGAAACTTACCCATAGGGAGGTAAAAGAGTCATTATCCTGAGGAAAAGACTATAAAATAAGTTCTCCGTACGTAACAATATTGAGAAAGCTTACCATGAAAAAGGGGTAAATGAGTCTGACTTTCACATGAGCTCTTGCAAGAAAATATGTATGTGTGTGCATGTTACCATTTTGTATGATTTAAATACCGGTACCGGGTGTATGTATGTTTGTGAGGGGTGTAACACGGATAACAGTTTCTTGGTTATTATATATACCTGTAAACATTCTGTATATTTCTGTGTACTTGTGAGTGTATGTATATATGTACATATGTATTCTTTCTCATTCTTTACTTGGTTATATAATGTTGAAATATTTTGTCTGCAGTTTCTGTGTATTCATAACTTCTTACTAAAATACTCTGTAAGATTGTGTGTATGAAGCACTGGGTGGGAGATATACAGATTATTTCTGGAAAATGTATAAAAGGTCTGTTGGTTGTTGTATGTATATGTAATGCTATGTATATTTCCATGTACCTGTGATATTATTTGTTGTGTATATCTATTAACTTTAATTGATACTATAGGAGTTCAAGATATATATATATATATGTGGGTATATACATATGTATATGTATATATATATGTATATGTATAGGTGGATAGGCTCTCAAGGGCATAAATGGCACTGCCAGGAGTGTGGTTTCTAGACCCTGCAGTTTTCAAGGTTATCTCTACAGAAATGTTTAATATGCACAGGGTTTCTGGTGTGCATCTGTGACTTATGTCTGGTAAAAACACACTTATGTGTGGGAATTGTGAACACTGTATTCTAGAATTGTTTTCTTATGTGTATTTGTGTATATATATAAAGTTTCTGTGTCTTTGTACCTTTACTCAATGCTTTACCTTTGGGCAGGGAGGTGATTGATCTGTATTATGTGACGATGTGCAGGGTCTGGCCCACCCCCCACAGTCAGCATAGCAGACCACTCCCCTTTCTACTCCAATTTTCTCTGTGTGTGTGTGTTAGTTTTTTATGTAAAATATGTCTGTCTGTAACCTTAAGGGAACATAGCAGAAGGGAGGAAGTGTGGTTGCTGTAAAGAGAGACAAAGGCATGTTATTATAACTCTTTTAAGTGATGACAATGCTCACCGCACCCACTGGATACACAGCATCTACTATACTACCTCTGCTGGAAATCGGTGCCCTGTATCCACTACTTCTTGGCAATATTAATCCTTATTACAAGGAAGGTATAGGAGACGTTCAAACTTTATTGAGCTTTACTATATACAAAGAAGTATAGGAAAGGAAAAGTAAACGCAACGTTACTTAATTAAGGAAATCAACATAAAAATACTAAAAAGTAAATACATTTTCTATACTAAAAATAACAAATTGTTGAAGATGAAAACAAAAAGTTAAATGTGTATCACAATGACGGTGCCTACGGGGGGAGGGACATGTAATGTTAACCACCTCTCTCCTTCGGAAGAGGATATGTTTATGTGTACACAGAAAAGACTTCCACGACTGACCGCCCCTCCACCTCCTGGGCATATGGTCACTTATAGTGATGATGTAGAGGACGAATTTGATGATGCCCGCAAATACCTGCTTGCCGCCACCGCTCCAAATCCACCTCCTCCAACACCACCACCTTAGGGACGGCCCGCCAGAACCAGGCGGGCACCAGATCGTCAATACGGAGGTAAGGGAATAACATCTGTGCCATTTTATCCCTTAATTGAGGTTCCCAATCCTAGAGGGGGGAAATGTGTTGCCACCCACAAGGCTAGTATACCGAGCATGGACAGATGCAGATGTGAGGAGAGCTGTAGAAGGAGTCCCCCACCCACATGACAATATGGGAATTTTCAGACTTAAGTTCCAGCGATTGCAGCAAAGTTTTAAATTAAATGGTGTGGAGGTTGTACGGTGTCTGAGGCAGATATTAGGGTCCGATTGGATCCTTAGTGAAGGTGACTGGAATCCACTAGGACCCAAGGGGGGAGCCATTGCAATATGGATCACAAGAACTGACCCAAAGAGTAGACACTCTAATAGGCAGAATAGCTGACAGACGCAGACTGGACTAAGATAAACGAGTGTGTACAGAAAGATGATGAAAGTGTGGAACAATATATGGGGAGGTTGCGGGTAGTATTTGACAGCCATAGCGGGGTAGCCAGACCTAACCCATATGATGATGCTGGACCATATGCTCAGCAGCTAAACAAATAAATGACTTTGTGATACAACACCAAATTACTTACAAAACATGTCCCCTTAGGGAAACCATAGAATATGCTAGACATGCAGAAGAGCAGTGTAAGAGAGCAAATGAAAAGAAACAGATAAAGCAAGATAGTAACCCAAAGGAGGTGTATTTGATGACTTCTGTTGATGGGAAAGCGCAACCTATAACTTCTACTTTCTTTTCTGGTGATGGTGGAAATAACCAAAAACGTGGAGGGAGAGGAGGTGGACGAGGTCGAGGTGGAAGCAGAGGACACATTTTATGGAAATTGTTACGTATGTGGCAAGGCCGGCCACTTAGCACGTTCCTGCAGAAACAAAAAGTACCAGGAGGAAGAGGGAGCAGATGACGATGACCAGACTGACAAATGACTAGAACCAGGTTGTACCCTTCCTTTACTAATATTTGCTGAACAAGAATTGCATGAATCTGAATTGTATGAGTATGGTAATAATGATGCAAATTTGCCAGAAATAAATGATGTGTTGAATTTAGAATCATGTATAGACTTAATGGCTCTAGCAGAACAACCAGTCATTAAACTAGATGTAGAGGGGGTAATGATAACATTTTTATGCGATACAGGAGCCTGTAGGTCAGTATTGAGCGATGATGGCACATGGAGTATTTATACGTCATCACAAAACATACTGGTTAGGTCAGCAGCAGGACAGACAAATAGCGAACCTATATCATGCCCACTCACAGGGAGATTGTTCAATGGCCAAACATTTGAGCATCCTTTTATACTCTCCCCTAGATGCCCGATAAATCTCTTGGGTAGAGATCTGATGCTGAAATGTAACATTAGAGTGGTTCCCACAGAGAAAGGCATGAAAGCATACATGGGGGACATACCTGTCGATGTGAATGTAGTGCAGGGGATGGGTGAACCACATTACTTTTACACATTAGACATGGTGTCGAAAGGGCCGGCACAAGTATCCAGCACTTTGGTAGCCATGGCTAATGACCTAGCTCCATCTTCCAGTATAAAACAAAGCACAGGGTCATTACACTGCACTATGAAATTTGAAAGTACACCGGGGAGGGATGTGGACTATGAAAAACATTTTTCAAACACACCAATACCAGAATAACCTTGGATTACATATACTGGACAGAAAATGGGTATACAGGGGTGGGAGTAAAATTGAATGATCAAGACCAGTTACTCTATGCAGGACACACAGTGCCACACATCACTGGCTATGCCGGCTGGTGGAAGGTGGGTACAGGTAGGAGGGATGGTAGAAGAGGCTCAGACAGATAAAACACCATGGGAGTCCTTACCCTATGACCTCGGAGTGCAGTACTCACCGAGCACAAAAATATATCGGAAAAGCCTGAACTGGGTAACTGAGACAAAGAAAGGAATACACTTACAGTCATCCAGGTGGGAGAAAGTTCTTCTGTTAGAGGAACCATGACACAACACACAGATACTGTTCACTCAGGAACAGGAGGCAGCATTAGAGAGCCTTCAGGACACCTTATGGTCCACAGGGCCCGCTGATGTAGGCCTTATAAAGGGGGTAGAGCCAGTAAAAATCACCCCAAAAAGTACTTTTCAGCCACATCAGAGACAGTATCCTCTAAAACCTGAAGCAGAGAAGGGCATAGAACCTATTATAAAAGTTTTGATTGAGAAAGGGATTATAATAGAATGCCCAGGATCCCCATGTAACACCCCACTTTACCCAGTCAGGAAGACAACCGGAGCTTGGAGATTAGTGCAGGATTTGCAAGCAGTAAATAAAGCTGTAATTTCCCGAGTACCCACGGTGCCAGATCCACATACACTCCTAAATGACATGCAGCCAGATAACACACATTCCTGGCAGAAGAGGGACATAAGGTTAGTCGGGATAAATTACAGCTCTGGAAAGCAGAAGTGAAGTACCTGGGATACCTAGTGAGCAGAAAGGGACGATCACTAGACCCAGTTAGGAAAAGGGCCATACTAGAAGCCCCTAAGCTGGTCACAAAGAGACAAGTTATGTCTTTCTTAGGGATGGTAAATTTCTGCAGGAGTTGGATTCCCAACTATGCAGAACTTACAGGGCCCATACAACACCTTATTTATGCACAATCAATGTCAGCTAATGAAAAGGTAGCGTGGACACATGAAGCTGAAGCAGCATTCATTCAGCTTAAGAACACAGTAGTGGGAACATCTGTATTGGGATTGCCAGATTACAGCAAGCCATTTGTACAAACTGTTGACTCAAGGGGAGGCTATATGACTTCTGTTGTGACTCAGAAACATGGCCTGCGAGACCGACCCTTGGCTTTTTACTCAACCAGGTTGGACCCTGTAGCCAGGGGACTTCCGGTTTGTGTACAGGCTGTAGTGGCGGCTTCCATGGCAGTTCTGGCGTCAGCAGCCTTAGTCCTGTTCCACCCTTTGACTCTAAGAGTACCACATGCTGTATCTGTCATTCTACTACAAAATAAGGTTTCATACCTTTCCCCTTCAAGACACTTATCATGCATGACTATACTTCTGTCACAACCACACTTGCACATAGAAAGGTGCACAACACTAAACCCATCAACGTTAGTTCCCATCCAGGAAGATGGTACACCACATGCATGTACTGAAATCATAGAAAAAGAAGTCTCACCAAGAGACGGCCTTAGAGATGTTGCATACACCGAGGCTACACTAACTCTGTTTGTAGATGGGTCATCAAGTAGAAACAAAGATGGTACAAATGCAACGGGATATGCAGTAGTAACACAAGAAGAAACTATAAGAGCAGGAAAACTTCCATCACATTTTTCAGCACAGGCAGCTGAGATCGTGGCCCTTACTGAAGCCTGTAAAATAGGAAAGGGACAAATAGTAAATATATACACCGACAGCCAATATGCATTCTCAACTGTGCACATATTTGCACAATTGTGGAAAAATAGAGGTATGGTCACATCTACTGGCAGGCAAGTCACTCATAAACAACTCCTTTTGCAGTTACTTGAAGCCATTCAACTGCCCTTGAAGATTGCGGTATGTAAATGTGTGGCTCATACCACGAACACAGACGCAATTTCAATAGGAAATGGCAGGGCAGATACAGCTGCAAAGCAAGCGGCTCAAACGGGAAACATACACATTTTTCTCTTACACAGCTACACATCTGTGTATTTAGTAAACCATATTGACAAGAGTATTCTACAGCAACTACAGGCAAATGCACCCTCACAGGAAAAAACATACTGGTTGAAGAAAGGGAGTAAACTAAATGCTGATAATATTTATGAGAGTATAGAAGGGAAACCAATTTTACCAAAATCGCTATTCAGATATGCAGCTATGTTGAGCCATGGAATTAGTCATGTCTCAAGAGGGAGTATGGTAGACATGGTCAGCAGAATATTTTCAGCCTATGGATTAAACACCTATTTTAAAAATTTTTGTGCAGGGTGCCTTGTTTGTGCACAACATACCCCTTCCAGACAATATGTATGGATTTCATTGAACTAACAAAGTGTGAAGGGAAGAAATATTGCCTAGTGATAATTGATGTATACTCTAGGTGGGTGGAAACGAAACCATGTGCACACCCTGACGCAATCACAGTGGCTAAAACCTTAGTGACACAAATAATTCCTAGGTTTGGTATACCAGAGAAAATATATAGCGATAATGGCACACATTTTGTGAACAGGATTATCAACCACTTGAGTAAAGCATTACACATAGAGTTGAAAAACCACTGTGCGTACCACCCACAGTCAGCTGGATTAGTGGAGAGAACTAATGGTACCATTAAAAATAAATTGAGGAAAACAATGGCAGCGACAGGAAAAAATTGGCTTTACTGTTTACAATTAGTCATGCTAAACATGCACATGCTTCCAGGCAGGAAGAAGTTAACCCCGTTTGAAATATTGTATGGGAGACCATTCCTACTACCAGAATTTAGACCATTTATCTCAGAAGATGAGAACATGAGTGAAAACTTAGCAGACTATATGAGAAAAATGTTAAGTAAGAAAGATATTACCTCCATCTCTCTCTCATCCACAGCAACAGCAGGGACCCTGCTTGGTACAACCAGGCCAGTGGGTCCTAATTAAAGTAATCAAGCGTAAAAATTGGGCATCGGCCAGGTGGGAAGGACCGTACCAAGTTCTGCTGTCAACACCCACTGCCTTGGAAGTTGCCGAACGAGCCACCTGGATACACCTGACTCACTGCAAGAGAGTAAAAGTGCCAGAGCTTGAGCCAGTTGATTCCTAAAAACCTGCTAGCTGACTCATTGCGAGTCAGGCTGGGCTACAAAGGGGGGGAAACTCGTCTCAAACCCAGTGAAGAACCGAATGGTGCGGGTTTTTGGGGTTCTCAACTGGCCCAAGAAAATGTCCTGGCACCTGTTCAAAAGACCTAACTGGTGTGGCCTAAGAATCTCACTGACATGCCTCATCTTGATAACTCTTTGCATAGTAGCACCCATAATCATATGGGAAGAAGTAACAAGACCCAGAGGCAACCAGACGCAATCTATTGGAGAGATGTGGATGAACAGAATGAGAAGAGACACGATGGAAGTCAATTTAACTGGCCAAGTGACCCTAGTGTTCAAGGAAGGGCAGATAGGAACCAACCAAATAGACCTATGTCAAGTACTAAGATGTGGACTTTCTGGAGGAGGACGTAGTGGAGGGATGAGAAAAGCGCCAGTATATTTGTGTATAGCCTCTCTGTATGGAAATGAGAGATGTCCTAGCTGGAAACTGGCCGTATGGAATACAGGAGCTGACTGGGGTTACTCCCCACCTAATCACATGAAGTGCAAAAGTACAAAGAGACGCTTAAAGCTGACACGGGGTGTGGAGCCATCCTCTTGCAGCCAAAATCAGCTATGCAACCCCATCCGGATCACCCTCCAGGACCCACAAAAGTGTGATGAGGGGAGATATACTCTTGGAATTTACACCTCAGGCAGAGGTAACAACATGGAATATTTGCATATTCAGGTACTGCAAAAAGAGGAGCCCAGACAGACTATTGATACCATGCATCCGTGGATTGGTGAATAAGGTTGTTGACCAAGCAGTAACTCAACAATACCTAATAGAGACGATACCCCTCACTCAAGGAGAATCTGATTCTTATATTGATCATGACATTGATGATGTATAAAAACAAGTGGATTAAGAGAAGCACCATGATGGTCCAGACCCCAACTCTTCACTAAAGAAAGGACTATGACCTGAACCTTGCCTTAAGACCTTGGTCTAATACATTTATAAGAGGAGGGATATGTTAGGTATTTTAATTGCTTCATTTAGAAATTAATTGTATGTTATAAAAATTGTATGTTGTAGAAATTATAAAAGTATGTTAGCATTTTCCTTATCTCACTAGAATGTTTTAAGTGCGTGATCTGTAGAGTGTCTATGTATAAAACATCTGTATCCTGTTTCCTGTTTTTGCTTCAGATACTGCTGAGACAATGTATCTGAAGCAAACAGGGGTTTTTTTTAGATGGTGTTTTGCCGAGTAAACATTGTCTGAAAAGACAGTTGCTTGCAATTTTGTATTTAACCCTATTTCCAACTATGCTAATAAGTTGTGACGTGTTCTATGCTATATAAGAGACAGACTGTCTAAATAAAGATCAGAGATTATCCTGATGACACTCTGATTTCTGTGCATTATTTATCTCTCATTATATCTAGGTGCCCAGATATAATTGACACACACAATCAGAATATAATTACTCACTAATCTGATCCTATCAGTATCTTAAGTACTAATTTAGATCCAATGACATATCCCATTTTTCCCACACGGAGAAGCAGGTTGGCAACCAAAATTAACCCTTCCCAGTTACCCAAATGCTATAGTCCATATACGAATTAATTTTTCCATGCTTGAATTTAAAGTAGCTCAAATTGCTATTTGAAATACATTTAATCCGATTTTATGTGGTGGAAAACTAACACAACAATGGATTATTGATTCCTATTTGCAAGTTGAGGCCAATAATTTAAACTTCATAAAATATCAACAAGATAAACTACGTGTAGAGCAGTATTGTGGATTAATGGATTATGTCGCTGAGGTTGCTACAAGCAGAGACATGACAGCTGGCAAAGCCATAATTTTACCATCTTCTTTCCAGGGATCTACTCGCGATATGAGAGAAAGATACAATGATGCCATGGCTATTGTCACCAAATTTGGAAAACCTGGTTTATTTATTACATTTACATGTAATCCCCAATGGCCAGAAATTACACAAAATTTACTTCTTGGCCAAACTGCTTCTGATAGACCAGATTTAGTAGCCAGAGTTTTCAAAATTAAATTTAATTAATAAATATGTGACATCACTATAAGTCACTTAATTGGCAAATGTCTTGCTTATGCATATATTATTGAATTTCAAAAAAGAGGCCTTCCACATGCACATCTTCTGATAATCCTTCAAGAAAAAGATAAATTAGATACTGGTGACAAAGTGGATTCAGTCATTGTTGCTGAACTACCAGATCCAGAACTATATGGTAGACTATATGAGATTGTAACTCATCGGATGATTCATGGACCCTGTGGCGAGCTTAATCCACAATCACCATGTATGGAAAATAATAAATGTACAAAAGAATTTCCTAAAGATTAAAGAGACAAAACTTATGCCAATTGTGATGGCTATACATTATATAGAAGAAGAGAAGGAGATAGTGGCATTATTTGTGGCAAAAAGGTTGACAATAGATATGTGGTACCATACAATCCACATTTACTTATGAAGTATAATGCACACATTAATGTAGAAGCCTGCACTTCCATCAAATCCATTAAATATGTCTACAAATATATTTACAAAGGCTATGAACACTTAAGAACTGTTAATGACATAGTATATGAATCCTTTCATTTAGCTGCCAGACATAGAAAATTACTAACTGATGATACAGAATGGGAAAGATGTCTAGAAGATGCAGCACTATGTCAAATGCCATGGCAGATGAGGGAACAATTTGCATTCATTTGTATCTTCTCAAATGCTCCAAATGCATTAGCTTTGTAATATGGCTGAAGACTTTATGCAACAATACAATGTACCAATTGCACACTTAAAAGCATTAATGGAAACCCAAGAAGTATTTTTAGCTCATGGATTAAGTTGTGCAAGTTTTTAGATTATAGCTTATAGATGACATGACTTTTGAAGACTATGACATTCAACTACAAGTACAAAGGACAGAAGAAAGACTTGCAACTTTAAATACATTACAGTTGCAAGCATTTAATGCCATAAAAAATGCACTAGATGATGACATGGTCAAAGAGCGTTATTTCTATCTTGATGGACCTGGCGGATCAGGAAAAACATATCTATATAATTTATTAATGAGTTTTGTACGAGCACAAGGTCTAATAGCATTCGTATTTGCCACCACCGGAATTGCTGCACTTTTGTTAGAAGGTGGAAGAACTTTACATAGTGGGTTTAAACTGCCAAGTGCCTATTTTAGAAACATCAATGTCAGATATTCCCATGATATCATTACAAGCAAAAAAAGTGAAAAAAAGTAAATTAATTATAATAGATGAGGCTACAATGATGTCATGCTATGCCCTCCAATGTATTGACCATTTGCTTTGTGAAGTCATGGATAATACTTTTCCATTTGGTGGAAAGGTAATGTTGTTAGGTGGCGATTTTAGACAAACATTACCTGTCTTTACCTGTCTTTGTACATGGAAATCGAACTGACATTATCGAAACTTGTATAAAGTCAAGTACACAATGGAAACATTTAACCCATCTTCAACTACAACAAAATATGAGATCAGAAGGCCAAAATGATTTCAATGATTGGCTTATACTGATGTCGCAAACATCAAATTTTCGGTTCGCGAACCGCGGACACAAATTCCAGCAAATGTTCGCGAACGGACGAACATTTGCGAACCGCCATAGACTTCAATGGGCAGGCGAATTTCAAAACCCACAGGAACTCTTTCTGGCCACAATAGTGATGGGAAAGTTGTTTCAAGGGGACTAACACCTGGACTGTGGCATGCTGGAGGGGAAAATTACATGGTTGATGCAGAGTCTGGTTTTAAGCCATAAAGGGCATAAATCACCTAACATTCCTAAATTGTTTGGAATAACATGCTTTAAAACATCAGGTATGATGTTTTATCAATCAGGTAGTGTAAGGGTTACACCCACTTCACAGTAACAGACCAATGTCCCCATTTAATGCACCGCAAACAACCGCAAACAGTCCCTTTGCACAACTGCAAACTCCGCATTTGCACATGGTTGGATACCAAGCTAGCCATGTCCCGTTCCTTGTCCTCACTGATGTCATTGAAGGTCTCTTTCTCCACCCAGCCACCAAGGGTCCCCGAAAGGGGACAACAAGCCCCCTGGGACGCCTGCTGTGTTCCACCTCCTCAAAGCCACCTTCCTCCTCTGACTCCTCTTCTTCAGACTCCCAGAGTCTGGGGGCTTCCACTGCCCAGCATGGAACATTATACACAGGTCAGAGTCTGGGGGCTTCCACTGCCCAGCATGGAATATTATACACAGGTCAGAGTCTGGGGGCTTCCACTGCCCAGCATGGAAGATTATACACAGGTCAGAGTCTGGGGGTTCCACTGCCCAGCATGGAAGATTATACACAGGTCAGAGTCTGGGGGCTTCCACTGCACAGCATGGAAGATTATACGCGTTGCCTCTGTCTGCATTATTATAAGGTGTGTACTGATAAGTAGTACTATTCCTATCGGTTTAATCCCTGTTACGTCCACTATTAGGGGACGTGTATATGGCATGGATTTTTGGAACAGGGAGATGGAAAAAGATGCTTGGTCGGACCTCCTACTTCGAATTTGAGGCACTGCACGTGCAATCTAAGTTGCCACCAGCTAGGAGTGGTGTATTAAGTTGTACTACTCATTCCTATCAGTTTAATACCTGTTACGTCACCTATCAGGGGACGTGTATATGGCATGGATTTTTGGAACAGGGAGATGGAAAAAGATGCTTGGTCAGACCTCCTACTTCGAATTTGGGGCACTGCACGTGCAATGTAATGTGCCGCCAGATAGGAGTGGTGTATTAAGTTGTACTATTCATTCCTATCAGTGTAATACCTGTTACGTCACCTATCAGGGGACGTGTATATGGCATGGATTTTTGGAACAGGGAGATGGAAAAAGATGCTTGGTCGGTCCTCCCACTTAGAATTTGGGGCACTGCACGTGCAATCTAAGGTGCCACCAGATAGGAGTGGTGTATTAAGTTGTACTATTTATTCCTATCATTTTAATACCTGTTCCGTCACCTATCTTTCCTCTCAATAGCACATTCTATATGTCATCAACCGGCCTGTGTGTATTTAGAGAACCACACTTTAAGGCCCTTAACCTGGGACAAGGTAGCTTTTGCCTCAGAGCCTTAAAAACTCACCAAACCCCCTAATCAGACACTCACTATCATACTGGAAATGGGCCAAGAAACACACGGATTTGTTCCCTGGATCCACCCAAATGACCCCAATTCTTGACCACCC
This sequence comes from Discoglossus pictus, assembly GCA_027410445.1. Taxonomy (NCBI): domain Eukaryota; kingdom Metazoa; phylum Chordata; class Amphibia; order Anura; family Alytidae; genus Discoglossus; species Discoglossus pictus. The sequence goes on along the minus strand of CM050169.1, from coordinate 130,128,186 downwards.
TCAGGCCCCGAAACACATGAGCACAACATCACAACACTGGTGGAGGTCAAGGAAACTAGATAGACTGAGAGACTGGTTAGTAAAGGGCCAGATGCTCACCTATGAGGAACTGAGGGACAAGCATGAGCTACCTCTGTCAGAACATTACAATTACTGTAGGCTGAGGCATTTCACACACTCCCTGACCCAGAAACAGGGGACACCGGTCTTAAATTGGTTCTCCAAAATTTGTAAAGATAAACCTCTATCAAGGGGGATCATTGGGTCGCTTTACAAATATAAAACATTTGTTACTGGTTGAAGCGACACTGGGGGAAGGACCGGAGTGGGGGAGCCCTGAAGACCCTTCAGAAGCAACCAGCGGCAAAATCATCCCAGGAAAGGAGAGGTCGCTCACTGAAGCCTGCCCAAGGGTAACCCAAGGGTGATTGCCCAGGTTAGATATTGTAAATAATAAGCTAATACTGCTGTAGGGATGATAGCTAATAGGACTTTGGTGTTCCCTGCAGATATACTCTTTACTATTGTCTGTTTTACCATGTTTTAGGTATCTCTTAAATTGCAATCACAGTAAAAAATAAGAAACATTATTAACCTAAAAAGTTAAAATAAGAAGGAATAACCAGCTAACTTTCACAAAATGTCTTTATTGTAAATATGTATTTTTGCACAACTGTTATGCAAGACTGTTCAAAAATGCTTTATTTTTCATTACATGCTGTACGCCTTCTGACAATAAAATAATTTAAATGCAAAAATTAGGTATTGTTGCAGCGACCAGAAAAATTGATGTTAGTTTGTGGACCATTATTAGCTCAAGGCAGCTCATCTATCAGGCCTTTTTTAATCGAATGTATTGCCCACTGTCAGTCCCTTCGGGATCCATCCCTCATTCATCTTAATAAAGTTGAGGTAATCTAGACTTTTTTGACCTAGGTCGACTTCTCTTATCAGTGACAAAACCTCCTGCTGCACTGAAGGTCCTTTCTGACAGGACACTTGAAGCGGGGCAGGACAGAAGTTCTATGGCAAATTGGGATAGCTCAGGCCACAGGGCAATCGTGCACACCCAGTAGTCAAGGGGTTCATCGCTCCTCATAGTGTCGATATCTGTAGTTATGGTGAGGTAGTCTGTTACCTGACGGTCGAGTCGTTTTCTGAGGGTGGACCCCGAAGGGATGTGGCGATGCATAGGACTTAAAAAGCTCTGCATGTCCTCCATCATCAACACGTCTGTAAAGCGTCCTCTCCTTGCCGGCGTGGTCGTGGGAGGAGGAGGGTTATGTTCACCTCTTCCGCTGTTAGATTGCCTTTGTGCTGTGACATCACCCTTAAACGCTGTGTAAAGCATACTTTTTAATTTATTTTGGTAGTGCTGCATCCTTTCCGACTTGTGGTAATTCGGTAACATTTCAGGCACTTTCTGCTTATAACGGGGGTCTAGTAGCGTGGACACCCAGTACAGGTCGTTCTCCTTCATCCTTTTTATACGAGGGTCCCTCAACAGGCACGACAGCATGAAAGACCCCATTTGCACAAGGTTGGATGCCGAGCTAGTCATGTCCGTTCCTCGTCCTCAGTGATCTCACTCAAGGTATGTTCTTCCCCCCAGCCACATACAACACCACTGGTACCAGATAGGTGACAACGAGCACCCTGGGATGCTTGTTGTGGTTTGTCTTCCTTCTCCTCCTCAAAGCCACATTCCTCCTCTGACTCCTCTTCCTCACAATCCTCTTCCAGCGTTGACGCAGGTCCAGCAAGTGATGCTGATAAGGCTGTTTCTGGTGGTGATGGTGACCACAACTCTTCCTCTTCCTCTTCACGCTCATCTACGGCCTGATCCAGCACTCTTCGCAGGGCACGCTCCAGGAAGAAAACAAATGGTATGATGTAGCTGATGGTGCCCTGGGTGCGACTGACCAGGTTTGTCACCTCCTCAAAAGGACGCATAAGTCTACAGGCATTGCGCATGAGCGTCCAGTAACGTGGCAAAAAAATCCCCATCTCCGCAGAGGCTGTCCTAGCACCCCGGTCATACAAATACTCGTTAACGGCCTTTTCTTGTTGGAGCAGGCGGTCGAACATTAGGAGTGTTGAATTCCAACGTGTCGGGCTGTCTAAAATCAAGCGCCTCGCTGGCATGTTGTTTCGCAGCTGGATATCTGTAAAGTGCGCCATGGCCGTGTAGGAACGCCTAAAATGGGCACAAACCTTCCTGTCCTGCTTCAGGACGTCCTGTAAGCCTGGGTGCTTATGCACAAAGCGTTGTACAATCAGATTACACACATGTGCCATGCACGGCACATGTGTCAACTTGCCCAAATTCAATGCCGCCAACAAATTTCTTCCTTTTTCACAAACCACTTTACCGATCTCCAGTTGGTGCGGAGTCAGCCACTGATCCACCTGTGAGTTCAGGGCGCACAGGAGTGCTGGTCCGGTGTGACTCTTTGCTTTCAGGGAAGTCAACCCCAAGACTGCGTGACACTGCCTTATCCGGAATGTGGAATAGTACCTGTGGAGCTGGGGGAGTGCCGTTGAAGTGGAGCAAGTCATAGCAGCAGCAGAAGAGGACTCAGCCGAGGAGGTTATGGAAGAGGATGGAGTAGGAGGAGTAGAGGAGGTGGCAGCAGGCCTGCCTGCAAGTCGTGGCGGTGTCACCAACTCCTCTGCAGAGCCACGTATTCCATGCTTGGCAGCCGTCACCAGGTTTACCCAATGCGCAGTGTAGGTGATATACCTGCCCTGACCATGCTTTGCAGACCAGGTATCCGTGGTCAGATGGACCCTTGCCCCAACGCTGTGTGCCAGAGATGCCATTACTTCCTTTTGCACAATCGAGTACAGGTTGGGGATTACCTTTTGTGCAAAGAAATTTCGGCCGTGTACCTTCCACTGCGGTGTCCCAATAGCTAAAAATGTTTTGAACGCCTCAGACTCCACCAGCTTGTATGGTAAAAGCTGGCGGGCTAAGAGTTCAGACAAGCCAGCTGTCAGTTGCCGGGCAAGGGGGTGACTTTGTGACATTGGCTTCTTACGCTCAAACATGTCCTTGACAGACACCTGACTGTGGGCAGATGAGCAGGGACTGCTCAGGGTGAGACATGGAGTGGCGGATGGTTGAGAGGGGGCAAGCAGGGCAGCAGTGGTTGACGTGGCTGAAGATGCTGGACCAGGAGGAGGATGGCGGCTTTGACTTTGTGTGCTGCTTGTACTCATGTGTTAATCCCATAGGCGTTTGTGATGTGACATCATGTGCCTTCGCAAAGAAGTTGTTCCTAGGTGGGTGTTGGACTTCCCACGACTCAGTTTCTTTAAGCACAGGTTGCAAATGGCATCACTGTTGTCACAGGCAGACACACCAAAAAATTGCCACACTGATGAGCTCTGCAATGACGGCATTCTGGTGGTGGCAACAGCATGCGTTGACTGGCGTGCTGTCTGGCTGACCCCGGGTGCCGATGCATGCTGTCTGAATGTGCCACTAGCTACTTGCGACGACCTCCCGTTGCTTCCAACTCGTCTCCTCCTCCTCTCTGTCTCAACCATCTGAACGTTCCTCCTGTTCTTCTTCTCTTATAGCGGGCACCCACGTGACATCCACGGACGCATGGTCATCATCAACCGCTTCACTTGTATCTGACAACTCAACAAAGGAAGCAGCACCGGGTACAACATCATCATCATCATCAGACCATACGTCCATGTGTGTAATGCTGCCTGACTAGGACATATCCCTGTTATCTACATCCTCTGGCACTAATGTTTGTGCATCAGTCATTTCTTCCAACGGATGCGTAAATAACTATGCTGACGGATCAAGTGAAGCGGCTGTGGTGCTAGTGTTGGTGGTGGCGGCAGGTGGGCGAGTGGTAACTGGAGAGGTGCCCGAAGCTAAACTGGAGGAGGATGGTGCGTCTAGGTTCCAAGCGGAAGCTGTAGAAGATTGGGTGTCCTGTGTTAGCCAGTCAACCATGTCCTTGGAACTGTTCAAGTTCAGGGTAAGTTGCCTCTGAAAACTGGGCATTATTCTAGGGCCAAAGGGAATCACAGCACCACGACCATGACGGCCCCTGCGGGGTGGCCTGCCTCTGCCAGATATGAGTGTCACTGTGCACTGGCAAAAGTTGGCAGACTAGATGCAATAGGCCTCACACACACGCCTGTAGGCAGGCAACTGATATTCAATCGATTACAGTAAAAAAAGGGTTCTTTTATTTCACTGCACATTATGGTTGCACTAGATATGAGTGTCACTGTGCACTGGCAAAAGTTAACAGACTAGATGCAATAGGCCTCACACACACGCCTGTAGGCAGGCAACTGATATTCAATCGATTACAGTAAAAAAATTGTTTTTTTATTTCACTGCACACTACGGTTGCACTAGATATGAGTGTCACTGTGCACTGGCAAAAGTTGGCAGACTAGATGCAATAGGCCTCACACACACGCCTGTAGGCAGGCAACTGATATTCAATGGATTACAGTAAAAAAAGGGTTATTTTATTTCACTGTACACTACGGTTGCACTAGATATGAGTGTCCCTGTGCACTGGCAAAAGTTGGCAGACTAGATGCAATAGGCCTCACACACACGCCTTTAGGCAGGCAACTGATATTCAATCGATTACAGTAAAAAAAGGGTTGTTTTATTTCACTGCACACTACGGTTGCACTAGATATGAGTGTCACTGTGCACTGGCAAAAGTTGGCAGACTAGATGCAATAGGCCTCACACACACGCCTGTAGGCAGGCAACTGATATTTAATGGATTACAGTAAAAAAAGGGTTCTTTTATTTCACTGTACACTACGGTTGCACTAGATATAAGTGTCACTGTGCACTGGCAAAAGTTGCCAGACGTGATGCAATAGGCCTCACACACACGCCTGTAGGCAGGCAACTGATATTCAATCGATTACAGTAAAAAAAGAGTTCTTTTATTTCACTGCACACTACGGTTGCACTAGATATGAGTGTCACTGTGCACTGGCAAAAGTTGGCAGACTAGATGCAATAGGCCTCACACACACGCCTGTAGGCAGGCAACTGATATTCAATGGATTACAGTAAAAAAAGGGTTCTTTTATTTCACTGTACACTACGGTTGCACTAGATATGAGTGTCACTGTGCACTGGCAAAATTTGGCAGACTAGATGCAATAGGCCTCACACACACGCCTGTAGGCAGCCAACTGATATTCAATCGATTACAGTAAAAAAAGGGTTCTTTTATTTCACTGTACACTACGGTTGCACTAGATATGAGTGTCACTGTGCACTGGCAAAAGTTGGCAGACTAGATGCAATAGGCCTCACACACACGCCTGTAGGCAGGCAACTGATATTCAATCGATTACAGTAAAAAAAAGGGTTGTTTTATTTCACTGCACATTACGGTTGCACTAGATATGAGTGTCACTGTGCACTGGCAAAAGTTGGCAGAGTAGATGTAATAGGCCTCACACACACGCTAGCATGCAGGCATATGCAATTAGATTACACAGAAAAAAATAATAAAATAAAAAGGGCTTTTTGGGTTGCTGTCCTTGCAGCAGATATCAAAGGAGTCCTTCAGGTGTGTAGTGAAAGCTAAATACACAGCCTGGCTATCTATTTCCCTATTAAATCAGCAGCAAAAAATAATAAAATAAAATAAATGATGTTCTAGCCCTAAAAAGGGCTTTTTGGGTTGCTGTTCTTGCAGCAGATATCAAAGGAGTCCTTCAGGTGTGTAGTGAAAGCTAAATACACAGCCTGGCTATCTATTTCCCTATTAAATCAGCAGAAAAAAATAATAAAATAAAATAAATTATGTTCTAGCCCTAAAAAGGGCTTTTTGGGTTGCTGTCCTTGCAGCAGATATCAAATGAGTCCTTCAGGTGTGTAGTGAAAGCTAAATATACAGCCTGGCTATCTATTTCCCTATTAAATCAGCAGCAGGTAGAATAATATGTACTCTCTCAACGAATGTAGCTTCAGAATGATTCTAAAATGGAGGCTGTCATTCAGATGGAAGGCTCTGGAAGGGAGTGTATGCTGCTGATTGGCTGGAATGTGTCTGCTGACTGTGAGGTGCAGGGTCAAAGTTTCCTCAATGATAAAGAATAGGGGGCGGACCGAAAAGAGCATGTGTTCGCCGTTCGTTGCGAACGCGAACAAGCGAAAATCGCCGTGAATAGTTCTCCGGAGAACTGTTCGGGACATCACTATTGGCTTATTAAAATTGGAGAAGAAAAAACTGAAAAAATACCAAATTTACCTGATGACACTGTGCACATCCCACATCATATGATTTGTCACCAAGATCTTATATCGGCTATATTTGAAAGTACAATATATAACCAGGACTATTCTGAACTTGCCAACCAAGTCATACTAACATATAAAAATAAGGATGCGTTAATCCTCAATAATGAAATATTTAAAAAAATTAATGCACCCCAAATAAATTATCACAGTGTTGATTCTGTACTTGCTGATGATAAAGAAAGTCAGGCAAACCTTTCAACTGAATTCATAAACTCATTAACTCCTTCTAGAATGCCACCACATATTTTGCAACTAAAGAAAGGTGCAATTGTAATGTTACTGCGAAATATGAACCCAAAAAAAGACCTATGCAATGGGACAAGATTAATTGTTCAACAATTAAAGGACCATTTCATAGATGCTGACATTTTAACTGGTACCCATAAAGGAGAGAGAGTTTTCATACCAACTGAAAGTAGTCTCCATTTTATACTTCAAAGAAGACAATTTCCCATCATTATGGCATTTGCCATGATCATTAATAAATCACAATGACAAACTTTCAAATCTGTGGGTATTTTCTTAGAACAACCAGTATTTGCACATGGCCAATTGTACGTTGCCTTATCACGGTGCAAAAATCCACAGGCTATTAAAGTTTACATAGAAAACAATGAAAGTACAGAGGTTAGATTAGAGGATGAACGCATTTTTACTAAAAACATTGTCTACTTTGAAGTACTGTAACTTTCCATCACACAAACAAAAGACAAGCAAAAGCAATTTAAAACCAAACGCAAAAAGCTAAAAAAACAACATTATAACCACAAAAATTTTTGAAAAAGTACACACAACTGTCCGTTTCCTTCAAAAGCTCATTATTACGCCACTGAAATTAGGTTTACACCAACAATATTTTCATATTAAACTACATGAAATTGTAAAACAAATAGAGAACAGTGGTTACCCATCGCGGACCAACTTTAAGGTTTTGCGTTCTCTTTTTAGAGAACTACTTTTCCACAGAGGAAACTCTATGTGACATTTAAAACAATTACTACACCAACAAACAAAGGTCAACCATTGAAAACTAACAATAAATAAATAATTTAGTCATAATTTATGGAAGTACTGTTTATGCATGATTAGCCCCACAAAACACTTGCCTTGCATTATTTTAACACATTCTGTTCAAATGTTAATTAACTATGTTACTGTTTCTATTCAATGTATATTTAAGTTAACAGTTCTTGAGCTACAAGTTGCATGTTAAAAAAGCATTACCTCAAGTTTACAATACTGATTAATCTAAAGTTCAACTGTTCTTACATTCAAATGTTAATACTTTTACTACAAAACTCTTTAACAGTTACTCAAGAAGAAAAGAAAATGTTAAATCCTTTCAAGTTCCTTATTTAGACAGATAAGAAAGTTCAAGTTTACAAAAATATACTTTCAAGTTCCTTACTTAGACATATTACAAAGTTCATGTTAAGAGCACAAGCACGTTTTGAGGCACAATGTAAATGCTGTATTTCATGTTAAACATTAATCCAGGGAGTAATCTGATTGCCAGTTAATGGGATCAGGAAGGAATTCATTTTTTTCCTGCTTTGATAAAATTGGCTACGTTTCAAAGATGGTTTTTACTGTTTGCCTTCCTCTGGATTCAATGTATATTTAAGTTAACAGTTCTTGAGCTACAAGTTGCATGTTAAAAAACCATTACCTCAAGTTTACAATACTGATTAATCTAAAGTTCAACTGTTCTTACATTCAAATGTTAATACCTTTACTACAAAACTCTTTAATAGTGATGTCGCGAACCCTGCGAACCGCCATAGACTTCAATGGGCAGGCGGATTTTAAAACCCACTGGGACTCTTTCTGGCCACAATAGTGATGGGAAAGTTGTTTCAACGGGACTAACAAAACTCCCACGGAAAATTACATAGTTGATGCAGAGTCTGGTTTTAAGCCATAAAGGGCATAAATTACCTAACATTCCTAAATTGTTTGGAATAACGTGCTTTAAAACATCAGGTATGATGTTGTATCGATCAGATAGTGTAAGGGTTAGGCCCGCTTCACAGTGACAGACCAAACTTCCCGTTTAACGCACCGCAAACAACCGCAAACAGTCCATTTGCACAACCACAAACTCCCCATTTGCACAAGGTTGGATACCAAGCTAGCCATGTCCTCCCTGATGTCATTGAAGGTCTCTTCCTCCACTCAGCCACCAAGGGTCCCGAAAGGTGACAACAAGCCCCATGGGACGCCTGTTTTGTTTAGTCTTCCACCTCCTCAAAGCCACCTTCCTCCTCTAACTCCTCTTCTTTAGACTCCTCTCACTGCGTTGCCTCTCTCTGCATTATTATAAGGTGTGTTAAGTAGTTACTACTCTTATCAGTTTAATACCTGTTACGTCACCTATCAGGGGACGTGTATAAGGCCTGGATTTTTGGAACCGGGAGATGGAAAAAGATGCTTGGTTGGTCGTATCACTTCAATTTTGGGGCACGGCACGTGCAATCAAAGGTGCCACCAGATAGGAGTGGCGTGTTTGTAAGTACTACTCTTATCAGTTTAATACTTGTTACAGCCCCTATCAGGGGGCGTGTATAAGGCCTGGATTTTTGGGACCGGGAGATGGAAAAAGATGCTTGGTTGGTCGTATCACTTCAAATTTGGGGCACTTTGTGACATTAGCTTCTTACGCTCAAACATGTCCTTTACAGGCACCTGACTATGGGCAGATGAGCAGGAACTGCTCAAGGCGAGAGACGGAGTGGCGGATGGTTGAGAGGGGGCAAGGAGGACAGCAGTGGTTGATGTGGCTGATGATTCTGGACCAGGAGGAGGATGGCGGCTTTGAGTTTGTGTGCTGCTTGTACTCATGTGTTGGTCTGGAGTCACCTAAACATTAGGTCTCAACCTGTAGAGGATAAGGGAGCCAGGCTACTCTAAACCTCATTCATCATTACAGGTTTTGACAGATTGGTACTATGCGTGCAAGCTACTGTGACAACAGATATGAGTGGCACTGTGCACTTGCAGAAGTTGGCAGAGTAGACGCTGTAGGCCTGACACAGACGTTTGCAGACAAGTAACTGCTATTCAATGTATTACAGTCAAAATTGTATTCTTTGTTTAAATGTGCACTACTGACTGTTACACCAGATATGAGTGGTGGCACTGACTGGGCAAGTGGGCACAGTATACGATGTGAGCCTAAGACACACACGCTGGCAGGCAGACAAATGAAATTAGATTACACAGAAAAAAAGTGTTGTTTTTTTTTAAATGTAGAGTGCTGGTACACCACTAGATTGGATTGGTTGAACTTGGCACAGTACTTGTAAGCCTGACACACACACTGGCTAGCGGTCAGGCAAATGAACTTAGATTGGCGGTCAGGCAAATCAACTTAGATTTAAGAAAATAAAATTATTGTTTTTTTAAATGTAGACTGCAGGTACACCACTAGATTGGATTGGTTGAACTTGGCACAATACTTGTAAGCCTGACACACACACTGGCTAGCGGTCAGGCAAATGAACTTAGATTGGTGGTCAGGCAAATTAACTTAGATTTAAGAAAATAAAATTATTGTTTTTTTAAATGTAGACTGCTGGTACCCCAACTAGATTGGATTGGTTGAACTTGGCACAGTACTTGTAAGCCTGACACACACACTGGCTAGTGGTCAGGCAAATAAACTTAGATTGGCGGTCAGGCAAATTAACTTAGATTTAAGAAAATAAAATTATTGTTTTTTTAAATGTAGACAGCTGGTACCCCAACTAGATTGGATTGGTTGAACTTGGCACAGTACTTGTAAGCCTGACACACACACTGGCTAGCGGTCAGGCAAATGAACTTAGATTGGCGGTCAGGCAAATTAACTTAGATTTAAGAAAATAAAATTATTGTTTTTTTAAATGTAGACTGCAGGTACACCACTAGATTGGATTGGTTGAACTTGGCACAATACTTGTAAGCCTGACACACACACTGGCTAGTGGTCAGGCAAATGAACTTAGATTGGCGGTCAGGCAAATAAACTAAGATTTAACAAAATATTTTTTTTTTTTTTTTAAAGTAGACAACTAGTAAACAAAATTGTATTGGTTGCACTGTGCACACACACAGTATAAGTTGTGAGCCTGACACACACACTTGCTAGCAGGGGCTAGCAGGGAGACAGGCAAATGATGTTAGATTAGACAGAAAAAAACAAAAACAAAAAAATGATGTTATAGCCCTAAAAAGGGCTTTTTGGGGATCTGATGAGTCCTTCAGCACTGCACTGGACACTGAATAAACTTGCCTAGCTATTGATTTCCCTATTCAATCAGCATCACCTACACTCTCCCTCCTCTCAGTAAGACTGCAAGTTAGTTATGATTCCAAAATGGCTGCTGTCCATGAGGTATAAGGGTCTGGAAGGCAAAGTATGATGCTGATTGGTTGGAATGTGTCTGCTGACTGTGAGGTGTAGGGTCAAAGTTTGCTCAATGATAAAGTATAGTGGGCGGATCGAACATCGCATATGTTCGCAGTTCGCCGCGAACGCGAACATGCTATGTTCGCCGGGAACAGTCCGACGGCGAACTATTCGCGACATCTCTACTCTTTAACAGTTACTCAAGAAGTAAAGAAAATGTTAAAAAAATAAACATGTTTAATATAAGAATTGTACTTATTTTGACATAACTAAAACCTTACAAGTGTCAAATACGTATATTACTAACTAAACAAATTTACAAACATACACATCTCATTGCCGTCATTTTTCTTATTATTCTTTATTTATTCTTGAAGAAAACCTGCAGCCCTCAGCATTGTATTTGAAAATGGGAAGATGATTCACCATTCAGCATGACTTATACTCAAAGCAAATGGCAAAAGTTACCTTACAGTGGCTGAATGATATAAAGATGAATGTCTTTGAGTGGCATAGTCAGAGCCCTGATCTAAATCCCATAGAAAATATTTGTAATGACTTAACTAACAGCCCCATTAAATCAGATGCAAGCCCATAAACCCTTTCTGAACACAAGCTGTTAAGGGACTGTCCGAGCCATGATCGGCCTTTACTATCCAACTGTATAATGTAGTGCGACACAGGCCTCTCAACTAATAGAAACTGGTCTATTAGCAGACTATTGACAGAGGGAGATTATAAATTTGCGTTCCACCTGCCCATTGGTTAACTGTGTTGTATTTTCATTCGAAGTAGCACGCAGGTCTCGGAGTTGGAAGTTTTTGAGAGAGAAAGAGATGTGGAGAGGAGGAAGAGGCGGGAAGAAGGAGGAGACGTAGAGGACTGGTGGAGAGGAGGAGGAGCAGAAGGAGGAGGGGAGTATAGTGGAGGAAGTCGGTGGTGGCAGGGTGGCCCTAACAGCAGGAACATGTAGGAGAGGGACAGAGGGGAAGGGGCTAGACTATGACATTACCTCCTTTCGGTATCCCCTTTACCCCCCAAGCCTCTTGCTCTCCCAGGATCTACCCACACCACACCCATGATATTAATGCACAGTCTTGACCATTTCTGATTGTGCTCTGTGTATGAAATACAGCTTTGTTACACTGTTCTAACTGTGTCAGTGTGTTATAAATGGTTGGGGTTATGGGACATCCACATACATCACATTTGTGTCACATTCCTATATATGTAAACTAATGAGCCCTAGTTACTATGCAATAGATCAATATTAATAATAGTCATAATAGCATTATTTATCATATAATAATATATATATAGCATATATAATCAACATAAAGGGTTAATAAACATGCAAATGTCCAATTAGTAATATTGTGGAGTATCAACATTCCCTTGAGGGCCTGATAGAAATATTACAGGTGAAACTGGAGTGGGTTGCCAGTTCCTTCTTTAGTGGACTGAGATTTGTCTGACCTCTTTGCTATGACGTGCCCACCTACAGTGGCCCTACATGGTATAGCTCACAACTTCATTCAGGTACTCAAGCCCCTATTATATATTTTATATTTTACATTTTATACACTAGTGGTATGAAATATTAATGTGTATTTTTACTCATATATACTGCAAAAGAAGTTACAATAGTGTTTCTAGTGGGATTAAATCTTATTGACCAAAACACAGCATCCACAGAGGAGACAATATTCTCAGGGCTGCCCACCAGGGAAATTTGTTCTAAAAGTGGAGACGATCATTTTTGGGCCTCTACTGTGCTAACAGGTACAAGAGCCCACATAGACTATGCTAGAGACTCACCTGATTTACCTGTGATGTGGACCACTTTGCCAGTGTGAATAACTTACCTCTGTTCACGAGGTTGACACATGTGAGTGGACTGATTTGCATATTTTATTTTCAATAAACAAATTTGTTTTATCTGCACTAGATTATGATGCTGCGCTTCTGCCCCCCATACCTTCTTTTCTTCACAGTAAGGGTGGTTAATCTGTGTAATTCTCTACCAAAGGCGGTGGTGGCAGCAGATTCGATAGATACCTTTAAAAAGGGGTTGCATATTTTTTTGAAAAAACAGGGCATCCAGGGTTATCCTGGATAATTAGAGAGTATTGGTCCATGGAGGAATCCAAACGCCAGTATCTGGGGACAGGAAGGAATTTTATTTTTTACCCCTATTGAGACAATTGACAATGTTTTAATGTTTTTTGTTTTTTTCTGCCTTCCTCTAGATCAATTAACAACTAATCTGCATATTACAGATCAGAGAAGATCTAAAAAGGTTGAATTTGATGGACTAAGGTCTTTTTTCAACCTTAATTACTATGTAACTATGTAACTTTGTAACTATGTAAGTGTATGGACCGAACACTACCAGGTGTGCAAACCGGGTCCCGCAGAGGAAGAGGCACAAGTGATCAAAGCAAGAGGGTTCCATAAAAACATTTACTTCTGTTTCATAGACTATTCTAAAGCCTTTGACTGTGTCGATCACAATAAAATGTGGCATGCTCCTAAATAGTTGGTAGTACCAGATCATCTCATCCTCCTCCTGAGGAATCCGTATGTGGACCAAGAAGCCATGATAAGAACTGAATATGGGACAACAGAATGATTCAAGATCGGAAAAGGTGTGCAACAAGATGGCTGGAAGAAATATCAACAACCTCAGATATGCTGATGACTTTTACTTTGACTGAAAGTGAGAAGGAACAAAAGGACCTATTGATGAGGGTAATAGAAGCGAATCCAAAAGAAGGCCTGCTGCTTAACGTTAAAAAGACGTAAAAACCCTACAGGACGTGAAATTCTGACCTCCGTCAGAGATAAGCCTTTGATCTGTAAAGCCCATTTGTTACTATTGCAAATCGCTATTAAATTGCTACAGTTCCTCAAAGACGCACTGGCTTTCAAACCTTGCAACTGGCAAATGTTTGCCAAAATATTGTGGGTTCAAAATAAGGACCCCCACAGAAACTATTGTTAACCCCATCACTCATGAGGGTCTATATAAACCATAATTAACCCCATCAGTCCAATAGGGGTTTATATAGACCCCTTTAGGACACTATTAACCCCAACATTAACACAATAAGTGCCTCATGACACAAAGTCTAAGCACTACACTGTTAACCCTTTCCTAATGTATTAATCCATATTAACCGATGGGGACCCCACAGCATAGGGGGGTAATATTAGATGCTGCGGGGTTACTGAAGTACCCCTGCGGCAGGGGTTAATTATTAATGTAGCACAGGTGCTTTAAGGTCCTTTAGGGACCCACGAAGTAGGAATTTTGAAATTGACATGCTGCAGGGTCCCAATTGGGACCCCCGCAGCAAGGGTTAATATAGGGACACTGCTGGGGTCCTGATGGGGACCCGGCAGCATAGGGGGGTTAATTTTAGATGCTGCGGAGGGGGGATTTTAAACATTTCAATGACGCAGGGGTCCTGATGGCGATCACTGCAGCAAGGTGTTAATGTAGGGAGCCAGCGGGAGGTCCCGCAGGCTTTATTGACGTCATGATGATGGCCTCATTTACTATTGGCTGTGTGTTAGCAATAACTACGGGCTTGCATGAGTAAGCCCTGAAATGATTACATACAGAAACAGGGTTAACAGGTTGAAGGCTTTGGGTCTGTAGTTACAGGCTTGTCTAATTTAATAGCTCTGTAACTACTGAGATTTTCAAGCCCGCACAAATGCGGGCTATAAATGTTTAACTGCAGGCTTGGAATTTAATGTGGCTAATGGTCATGGCAAATGGCAATTCCTGGAAAATTCCTGGCAAATAGATGGAAAAGAAGTGTAGGCAGTGACAGATTTTATTTTCCTGGGATCCAAGATCTCTTCAGATGGTGTCTGTAGCCATGAAACTAAAATACGTTTTCTTCTGGGGAGGAAAGCTATGGCAAGCTTGGACAAGCTAGTAAAAAGTGAATATATTAAATTATCAACAAAGGTCCGCATAGTTAGAGCTATGGTATTCCCAGTAGTAACATACGGATGTGAGAGCTGGACCATAAAGGAGTCTGAACGGCGTAGAATTTACGCCTTTTAATTGTGGTGTTGGTGAAAACTATTTAGAGTCCCTTGGACTGCAAGAAGATCCAATAAATCCATACCATAGGAAATCAAGACAAATTGTTCACTAGAAGATATGATCATTTGAGGTTGAAGCTCAAATATTTTGGCCATGTCATGAGACAGCAGGATTCCCTAGAGAAGACTCTGATGCTGAGAAAGATTGGAGGGGATCTTTCTCTTGTGGTCCCCATGATACCGCTTTCTGTTTTATGAGAAGGATTGAAGGAACAAGAAAGGGAACAACAGAGGAAGAGATGGATAGATGAGGTCAATTAAGCAATGAACATGAACTTGATGAAGCTCAAAGGGCCAGTGACTGAGAGATGTGTCTGGTGTGTGTCAGTCCATGGGTTATGGAGAGTCGGACACAACTGAAAGACTGAACAACTGCAACAAAGTTGATAGACTCATAATTACCAGTTAATTTGATTATGTATAACCCGTCCACCCCACACAGGCCACTTTTTATGCCTTGCCGAAGGTTGAGAAAAGGTCTGTACCAATCCCTGGTAGACCTATAGTGCCCGGGACAAATAACTTAACCCACAACATTAGCAATTATGTTGATCACTATTTGAAATATTTAGTAAGTTCACTAGCCTCTTATCTTAGGGACACTACTTATGCTCTCAGGCACCTGCAAATCTAAGTGTGCCAGCTAATAATATACTCGCAAGCATAGATGTGAAGCAGCTCCAGTATACTGTAGCATCCCCCATGCTCTTGGCCTAAAAGCCACTGTTATTTTTCTTAAAACTAAGAAAACGTTGCTAGAATCTTTCAATGGGTTTAACCTGACACTATTACGGTTCATTCTCACAAATAATTATTTTCTTTTTTTAACCAGAAGTGGTACTATCAGGTAAAGGTAACAACTTTGGGGACACCTTGGGCTCCTAATTATATGGGCTGTTGGGAGGCTATTCAAGTGTCTGATGAGCCAAGCGATGAGCGAAGCGAGGGCTGCAGTTCCCCACAAATGCGGGTCCTCGCGAGGGGCCGCATGTGCGGTGATGGAGCATCCCAACGTACCCGCAAATGCGGACCCTCGCAAAGCGAGGGGCCGCATTTGCGGTGGTGGAGGCTCCAACGTCGGCTGTGTTTTTCCGCAAATGCAGACCCTCGCGAAGCGAGGGGCCGCATTTGTGTTGGTGGAAGGTTCAACGTCGGCTGTGTTAACACACACGCACAACTTTTTAAAAAAAAAACCCTCAAAGGCGCCTCACAGGCGCCTCACACACGGTTAACACACATACGCACGGCCGCCTCGCAAAAAAAAATACTGCCGCAAAACGACCCATTCCCAACACGCAAGACCGGACGACAACGGCGCTCATGAAAACATCAGAAACACAAGAAATAAACACAACGAACACATAAAAAGCTTACTTACAGCAAGGGGGGGCATCTGGCACCTCGAAAAGTTAATTTACACATTCATTTAAGTCCAAAAAAACGAGTTTAAACTGCCGAAAATCACCTAAGCAAGAGAAAAAATGGCCACTGAACAAAACAGAAACGAGGCTACAGTCGTAACTATACTACAGTGACTCGCAAAACTGAAACAACACTACAGTCAATTTTACGAGGTACGTAACACATACTATGCGCCACTTGCTACACTGATATTAAATACCATTTTGAAAACTACTACGCATAAAATGGCGGATGGAACGCAAATTGGAAGCTGGAACGCAAATAGCGCATGCGTATTGCGTTCTAACGGTCGGAGGCACTTGAAAGTTTATAAATACTGCCTACTTTCCCGAAAATTTTACATTTCTACTCAGGTGATGAACGGAGTGACTGGATAGGTAACTGCTGCTGTTACTTGAGAATTGTTTCCTAATTTCCTACTTTACACTGTGCAATGTACAACTGAGAGGTAAGCTATAATATATTACATTTTATTATCAAGACAGGACAAAAAAACAACAAATTTAACTATGAAAATGTGATTCATGTATAGTGACATGTCACACGCACATTTATTCGTATAGCCCCTACAACAAACTTATCTTAACCCAAACTAATTAAACAAGTATATTTCAATGACATTAAAAAAAAAAAAACTTTAACTATGAAAATGTGACACGCACATTTATGTGTGTAGGCCCTAAAACAAACTAATGTTAAATGAAACTAATTAAACAAGTATATTTGAATGACAATAATTTACTGCAACTCATAGCAAAAAATAATATGACACTAATACACATGGGTCCTCATTCAATTTGAAATTTGTCAATTGAATAGGGCTCTATATAAGCACATAACATATTTTTTTGACAGAAGTTTTTAGTTAGTGAAAACCTTGGTTTTGGATAGAGGTTCAGTAACTAAACAGTTTGTTGAAATTTTTTTGTATGCGCTTATATAGAGCCCTATTCAATTGGGCAACTCGGAATTGAATGAGGCTCATGGAACCGAAAGCTGAATCTTTGCCCTTTTTTTACTATTCAAACAGAGTCTGCATCAACAGCGTCACTCAAGAATTTGCACCGTGCACTGTGAACCAGAATCCCTTTTAAAGAACACAAAGAAAGAAGAAGAGGTAAGATTGAAAAATACATTACATGCTGAAAAAGACCATGCTTTGCTAAATCAAAAAGAAGAAATATACAATTAACCATTTCACTTTCTTTTTCAAACAGACACTACAAGAAGACCGGCAGATTAAGATTGGCAGGAGGGGTCCCTCTGTCATTCGGGCACGAACGACACTTCAATCAAGGTAAAGTATAACAAGTAGAAAAAATAAAGGAACTATATACTGTATGTTTAATGGCCGCCAATATAACAATTTCAAGTAAAATACAAATAAAAAATACATATAAATTGAATAAGGAACAAAACAAATGTTCAACAAACTTCACAAAGACCTATACAATTTAGGAAGACAGACAGTTTCACAGAAACCAAAAAGAAAAAAGAGGTGGCCACAAAACAGGATAGCATCTGAAACATTAGCAACATACATAAAACAAAAGTATTCCTCCTCTTTACTGTAAAATAACCTCCAACCATCACCCACAAGCCAAATGCAGCAACCAAAAAGTGGTGAACACAAAACAGGATTAAAAAAAAAAGCACAACATGATATAGAAAAGGCAATTAACATTGAATTGTACTGTCCAACATGATTGAATACTCATAAAGAACACTAATTGAACAAATAAAGTAGACAAAATATGGTGGACACAATACAGGATTGTACCAAAAATCACTAGAAAAGTAAATTAATATTCTTCTTTACTGTTTAAGAAGCTATAAGCCTTACAAAGAAGCCTAAATAAGCATACCAAAAGTGGTGGACACAAAACAGGATAATGCTAAAAACATTGCCATCATATCCAAAATAGCAAAAACATTCAATTTCCCTGTACAAAAACATTTAACCTTCATAAAAAATACTTATTAAGCAAATAAATATGCAACATATGGTAGACACAAATAGGATTGTACCAAAAATCACACAAACACATAGCAAAGTAAATTAATATTCTTCTTTACTGTTTAAGAAGCTATACGCCTTACAAAGAAGCCTAAATTAGCATAGCAAAAGTGGTAGACACAAAACAGGATAATGCTAAAAACATTGCGATCATATCCAAGATAAGAAAAACAGTTATTTAACAATACAAAGAAAGTACAGCTACAATGAACTACAAGCACATATAAACAAACTGTTGATAATAAAAAATGTAAAAGACAAACTTAACATCTCAAACTAAACTAATTATACATTATTTTCTTTTACAGATTAACATGGCTACTAACGAGAGCAAACAAGAAAAGATAAGACGGCAAGCTAGAGAAGGACAACAGAGATGGGCCAACCAGCAGACACCAGAGGAGAAAGAAATTTGACGAGAAAAAGAACGCAAAAGAATTGCAAGCAAAAGACTGTCAGCTGCAAAAATTAAAGATACACCAAAAAAAGCTAACAAGCAAACAAAGGATTTAGAATCTGTTCCTGAAATGTCAAATACGTATATTAATAATTAAAGAACTTTCCAAACATACACATCTCATTGCCGTCATTTTTTGACTGGCAAGTTGCTAGTATTCTTATATTCTGGACGGTTCAGTAACAGAGTTTAGAACATTTGTAACCATGTTAAATGAAAACCTCTTGGGACTCAAATTAATGTACCAAGACTGATAGCTCAAAGTTGACGCTTTTAGATCTTAAAATAAAGTTATACCCATAGGTCCATATCTAAGGAACTAGACGTAACTGCAGCAGTTACGTTGAATTCAAGCATCAAGCGGACTTGTTAAGAACTAGGTTTAAAGCTATAGGGTATCCAAACTGGTATCCCAAGCAGGCTTGTATAGGAGCATTAACAACTAAACAAATGGCATTACTCAGGCATCTGCTACATTTCATAGAAGCAAACATATTAAAGTAAAGATGTTGACAAATAGCCTGTTTCAGGTTAAAGAATCCCCTAATACATGGCTAAAGCTGTGGAAGGTACCAGGCATGGCAATATATAAGTCCTATTAAGCTGTGTATCCATCCTGTTAATTGCACGATTTTTAAAACAATAATCAATGGCACTCAATCTAAAAACGAACAACACCTAAGTAAGTTTGATCTATAGGCCTGGTAACCTACTCAGAGAGCAGCCTCTTTTAGCTCACTTGTGCCCTTCACAGGGAGAAATGTCCTGTGGTATATCAGTTTGATCTCACTCAATAGAGTGATCCAGCCCAGAAATACCAGGCAATTCCACCCTGAACAGGACAAACAGCAAACCCCAGTTGTACACTTTGGTCTCACTTGGGCCACGTCTGGAGCACCCTTTCACCCAAAGGGTGACAAAGTCCCTGAGGGTCATTTGCATAAATAAAACAAGAGTCAAAGGAGAATTATTTCCATTAAAGACTTTTACAACTGTAGCTCCTCATGAGTAGTATACTTCATTAGGTGTATTTGCAACAAAGTATATGTTGGGAAATTCTTCTGCCAACTAAGAAGATGTGTAATGGAGCATGTCTATGACATTAAGAATGACTTGGATATTTCTGTGGCAAGACACCTGAAATTCTTTCTAATTAACTGTGCTTTAGTTTTGTGCATTGGACAACGTTAAACTAAGCCCAAACAAAGGCGATTTGGACCACCTGTTATTGCAAAAGGAGAGCAAGTGGATCAATGGACTTAATGAGGGATTTTCCTTCAGCTCATTTGTGCAATAATTTAATTTGGATATTTAGACGTTATATAAAGGATTAATCATCCTATATTTGAAATATATATACTAAGTTAAATAATGTTTATTATTATTCCATTTTTTATTTCAACAATGGTCTTAATTTCATTCAGTTTTTTAAATCATTACTATGTTTCATGTATTATTCCATACATATATATATCTTTCCCAAGACCATTAATTTCTGTATATGTATACATAAATAACACTTCTTATCAACTAACTTGCTAACCATGTCATGTTTATGGTTTTATTTACGACCAATGAAGGTCAAGGATTATTAACTAATTTAATTATAATTTTGTTGTAATTTGAAGGTCACAGAGCACCATCTTGTGGTCCAAGGAATGAAATGTTTCTATAAAAACATATATATATACTATTAAGAGTTAAATATTTTGTGACATCATGAGGATTTCTGATTGGTTGCCAAACACATGGGCTGATTGGAATTTCTGATAAGCAAATTAAGTTGGGGGTATAATTAGGGGAATGTAGCTGACAAGAAAAAACGAACTAAACATAAAGGAAAAGGAGAGAGAGAGAGTTTGTGGGGAGTGGACAAAAGAATTCCAGAGAACCTGTGGATTGACTGGTGAAATCATGTCATAGTTGGTAATGTATAAATTTAAATATTTTATTTTATAATAGAATTGGAAAATATTATTATAATGTATCTGTTTAGTTTATCTCTTATCAAAAAGTTATTACGGTTTAGTTTTTGCCATTAAAATGTATAAATATATACAATGTATAAATATATACAAAACTTGATATGTTTTTTTATCTTTTTGACCAAAACAGATAATTTAATTTAAATTTAGTTAATTCTACAATTATATCATAAAATACATTTCCATAATTGTGTTATATTCATAGAGACATGTCTTTATATTTACATTATACCCTACAGTATATAGACAATGTTAGTATCACATATAAAAGTTGTCAAACTGCGAGTTGTCGTCACGCTTGTGTCCCTCGCAAAGCGAGGGCCGCAGTTGCAGGACGACAACTGGCAGTTTCACAACTCCCCCTGTTCCGGCTTCCCCTGCCCCACTGATGCTTGTAATGAGCTCCATAGGCGCTCATTGCGAGGCCCACAGTATAGCAGGTCACATCAGCCCCAAGCTGCAATTGATTGCAGGCCTCACTTCCCTGCTCCATGCTCCAGCCTTTCCGGCTCTTACCGCTGTGGCCGTGGGGGGGGGGGGGGGCACGAGTGGGGTGGTGCGTACGGGAGGTCAGCCCTGCAATGAATTGCACCGGGGGGCTGATGTGACCCACAGTACTGAGGGCCAGCTGTTAGTCAGTAAAAGCAGTAAAAGCAAAGCAATACTGTTAGTTATGGGACTCTCTCTAATCCCTGAAGAGATCTTCTTTTCTGGAAGTCTCAACAGTGTTAGGGACCCAAAAGCTGGCTAGAAACCCCAATATAAAGACATATTGACATAAATTTTAAAAAAACAACATACATCAATGAGTGAGTTGGACTAAATATACCATGACTAAAGTGATGTGAAGGCAGAACTCATAATATGTATTAGAAACCAATTTGATTTTAAATAATAAACAGGGCTTAAAAATATTACAATATACCATTGCGAGGCCCGTGATGAGCGCCGAAGGCAGTCATCACAAGGACAGTAAAGTAGAGGGGGAGAGGCTCGCAATGAGCCCAAAGGCCAAAGGCGCTCATTGAAAAGCTTGCAATGGCCGCTGAAGGTGCTCATTGCGAGGCCTGCAATGAGCGCCAAAGGTGCTCATCGCAAGGCAGGCAGGTTGGTGTGGGGGGGCGGAGAGCCTTCCAATGCGTGGCAAACACCATTGCCAGGCTTCAAATTTTATTGCCTTCATTTTTAACGGGCAAGTCGCTAGTATTTTCGTAATGTTATTCTGGTGATTTTTAGAATTGGTGTATTTTATTTCATTCCTTGGGTTGTTAATTCTGATAAACTGTTATATTGAGATTTAAGGTTTGAAAAAGAAAATGCTATACAATAATGATTTGTAAAATCTGATGGTTATACATTTTGTTTATTATCTGGCTAATTTTATTTTGTTTTATTTGCAAATGATTTGATTTTTTTTTATTATATATATATAATTAGTTTAATTTGTACTTTGTTATCAATAAATGTTATTTTATAAAGATGATTTTTTCTCTATAAATTGATTTTGAACTCATAAATGTATTATAGTATTTAGAAAATTATGTCACTATAAACTAATAATTCTGACATATTGGAGGCACTGCAGAGAGAAAATATATTTATAGACAATGGATCAACAGCAGGGGCATTATCTTTAGATGAAATAATTGGGAGTGGTAAACAAGGAATGTAGTTGTTGATTAAAATTTTAATTTCAAGTGTATATCCTGTTTGTGAGTACAGAGAACAGTTGTCAGAATATTTGGATAAAATACATCCTGAAATTAATGGTGATACAATTGATGATTGGTTACATGATAAAAATGTGTTAACAACTGTGAGCTATAAATGCAATTTAAATTTAATCAGAAAGAAGCATTTAGCTATGTTATCAACTGTTTGTATGAAATTGGCCAGAAGTTGGAAATATCAAAATTCCCAAAAGGAAATTACCATAAATGATTTAAATAATCAAATTCAAGAGGTCTCTATAACTTGTCAAACTCTGAGAGAATTACATGGAGAAAAAGAGAGCTAGCAGATCAGCAGTTTCTCAAAATTAAAGAATTAGAAAAAAAAGTTGTAGAAACAACAGAAATGTTTAATGCAGCCCAAGTTTTAAATGGTATGTATGCAGAGAAATGTGATGAATTACAGGCAATGATAGAAAGTTTAGTATGTTAGCGTGCAGAAGATACAGATGTAGAAGGTAAAAAATCAATCCAATTTGAGGAATTGTTTGAGAAATGTGAATATTTAAAAGGAAAAGCTGAACATACAAATAAATTAACACACAAATATGTTCAGGATTGTCAGGACTTAAAAATAGAACAGAATAAAGTGCAACAAAAGATTGAATTCTTAACTCAAGAATTAACTAATAAGAAAATTCATGAGGCTGAGATATTTGTAGAAAATAAAGAGATCCAAAAATAACTGTAGCTAAGAAAGAGATAAAACAATATAAACAGGATGTTGAGAATCTGAAAGCAAAAGCAAAAATGTGATAAATGATTCTAGGGATTCTGGGGAAGAATAAGTATCCTCAAAGAATACACATAAACAATCACCCATAAAAAAATACATAGTTCCAAATATGAAATTGATATTGATGAGGAAGTACAGGCTATCAAAAAATGAATTAAACCCTATATCAAAAATTCAAAATTGTCCATAGAAGACCACCTTGATTTGTTAGAAAGGGTGATGGTTGAATTAGGAATAAGGGGGGCTAATGAAAATATCTCATACCTCCATTGGTCATTTGATAGCTCTTATACCTCATTTTTCACTTCTCTCCATGATAGTGATATAAATGATTGGGAGATATACAAATCTGAGGTGAGAAAATATTTTTCTGAATATAGGAATCCACAGGCTGCCATGAAAGCAGTTCATAATCTCAGATGTAAGCCTGATGAAAGCCCCAAAGAGTTTTTAATCACATTAAAACACGCCTATAGACAGACTGCGAAAAAGACAGACCCAGAATCTCCTGAACTTAAGAGAATTTATTTCCATGCACTACCTTTGTATGTTCAGAGAAATATGGCTCAATTTCAACAACGCCAGGCCTTTAAGTTGGTTGGTAAATGAATGTACTAAAATCTATGAGATTCAGCTTGATGGATGGAATAATTACAAGCAAAGGGAAAAATGTAATAATACAAAGGTAGTGCATGGAAATAAATTCTCTTAAGTTCTCGTGCTGCCCCTACTATTTGGAACTCCTTGCCTCGCTCCATTAGATTATCTTCCTGCCCCAAAACCTTAAAAAAATTACTTAAAACACACATATTTAAAAAATCATATCACCTTCAGCCTTTATAATTACAACTGCACACTCCACAGCATAACAACACTCCCACCCACAATCTACAGTACAACACACAGACCCCTCCAATTGACTAAACAAATTGCATTCACGTTGCCATCTTGCATTTGTCACCCTCTTGTATCACACCTAAACCCTTAGATTGTAAGTTTGTGAGTTTTCAATTGTGTGTCCGTGTCTTGGAAACAAGCACTATGTGCATTTGATTATATGCTCAAAAACAGGGCCCTCCATTCTTTATAAGGTGTTAAGTTTGTTTTTTGCCTTGAACAATACCACTGTACAGCGTTACGGAATATGTTGGCGCGATATAAAGACAATAATAATAATAATAATAATAATAATAATAATAATAATAAAACCGAATCTCCAGTATGAGACCGGTACAAAATCTTATTGAGATGTGGTTAAAGGTTCAAACAAACCAAATCAAGTACAGTCATCATTTAGACCAGTAAAGGTTGCAAATGAAAGACCTCAAAATGCAAATAATGATTCTTTCTATGTTAGTCCAAATTACATGGGAAACAATCCTATTAAACATTATCAGCCTTATTAAATTGCGATTCGGCCAATTGAATAGGGCTCTATATAAGCACATAGCATATGTTTTTTGCAGAAGTTTTTAGTTAGTGAACTTCTATCCAAAAGCAAGGTCTTCTAACTAAAAACTTCTGTAAAAAAATATGCTATGTGCTTAAATAGAGCCCTTTTCAATTGGTCAGATCACAATTTAATAAGGCTGTAAGTCTGGAGGCCAAAATCCCCTAGTTCAGAAGGAAGATTAACCCCTCCAATGCCCAGTACTTCAAATTATTCAGAGAGTCAAAGGGTTAAAAGATATAACCAAAATCAAAATTCTAAACCATCCTCTAATTTAGAAGAACAGGTTAAAATGTTGACACAACAAATGACTGTATTAATTGCAGTATTCAATACTCAGTCAGTTAGAAATAATCCAACCCAAGATGGTCAAAATTCCCAAAACCAAAGCCAGTGACTGAATACTAATTGTAAAAGTAGATTAGTGGACAATAACACAAACAGAAATCATACCTGTGAATATCCTAACTCAAATGAAAATATAAAAATATGTTCTAAAAAAATGGTTAATGATTTGTTTCTTCTTCATGAGTATCCTTTCTTTTCCAAAACTCTTATTCAGTGAGGAAGGGGTGTTTTCAAAACCAAGGAAGATGATACAGTAGATATAACTGTGAACCCTTTAGGTTCACAGGAGGTAACACAGATCGAACCAGGATCTACCGGTAAAGGGTTATTAGCGGATGTAAGAGAAGAGCATTGCAATGTCATGACAAATGATTTATTACATGTTCAATTTATTGAAAGTGAAACTAATGTATACAGGAAATTGCTGATAGTCCTTCAGAAATAGTATTAGATTGGATAGATAATACTCCACAATCTGACTTTTTAAACAAAAATAATCAATGGAAGAAGTCAGAGATGTTAAGACATACACATTTCCTATTTGAAATGGAGGAAATACAGAATCGATATTATGTTTCTGTTGATATACAGAATGTAGAAACCTTAAATCATAAGGCATTAATTGATACAGGTTCTCAAGTCCCAGTAATTTCCAAAGATACATATGATGAAATTGACAGTAGAGCGAAAAAGAAAGCTATTCTGAAACCATTCGTTGGAATTGTTAGAAATGTTGATGGTATTAAAGTTAATACTGTAGGCCATATATGGTTAGATATCAGAATAGGAAATAAAAAAATGAAACATCCAGTTATTATAGTGGATATTCTTAGTTACAAAATCATAATTGGGACTGATTTACTTAGAAGATTTAGTCCAGTAATTGATTTTATTGATGGGGTGATATAGTAACAAGTCAAATTTCCCATCAATTATAAACGGGTTAAACAACCTCATATGCAAAGGAATTGTCATGTTATTGAGAAAAAAGAGGAATCAGTAGAGATTAATTTCCAAAATAATCAAATGCCTGAGATGACAGTACTTAAATGTGAAGACATTTCTGGAGAACAAATAAATCGTCAAAATGTGATCCAAATTGATCAGGCGATATTAAAAATATTCAAATAGAGGGAAATATCCTAACTATCTCTTAAAATAAGAAAGTTTCTGAGCCATTAAACATAAGTAAACACCCTAGACTCCTAGTGGAAATCAATGATGAAGGTTTTTTTTCTTTCCTGTTGATATTCTAGGTATGATAAATTCTAAACAAGCAAAATTAGCTCTAAACCATGAACAAAGCTACATTGATGAAGAATATCAATTCAATCCGAAATACACAACCCTATGATCAATGGGTATATCAGACAGATCATGAAACGTCAACTCATGCTATTATGGCAAGATGTTTATTACCTCTTTTCATTCGGGTTAAAAAGGTTATGCACCTATTCATAGTTATTGAGGATTCCCAATATCCAATCTATATTGGAAATGATTTATTACATTGTTTTGCATCTCAAATTGATTTGATCAATAATGTTATCCGGTCGAGACTAAAAGATAGGCCCTTAGAATTCATAGATGACTGTGCAGATGGAACAAATTGTTACAGTACCAGAGGGGGTGGCACAATTTCCTCTCCCTTTACAGGTAAACAAAAGTGTCAAAAGATTAGCAGCCTTATTAAATTGCGATTTGGCCAATTGAAAAGGGCTCTATATAAGCACAGAACATCTTTTTTTTTACAGAAGTTTTTAGTTAGTGAACTTCTATCCAAAAGCAAGGTCTTCACTAACTAAAAACTTCTGTAAAAAAAATATGTTCTGTGCTTATATAGAGCCCTTTTCAATTGGCCAAATCACAATTTAATAAGGCTGTATAGGTGCAGATGCTTTTGTAAATCTCAGTCATCAGATGCAACCAAAAGGCTTCATATTTATTCATACACCTGTAATCACTATAACCCAAACATGTTTTATTATTGTGGTAAATAACACAACATTCTGAGTACAGTAGAATCCCGGTTATCTGGCACCCAACTAACTGGGACTCTCAAGCAACCGGCACCGGCATGAATTCCCCATTTTCAAAAAACTCCAGCTAAACCGGCATAACCGGCACTATCCGGCAGTTCAAGACTGCAAACAAAAATGCTAACTTTTTTTCTAATTGTTTTTTTGGGCCCTAAATGGCCCAATTTAGGTGCTAATGACTTTTAAAAGGCATTTTTAGGGGGTTTGGGGGGGTTAAGGGACGTTTAGACCCTTAAATTCGGGGTCTCACGATTAACCGGCAACTACAGTTATCCGGCAATAGGGAGTCCCCGTGGGTGCCGGATAATGGGGGGTTTACTGTATTTTACTTCTTAGCTCATTAATTCTGTTATTGGTTTGATACAAGAGAGTTATGTACGTGATTACCAGATTATGGATCAGTGTTTTGACACACAACCTGAGGGATTATTTACTGTTCAGTCTATTTATCCTTTTAGTTTCACTGAAGGTAACTGTGATATTAAGGATAATGAACTTATCTTTAACCAGAACATTGATGAACAAGAGTATGAGAAATATCAAAACACTGAAATGAAGGTAAGTATGATTACTACTGATTTGTCTACACAACTGGAGGAAACATATGAGATTAGTCAGCCTGAGGTATTCCCTGGGTTTAGGAATAGTGTTGAGGACAGATAGCCTTAGCTAGTGGATGTTCTAATGACATTGAGTGCCAAAAACTAAGACAAGTATTATTTGATTACCAAGATATGTTTTATAAGGACTCATATGACTGTGGTTTGACTGATTTACATGTCACTAAAATTAAAACTGACCCAAATATGCCACCTGTATTTGTGAAGCAATATTGAATCCCTCTTGCCTCTTATGAATCATTGGCAGATATTATTAAGAACCTAGGGGGATTTTAGACCAGTGCACAGTTCTTTTAATAACCCTATTCTAGGTATGTTAAAACCAAATGGAACCTGGCGTTTATGTGCTGATTTGAGGCAATTGAATAAACGGGTATACATGTCTGCATGGCCCGTTCCATATATCGATCAATGTTTAGCACAAATACAAGGATCTAAATTATTTACTACACTTGGTTGTACCCAAGGTTATTGGACCATTAAAGTAAGTGAAGAGGACCAATATAAACTGGCTTTCACCTTTGGGAAACAGCAATATACATGGACTAGAACCCCATTTGGCTTCCTAAATTCAGGGCATGAATTTGCTATATTTTTGCATAAGACAATGCCTGAAGCTCAGGATCAAGGGCCATTAACATATGTAGATGACATCTTGATTAAAAAATATTGCTGAAATCAGATATGTTTTAGATCAATTGAAGCATGCAGGAGTTAAAAAGGCACAATGGTGCCGTACTAAAGTTAACTTTTTAGGTCATGAGATAACTCCTGAAGGTATAAATCCACAGAAAAAACAGATGGAAGCTCTTCTTAGAACTAAACCCCCTGGAGGAAAATTAGAACATTATTAGCTTACAAAGGAGACCTGGAGATGGACTATATAATAAATAATGGAGGTTATAAGAATAAAATGTTTCTGAAATGGGCCCCATGGGAGAAATATGTAGATGCGAACAACCAAGGTGAATCATGGTAAAGGTATTTGCTCTCTGCCCCTTATTTGTTATTGTTTTTGTTATTAATGTAATAATGTTGTCTATGATAGGATGGGAATGTCTATTGTTATTGTATTTTGTATGTTTATGTAATTTACTTTGTTTTAAGATGTGTCTAGAAAACTATTTCATAAAAATAAAAAAAACTACAAATTTGAAAGAGTTAAGATCATTTTTAGGCATCACTAACTATTCTCGTAAGTTTATTGATAACTATGAGGAGGTAACCAGGCCCCTGCTTTGGTTATTAAAGAAAGGAGAGCCATGGCAGTGGGGTAAAATTCAAAATCAAGCCGTAAAAAAATTCAAACAAATCCTCAGTCAGGCTCCTTGCTTAGCTTATCGGGAAATGGGTAGACCATTCTTTTTAGAAACTGGATATACTGATTTTTGTTTGAGCGCTGTTCTATATCAGAAATTGAGCCAGCATAGTAAAGTTATTGCGTATGCAAGTAAGAAATTATCACCTGTAGAGGTAAAGTTTAATGACTGTTAGAAGGCTTTGTTTGCCACTGTATGGGCCCTACAAAATGTACAAAATGTTATCCAAGGTGAGAAAATTATAGTAGAAACCGCTCATCAACCATTACAATACATTCAGAGTGATAAAATTAGAGCTGGTAATTTATCAAATAGGCGTATAACTGCCTGGACCTTATCCTTACAAGGATGGCCTTTGGAAATTAGATATGCACAGAATAAGAGGAGTCCAGTGGCCCAAGGGTTAGCTGATTTACATGATTTTACCACCACAGATCCTCTTAGAGAAAACTGGTCAAAAATGGATCTTATTGAGGAATATAAATGATCTCCACATAAGGTGTATGAAGAAGTATTATGTAAAACTCTACCCACAGTTTACGTGGATAGATGTGCATATCATGTAAAAGATGGTGCAAATAATAAATTAGTTGCAGGAATTGGTAATGTATGGAAAGATAATATCCCAATTCCACCTGAGAGTTATAAAATAGGGTCCAAGACTAGTCAACTATCAGAATTAGTAGCCGTATATCACGCTGTCCAAACCGCAATAGAACATGATCTTAAGGAGTTTGTGATCATTACTGATTTGGAATATGTCCGTAATAGTTTCTTAGAATACCTACAGGAATAGAAACATGATGAAATAACAAGTGCCTGGAAGAAACTGGTGAAACATGGTAAGTTAATACATGCTATTGATGAGATGGTAATCTCTAATGGAATGACCATATATTGGAAAAAGACCAAGGGCCACTCAAAGGTAATGGGGCAGGATAAAGAAGGAAATGATTTGGCTGATAAGTTGGCAAAAGAAGGTGACCTAGAGGGGGAGCTTATTGATGTGGATCACCTTTTGTGTCCATTTCAAATTCAGGCTATATGAAGACAACAAACCCAAAGTAATACAGAATTGTCCATAGCCAAGTGGTCCCAGGCTACTCCTAATTCAGATTTAATCAGTAGTCAGAAAGAGGATCCCAGTATAGATATATTTCATAATTATATACAAGATCCAGTTAAATATCCTCTGAGTGAGATAGATGTTGCAGGTAAAGAATACCTGAGAGTTTTAATGAAATCAAACACCCAATTTAGCATCTTAGATGGATTGCCTTTTTGTACATCTAAGAATGGAATAGAGCAATGGGTGGTTCCTACTTTATATAGAGGCCTAATGTTACAACATGCCCATGATGGCCCGACATCAGGTCACAGAGGAGAGAAAATCACCTATGAAATACTCTGGGATTTTGCGTACTGGCCACACATGTTGAAGGATGTCCAAACATATTGTCAGGAATGTTTGGTATGTCCCCAGTATCAACCTAATACACCTACCCATAGAGCTCCTCTTCAGAAAAAAGGGATGTCTATGCCCTGGTCAGATATCCAAATAGACTTTATTGGTCCTGTAACAACATCGTCTAGGGCTAATAAATACATGCTACCGCTTACATGTCTATTCACCAAGTGGTTAGAGTGTCTTCTGGCTCCAAATTGTAAAACTGAAACTGCCGCAATGTTATTAATTAAAATGTTTTTTCTTGTTTTGGTTTACCACAGCTAATTGAATCTGATCGAGGAACTCACTTCCCTAGTGAAGTAATGAGTTGTATGTGGAAAATCTTAGGTGTTGCATATTTCCTATTGCGTTGTCTCTAGTGGTAGTGTGAGATGGTACAATCAATCCATTGTTAGTATTTTAAAGAAATTTGTGACAGAATCAGGAAAAGATTGGGATGTAAAATTACCTTTAGCATTAATGGCTATAAGATCTACACCTAGTATTACAACAAAAATGTTGCCATTTGAATTAAAGACTGTATTAGAGACGTATGGTACTCCCACAACACCTTATTTGTAGAACCCAAAACCATAATTTGCTGAATGCAGCTACAACCCATCAATATATAGAGAATCTGAGGAAACACTTGCCGCAGGCATTTGCTTTTCCTCAAAGAAATCTAGAGTAATCTGCTGTAAGTACTAAAATGTATTATTACCTAAAGACATCCAAAAAGGAATACAAGATCACAGATCAGGTGTATCTGTATAAGTTTTAACAAAACCAGGTGAAAGAGAAAAAGTTTCTGCTTTCATGGAAGGGACCGTCAATTATTTTGACATATCATGTAATGGAAGAATGAACTATGTTTTATCGGTGGGCAATTATTATTATTATTAAGAAGGAAGTTATTAACTATATCATACCGGTTGTGTATAAAATCCAGATTCCAAAAGATGGTGAAATGGTTGAATGTGTTCACATTAATCAAAACGAAAAGTTGTCATCCGCGATCTCAATTAAGAATTATTGACGATATTTCTGATGAATAAAGTGATCTTGAATACCTATGTCTAACAAGATTGTTCTATTTTTACATTGTATAGAATATATTATTAAAACTTTTTGTTTTATTTCCTTATAGGAAAAAGCAAGAATTAATAATGATGAAAGAAAAGACAGCTTTGATCAGGGTGATGCTGATCCTATGCCAAGAGGTCCAAATGGAACCTATTGTGAAACTGGGCCCTTTTCCAGGAAATCTTGTCCAAAAGCCTTCAGGGTTTATTGTCACCGGAAGGAGACTGACATTGCGAAAATGTCCTTGAGTGCGGACCCCTGATGATGATTGAAAGATATTTCAACAAACCCGATTTTAGGATGGAGGAATATATGTGATACTACTACGTTAGCAGTTAATATTGTATCCATCGGAGCATTAAAAAGGAAACCAAGGAGTTCTGTGTTTTCTTGAAAGAAATACAGAAAGAGTTGAAGCTATTATAACACAATGTAAAGCCTTAACAACAACTGTTGAACTTATTGGAAATGGGGTTTGAATTGGGAAGCGTTATGCCATAAACTGTTAACCCAAAGAATTGATTCTTAGCGATTCTACATTCTCATTATGACTAAACATTCATTTGATCTTGAAAAGATGGCATATATAAGCCTAATTTATTTTGACATATCATGTAATGGAAGAATCAACTATGTTTTATCCGTGGGCAATTATTATTATTAAGAAGGAAGTTATTAACTATATGAACTTATTATGTTTACAACTGTAATAATATCACATACTTCACAAAGAGTGACATTATTTCAGAGAGGGGGTTATGTCAGAGATTTTGTATGAATAAAATACAATATTATTTGGTTATTATAGTTAATATAATAATACTAGTATATACACTTTCTTTTTATATCCAATGTATTAATATATTATATCCTCTTTACATTTATATATATATATATATATATATATATATATATATATATATATATACGTATGCAATTTTATTATTGGAACATATCTATGTAAAAGATGTGTTTTTCACAAATTCTCACTGAAGTAGATCCTTAAAGGTTCTTTGTTCTGTAAAGACAATACCTAAGAGAATTCCTGAGCTAATTGATAAAGGTTAGCTTAAAAGGTTTATATTTCTTAAGATAATAGGTTACTCCTTTCAATTTCCATACATATATAGACTTTATATCTCTTTACCAAGACCATTAGTTTCTAATAAATGACACTTCTTATCAACTAACTTGCTAACTAGCAGCCTTATTAAATTGTGATTTGGCCAATTGAAAAGGGCTCTATATAAGCCCATAGCATATATTTTTTAAATTTTTTTTAGTTAGTGAAGACCTTGCTTTTGGATAGAAGTTCACTAACTAAAAACTTCTGTAAAAAAGGTATGCTATGTGCTTATATAGAGCCCTTTTCAATTGGGTGAATCATAATTTAATAAGGCTGCATGTCATGTTTATGGTTTTATTTACGACCGATGAAGGTCTAGTATTATTATCTAATTTTATTATAATTGTGTTGTAATTTGAAGGTCCAAGAGCACCATCTTGTGGTCCAGGGAATTAAATGTTTCTATTAAAAAATATATATACTATTAAGAGTTAAATATTTTGTGACATCATGAGGATTTCTGATTGGTTGCCAAACACATGGGCTGATTGGAATTTCTGATAAGCAAATTAAGTTGTAGGTATAATTAGGGGAATTTAGCTGACAAGAAAAAAACATAAACATAAAGGAAAAGGAGAGAGAGAGTTTGTGGGCAGTGAACAAAAGAATTCCAGACAATTTGTGGATTAACAGGTGAAATCTTGTCATAATTAATTTATTTTATGATAGAATTGGAAACCATTATTATAATTTATCTGTTTAGTTTATCTCTTATCAAAAAGATATTAAGATTTAATTTTTTCCATTAACATTTATAAATCTTTATATAAATTTTAATACAAAACTTGGTATCTCTTTTTATCTTTTTGACCAAAACAGATAAATTAATTTTATTTAGTTAATTCTACAATTATATCATAAAATACATTTCCATAATTGTGTTATATTCATAGATACATTTCTTTATTTTTACATTATACCTTATATAGACACTTTTAGTATATTTTAATAATGTTATTCTGGTGATTTTTATAATTGGTTTATTTTATTTCATTCCTTGGGCTGCTATTCTGGGTTTTGTTGTATATGTAATTGTGATAAACTGTTATATTGAGATTTAAGGTTTGAATAGAAAATGCTATACAATAACGATTTGTAAGATCTGATGGTTATACATTTTGTTTATTATCTGGCTGGTTTTATTTGCAATTGATTTAATACATTTGTTTATTATATATATAATTAGTTTCATTTTTACTTTGTTATTATCAATAAATGTTATTTTATAAAGAGGAATATTTGTCTATAAATTGATTTTGACCTCATAAATGTATTATTCTAATTTTTTTTAGGAAACATATTTCACTATAAACTGATAATTCTGACATATAGTACACTGTTTTGTAGGAGGAAAAAGCCACTCCAGTTGTTTTACATTGCAGAGGGAGGAACATTCCCTACTTAAATATTAAAAAAACATTTTTGCTGCAGGATGAAAGGTAAAATTGATGGACTTCAGGTAACTCATTTTTATGCAAAAATATAGTTGAAATATTAAAGTGAAAAGAGAGTATTTTGGACTTCACTGTCTCCTTATAATGTCAAACAATACATGATTAGACTGTATTTATGTAAAGTTATTGTAGTTATCTAATGTTCTATGCACCCCCCCCCAATCATGACTCTTTAATTATTCATAATATTAAACTGTTACTGATGTTCAAATCTAAATGTTTAACATGTTCAAGGAAGGAAGCAATCCAAGATTAACAAGGCATTTGATTCTAATCACATACTTATCCCGTGTCATAGATTGACAGCATTGTAATTTTTCACTAAACCCAGACCTTTTCAATTGGGTTTATAAAATATACCCTCTTGTTCTCTATTTTGTGAGTTATATGTTCAATTATATCAGTTAGTCCTATTTTAATTGTAATTGAGAAATTAAATTTAACCTACCAAGAACTTTGTTCAATCTCTGAGGAAGCCATTGTTTGGACTATAACTGAATTATGTTTAATTGTGATAGAGCGGTAAATCCGCTGCCTTTATCAGTGATGTACAGAGTACCGTACTGTTTAGAACACCACTCACAGATTGTTTATCAGGCTTCTAGTTGCTCTGTAGTAGCATATTTTTCCAATTCTGGAAATTATTTTATAACCTGCCACTCATAAATATGCCTGGCTCACACCTTTCCATGCAATAGTTTTAGAACAAAACAAACTGTGGATTTTATTAAGATATTATCTGACAATGAATGCCATGAGTCAATATTATTTTTTGATGGATAAATAAATTGCCACATTATGACACATCATCAATTGCTACATATAAAGAAGTTAGGGAGCACATGATTTTTGTGATTAAGAGTAGTTCAGAGACATTGCATGTGAAAGGAAGACATTGGGGTTAATGTTTGGGTGGCAAGTCTGGGAAAAAGTGCTTTTAGCTGAGGATTCTGTTCTTGGGTACCTAAAAACCTGGTATACGTTTGTAAGGAGATGACAGTGGCAGTATGTGTGCATGTGAAGAGTTTTAAGGATTTTTGTAGTGATGGGGACATAGAGATGTGTATTTGGAGATTCAAATGGATATTTGGTGTGTGTGAGGAGCACATGAACCTGCAACTTGTTTGTAAAATGTATAGAAATTAGACAAATGTTAGCATGGCAAAAACAAACCCACACACAGAGCACCACAAACTAAACTTAATATAACCCATTCCCTCTTACTGTGTGAAATATAAGATAAACAAATTAACACATTTCCTGAAAGATAATAATATATCAGAAAGTAGCCATAGGTGCCCTCTCTCTTTCTAGTTCAGAGAGGATCCATGTTGTCAGATTTCCTCTCTAGTAGTCCCTGATGTGATGCTTTGTGCCCTGTATGGAAACTGAATAAGCACCTAGAAAATAGAGAATCCATTGTACTAACTAAACGTGTGTTGTGAAGTCATTCAACAGCTCTCTCACAAGCCAGGACCAAGTGATTTCTCCACCCTCTGACAGTTCTCCATCACATGAGATTTCTATCCCATCTGAATCACATTCTTATATCAAACTATGTATCTCAATAAAACAATACAAAATTCTCATTGTAAAGAAGAACTGGCCAGGGAAGAGCATGCCTTAAATCTGGATGAATTTTAGGGCAGCTTTAGGGTGAGATTGTTTTGTTTCAGTATACCAACTCTTTTTTTTTTGGATATATCCCTGAAAGAAACAGCATTACAGCCAAAAAAGGGCTGCTCATGACTCTTCTCTCTACTTGCTGTAACTATCTATACATCTCCCTTTCTGATCTGTCACTTCCCCTTTTTTACTATCTATCCTCTTACTTCTTTCTAACTAACCCCTGGTCCCTCTCTTCTTTCTCTATGTCACTGTTGCCTCTCCTCATTCTCCTTTTCTCACTCTTTTTGTCCCTGTCCCATCCACCATACTGTGTTACTGTTCTCTCTCCTCTATATCTGTCACAGCCTCCTCTCCTCTTTGTCACTGATTATACCCACTGCTCTGTTGCTGTCCTCTACCTTGCCTT
Organism: Discoglossus pictus; assembly: GCA_027410445.1. NCBI lineage: Eukaryota > Metazoa > Chordata > Amphibia > Anura > Alytidae > Discoglossus > Discoglossus pictus. The sequence continues at coordinate 130,092,087 of CM050169.1, read as the reverse complement.
GTCTCCACTGTCATTGACCCATCTGCTATTGCTCTGACTGACTCATCTACACCTTCTCTATAACACATTTTCTCTATCACTGTCTCCTCTTTCACTTCTCTCATTGTACTGTCTCCCTCTTCTCTCAGTCAGTTTCCTCTCACTGTCACTGTGCACCCTTCCATTTTTCCTGTCTTCCTTTTTTACTTCTATCACTGTCCCTTAATATATTTTTCTCTGACACTAGCCGGAATCTCCTTTTAATCTCTTACCATCTTCTATCCAGATTTCACAATTAATACATAGAGGAAACACAACAGAAGCAGTTATCTTGGATGTGATCCACAGAAAATGCATGTTCTATTAATCTTCAATATGGCTTCATGATTTTGAAAGTGTTCTGCATCCTTGTAATATTCGGGTTCTACATAAATTGCATGAAAATGCATTTTTTGCTTATTCACAAGTGTGTGGAACCACTGATTTGTTAGAAATGTTCTCATATACTGCATCCCTCTGAGTGAGGTTTAGTGCAGGAACTGTCAGAACTTCATTTGTCCACATCATCTTGCTCTGCACTGGTCAGCAGGTCCTGCAACTTGAGATGTGGCAGACGGCTTCCTCACTTGAGCAGGGAGATGTCATCTGCAAAATCGTCCCGGGCTCGTCTGAGACAACGGGAGCAACGCCACTGGAACAGCATGAGGCAGAGTGGTAGCATGAACAGGGCACATACACCTGCCATCACATATGCTGTAGTCATAAGTGCCGACTCATCCAGTTGTGGAGTGTTGTAACCGCAATCCTCAAGGTCAGAAGCATAAAATGGGCCATCCACAGAAGGTGTGCGGAAATTGTCACGCACTGCAAGAAAGTAACATTAATAAAAGTAGTGTAACCCTTGTATTGGTTCTGTAGAAAAAAAGTGAATTGGTCTTTTAGCAGATAATACATGTAGAGACCAAAAGAAGAGCAGAGCTTTCACATGCCCAAATGTTTGCTATAACTTGTTTATTAAAATGTTTTCAGTTGGTCTCCACAAGGAATCATCATCCACAAAAGAGCAACATGCGAGTCCAATAATATAGACATATATCCACAAGAAGTAGCTTCTACAACAAAAAGACATGGCATACTCTGACCCCTCCATGTGCTTTATTACCCCACCTACTAAATATTGTGTGTGTGGGAGGGGTGTTATACTGATTGGTTTTTGGTTGAATGGGTTGTTGGGTCCTGTTTGCCAGGCTCTGTAGAAAAGTTTGAATTTGGCTAACTAATGTTGTTGTTTTTTTTTACTGCATGTCTCTCTTCTCTACTCTTCTTTCTTTTAACATTTACAATACTACATTCACTTATATTGAGCCATGTAACGATCTAAGAACCATGGGTGCAGTTTATTGCTGTATAAGAAGAGGTATAAAGGTGAACATTAACTGTAGAGCCACACACATTATGCACAGATCTTTCCTTCCTGCTTAATTGTTCACTGACAGTTGGGAGGAAGCATGCAAACCTTCTGAAAGAAATCAACATGGACTGATCCCAACACAACACATAGATTAGACACACCCTGCCCAATTCAAGGGCCTCATATGCATTGCTCCCATGTCAGGGAGTCACACATACTGCCCCACGAACAAGTTGATCCCATACAAACATTTCATCACAAAGCAGGTGTCAGTATAAATGGAAACCTCACCATGACATGTGGAGACAGCAAATCCAATGCGTTTGTTTGCACGGTCAAACACTACGTAGAAACCTTCCATAATAACAGCTCCCATAACAGTACCCGTAGATGACTGAGACACAGCAAACTTGTAACAATCATCCTGAGATGTAGAAATGTCCTCCACAGGGCGCAGATATTGCTGAAAAAGATAGGAACATTTTAGAAAGGGCAGTTGAGTGAGAGGATGAAACTGATAGAAAAAAGAGAAAGTCAGGGAAAAGTCATGGAATGAGAGAAACAAGAGGCTTAATGTTAATTGGAGAGTATGGAAGTGAGGCCTGTACTAAGAAGGGAAAGGAAAGAGAGGAGGTAGAGAGATAAAACAAGGAAAAAGGGAGGTGATGCAGCAACAGAATAATTGGGATGAGGTTAGTATGATATGAGAGAGACTTAAAGAGGGGGAGAGTAGGAGAGCAAATAAAAGGAAATGATGGGTGACAGTTGACAAAGAGAGTAAACCACACCCTCCAATATCATGTGTACTGGAGGAATAGGAACTGAGTACCTTAATACTGAGAATAAAAACACAAACCTGTGGCAAAATTGTGATTTTAAAGGACTGGTTGGTGGCTTCACCCATTAAATAGAGGGAGATGACAGGAAATATGTGCCACGGGGTGGTGTCCTCCTGCCAACAAACCAACTGCTCCCCCAACCAGAAACCGTCTGGGAATTTTTCTGTCTGAAATGGGAGAAAATCCAAAATCAATGACTAATTTCCTAAGTTACAGAACACAATTGTCACATTCACTTAATCACTCATTAGTGATGTTGACCTTGCCTGTTCCTTAGAAATTTTAATGAGTTTATTCACTAAAATTTTAAAATATCACTCATGCATAAAAAGGACTACACATACTAATTGAGGAAATGAAGAAAATTGTCATGAGAAACCTCTCACCATAGTGATTTTAGCCCAGTAAATACTGATGTCATAACTAAATCTGTAATTTGTCAGTCCATCCTTTCTTTTCATTAGAGTCATAAAGATCAGGGGCTTACCACTGTTAACAATAGAAGGTGACTAGTAGCTCTGTTTAGGATGTGATGATTTGTTATGTACCACAGCTCTGGGAGCACCAGAGCAAAATCTTGTATAAATTTAAACAAAGTGGTCTGGGTGAGTGAAAATGTACAATAATTTAAATATATGACTTAGATACAGCAATCAATTATAGATAACCAGCAGCAATGTTGTAATATTGTAAGTGGAGAGAAATCCATGAAATGAGATCCTGAAAGGCATATGCAAATAGTTCTGCTTTTCAGAATTATTTTTACTATGTTGAAATAGTTTTTTTGGCTCACACTGAAACATATTTGCTGTTTGGTGGCATGTAGATGGGATTTTCAATGTTTTACATTCACAGATATACAAATGTCTCACCGCAGATGCAGCTTTAATTGATTTCACAGCAGCATCAAACACTCTCTTGGGCAGTCGCAGGTTGGTTGTGCCACTGTCTACAATACTCTTATCATAATTATACTGGTGAGAGAGAAGAAAAGATAAACAGAGTGTAAAAACAATGCAAGTGTCCCAATCCCTGGGTGGGTGTACTTTGTCATTTGGTTCTTGGGGTGGTGGTATTTTTTTAGTCATGTGACTCATGGGAACGGTGCTCTGTATCTTTTATGTGACTGTTAGAGCTGATACTTTATTGACCTCTGTGTGGGGGTCACTGTGCCAGTCACATAGTTTGCTATTGGGATTGAGTTTATGTGCCAGTCATTTAATTATTGGGGATGGGGAACTGTACAGTGATATTACCTTTGGATGTGTGGCTATGTACCAGTTACATGACTCAGCTCTGCTCCGTTAGAGTCTACCTAAGGGCTGATCACTGAGGCAGTGAAAAGTGGTCTGATTGTAGTAGATGTATCCTAGGGGGTTGTTCTGTGCAAATTATGACTCACCTCTTTGCAGTCCATTCTTAGGTCCTGTCCGTTGATCTCAATTTTGACAATGATGACCTCATAGTACCACTCCTTCCTGATTGGTGTATACCAGATACTTCCCATGTACAGTGAAGGGTCAATCCCACCAATAACCTGCCGGGAGTAATGTCATAATGTATACAATTGGTAGTGCCTGCCTAAACATGCAAAAAGCCATGTGATAGTCCCCATATGTATTTAACTGTCAGTGGCTTTTACCTCATGTTAATAATCAGTAATGCTATCCTCAGAAGTACACAACAGTGTCCACCTTCCCAGTTATTCAACTGGGTGTGCAACCCTCCCCATGTATAAAACTGGCAGTATTCCCAGTGTGGAAAATGGTATTATTAGCTTCATCATATAAACAACTAGCAGTTTCAAACTACCCATATATCTAATTGATTGTGCCAACCTCCCATATATGCAACTGGCATTGTCATCCTTCCAATTTATACAAATGAGAATTTGTCAGACTTGCTATGGATACATTGGCACTATTGGTTTATATACATCTGGGAGTGCCAACATCTCCATGTATGTAACTAGCCAGCCTCTTCATTAATACAAAAACAATATATATGCAATGTGCAGTGCCACCATCACCATGCATGGAAGTGAAGTGACATCCTCATCATGTATACAACTGCAATTGTCAGTCTCCCCCTGTAAACATCTTCCAATGACTGCCCCTCCATATAAAAACAGGTTGTATATAGCACATATAGACAATGGCTAGTGCCAGTCTCCCCATGTATGCAACTTACATTTGCCATAATCACTATGTATAGAGAGATCAAATAAAGAGGAGACAGTGACCGTTTTCACATAATTAAATAGCAAAGACAGCCAGTTAGTGTCCTCAGATTTTCACATCTGGTAGAAAATCAACACCATCAGCACCTCACTCACCATGCTTCCTCCTACAGAAGTAGTCATGTCACTCTCGTTGTTGGAGAACGCTGCCCCACATAGTTGCAGAGAGAATATATTTGGTACTCGAGTCTGCTTCACAAGGGAGTCAAAAAATGGCTCCAATGTATCATCAGGCTGAGGGAGGGGACAGATATAAACAGAAAGATTGAGGGAAGAGGAAGAGGATAGACAAATGATATATATATATCACAGTAGTTAATAAAAATCAGCACCCTCCTCTATAGATACAGATTACACTCCTCAATAAAAACTCTCTCTATATACATATGTTATTATTGAATGACTTTTAGTACGTACAATATATATGTGGCTCTCTCTATACATACAGTAAACATAGAATAATGAAGAAAACATTGAGAGCATTTGAATAATTATAGAAATATAGAGCAGAGTTTTTGGGATGGGGTAATTTATAGACCTCCAAAACAAGATGAGGTATTAGAGCACTAGTGGAAGAAGTAACTAAAATGACAAAAAAGGGTGACAAAATAGTAATGGGAGATTTTAATTTGCCAGGTGTGGGCTGGAATATTCCTATCTCTGTATCAGACAGGAGTAAGTATATTCTTCATTCCTTGCAAGTGGCAGCACTTACACAATTAGTTATGGAGCCTACTCGCAAAAAAGCAATATTAGATTTAATACTCACAAATGGTGATATAGTGTCAAATGCATCTGTAGGTGAGAGCTTAGGGTCTAGTGATCACCAGTCAGTGTGGTTTAGTATATAAGTAAAAGCTGTGTCTAACCATACAAAAACAAAAGTCTTAGATTTTTGAAAGGCTTCATTTTCTAACAAGGAAAAATATTTAGTAGAGCAAAACAATTTGATTGTAGTACAGGAACAGTGGGGGCATCTGAAACAAACAATTTTAGATAGTACCTCACACTGCATTAGGTATGTTTAGAAAAGTAAAAGAAAAAAAAATCAAATTTGGTACTCTAGAGAAGTATATAAAAAAAAGCATAGGCAGTCAAAATCGGTTTTCAGATGTGCCAAGCCCACGTAGACCAGAACATTGAACAATCAATAAAACACTTTCTTTAGGTATATTAGTGAAAAGAGAAAAACTAACGGAGAAATAGTTAGACTTAAAAAAGTAGATTTGAGCTACGCATAAGAACACAGGGATATATGAAATGCCGAAATATTAAAATATTTAACACAATTTCTATTACTACAAGAGAAAGATTGCCTCTTTGCAGATGACACAAAATATACAACAGGGTAGGCATTCCAGGAGTACCAAATTTTTTTTTTTCCCCACGCACATAACCATTTCTCAAGTTTTATTAAATAATTACACATGACTTACACCTCCTGCAATGTCTACCCTGTTGTATATTTTGTGTCATCTGCAAAGACGCAATCTTTCTCTTGTAGTAATAGAAATTGTGTAATTATTTAATAACACTTGAGAAATGGTTATGTGCGTGGGATCTAAAGTTCACCATTAATAAATGCAAAATTTTGCACTTAGGTCACAAAAACATTATAGTAGTTTATTAGTTAATGGTAATTTGATGATGGTAACTGAAGAGGAAAGGGTCTTGTGCTTTTTATATGGTATGATTTAAAAGTATGCATACAATGAAACAGAGTAGGAAAAAAACAGTAGGAGGCTTGGATGTGTTGGTAAAGGAAATAGCAGCAAAATAGAAGGGGTACAATACCACTCTATAGACATACAATATATACTTATCTTGACCTACTTGTAGTACATACTTTGCTCTCTACAAATACAGCATATACTTGTTTCTATATACACACACAATATATATATTTTTATCTTTACCTACACTTCTCTCTCTCTCCATACAGTATTTGTGACTTTTGTCAGTGAGTACCCAGATACCTCTATACGTACCCTGGCTATCTCAGCATAAGCCAGCCCAAGGATTCCCTCCCAGTTGGAACCATTGATAAAGAACTTGTCTGATTCAGTGATAGATGCAATGTTGGCTGTAACAGTGACATTGGGGCCATGTGGGATTGTCACCAGATCAGTGCCCAGCTCTCCTTCCCACTTCCCTTGAGTATATGGGACATACACGCCTCTCCTCACATCTTGATATGTCCTAGAACTGTAGAGAGACAAAAGTAGAGGAGGGGTACAGAGATAGTAGAACAGAGAGAGACAATGAAAAACAAGTACATAACAGGACACAAGAACAGGACCGGTACATGTGTCAGAAACACAGAGTGGCAGGGGGTTACAGGGAAGAGGCAAGAATAACGAGAAGAAGAAGCACAAGCACATGGCAATACACAATTATAGGAGATAGGAATTGTACAGGGAAAGGGGAAGAACAGGCACAGGGCAGATGGACAAGACAAATAAAAAGGAGAGATTATCAGGGCAGGAGGGTCAGGAAGCAAGGAAAAGGACAGGAAGCAATGACAGAACAGAGGAAAATGACAAACAGCAAGAAAAGGAGAGAGGCAGACAGAACAGAGAGAAAAGGGTAGGGAGCATGGATGGGACAGAGAGAAGGGACAGCGTGCATGGATGGGAAAGGGGGAATAGACAGGACAGAAGGAAGGGAAAGGACTTTGTGAAAGGACAAGGAGCATGGACAGGACAGAGAAAAAGGACAGGACACAGGCATAAGAAAAAAGGGAAAAGACAATGCATTGACAGGACAGAGAGAAAGGAGAGGAGACATAGACAGGATAGAGGTGAAGAGCAAGGTGCATGAACAGGACAGAGGGGAAAGGACAGGACACATGGACGGGACAAAAGGAAAGAGCAAGTTACATGGACATAATAGAGGGAAAGAGCAAGGTGCATATATGACAGAGGGAAAGGACACAGCATATGGACGGGGCAGAAGGAAAGGGCAGGATGCATGGACAGGGTGGAAGAAAATAACAGGACACAAGAATGGGTTGGAGTAAATGATGTATCGAGAACAGATCAAACAAGGAGAAAGAACAGGATGAAGGCAAGGGCAGGAAGCATGGGAGGAAGAGAGGTAAAGTGCAAAGACAGGGCAGAAGGAAAGAACAGGGCAAAATAAGAAGAATACAAGGATAGGGAGAGGAAAGGCATAAAAATGATAGAAGGAAAGACACGATAGGAGTGCATTGACGACATAAATGGGGCAAAGAGAAGAAAGAGCACACATGCCATAAAAGGACAGGACAGACAGAGAGAGAAGAAGGACAGGAGTCGAACAAAATCATTCATTATTGAATGTTTTAAATGAGTGATCACATACTATTATTCACTGCTGTCACACACTGACATTACACTATGCTGTCACACACTGGCCATTAAAAATGTGCTGTAACACACTGACATTACACACTGCTGTCACACACTGACCATTACACTATGCTGTCACACACTGACATCATACTCTGATGTCACACACGGACCATTATACCATGCTGTCACACACTGACATTAAATTCTGCTGTCACACACTGACCATTACACTCTGATGCTGTCACACACTGACATTACACTCTGCTGTCACACACTGATCATTACACTCTGCTGTCACACACTGATCATTACACACTGCTGTCACACACTGACCATTACACCCTGCTGTCACACACTGACATTACACTATGCTGTCACACACTGACCATTACACTCTAATGTCACACACTGACATGACATTCTGCTGTCACACACGGACCATTATACCATGCTGTCACACACTGACATTAAATTCTGCTGTCACACACTGACCATTACACTCTGATGCTGTCACACACTGACATTACACTCTGCTGTCACACACTGATCATTACACCCTGCTGTCACACACTGACCATTACACTCTGCTGTCACACACTGACCATTACACCCTGCTGTCACACACTGACATTACACTATGCTGTCACACACTGACCATTACACCCTGCTGTCACACACTGATGTTACACTCTGCTGTCACACTCTGACCATTACACCCTGCTGTCACACACTGACGTTACACTCTGCTGTCACACACTGACCATTACACCCTGCTGTCACACACTGACATTACATTCTGCTGTCACACACTGGCCATTATACCGTGCTGTCACACACTGACATTACATTCTGCTGTCACACACTGGCCATTATACCGTGCTGTCACACACTGACGTTACACTGTGCTGTCACACACTGACCATTATACCATGCTGTCACACACTGACATTACACTCTGCTGTCACACACTGACCATTACACCCTGCTGTCACACACTGACATTACATTCTGCTGTCACACACTGGCCATTATACCATGCTGTCACACACTGACCATTACACTCTGCTGTCACACACTGACCATTATATCATGCTGTCACACACTGACATTACACTCTGCTGTCACACACTGACCATTATACCATGCTGTCACACACTGACCATTACACCATGCTGTCACACACTGACATTACACACTGCTGTCACACACTGACCATTACACCCTGCTGTCACACACTGACCATTACACTCTGCTGTCACACACTGACCATTACATTCTGCTGTCACACACTGACCATTACACACTGCTGTCACACACTGACATTACACCCTGCTGTCACACACTGACATTACACACTGCTGTCACACACTGACCATTACACTCTGCTGTCACACACTGACCATTGTACCGTGCTGTCACACACTGACCATTATACCATACTGTCACACACTGACATTACACACTGCTGTCACACACTGACCATTACACCCTGCTGTCACACACTGACCATTACACTCTGCTGTCACACACTGACCATTACATTCTGCTGTCACACACTGACCATTACACACTGCTGTCACACACTGACATTACACTCTGCTGTCACACACTGACATTACACACTGCTGTCACACACTGACCATTACACTCTGCTGTCACACACTGACATTACATTCTGCTGTCACACACTGGCCATTATACCATGCTGTCACACACTGACCATTACACTCTGCTGTCACACACTGACCATTATACCATGCTGTCACACACTGACATTACACTCTGCTGTCACACACTGACCATTACACCCTGCTGTCACACACTGACATTACACTCTGCTGTCACACACTGGCCATTATACCATGCTGTCACACACTGACCATTACACACTGCTGTCACACACTGACATTACACTATGCTGTCACACACTGACCATTATACCATGCTGTCACACACTGACCATTACACCATGCTGTCACACACTGACATTACACCCTGCTGTCACACACTGACATTACACACTGCTGTCACACACTGACCATTATACCATGCTGTCACACACTGACCATTACACCATGCTGTCACACACTGACATTACACACTGCTGTCACACACTAACATTACACACTGCTGTCACACACTGACCATTATACCATGCTGTCACACACTGACCATTACACCATGCTGTCACACACTGACATTACACACTGCTGTCACACACTGACCATTACACCATGCTGTCACACACTGACATTACACCCTGCTGTCACACACTGACATTACACACTGCTGTCACACACTGACCATTACACCCTGCTGTCACACACTGACATTACACACTGACCATTACACTCTGCTGTCACACACTGACCATTACATTCTGCTGTCACACACTGACCATTACACACTGCTGTCACACACTGACATTACACACTGCTGTCACACACTGACCATTACACCCTGCTGTCACACACTGACATTACACACTGACCATTACACTCTGCTGTCACACACTGACAATTACATTCTGCTGTCACACACTGACCATTACACACTGCTGTCACACACTGACATTACACCCTGCTGTCACACACTGACATTACACACTGCTGTCACACACTGACCATTACACCCTGCTGTCACACAGTGACATTACACACTGACCATTACACTCTGCTGTCACACACTGACCATTACATTCTGCTGTCACACACTGACCATTACACACTGCTGTCACACACTGATATTACACACTGCTGTCACACACTGACCATTACACCCTGCTGTCACACACTGACCATTATACCGTGCTGTCACACACTGACCATTATACCATGCTGTCACACACTGACCATTACACCATGCTGTCACACACTGACCATTACACACTGCTGTCACACACTGACCATTATACCATGCTGTCACACACTGACATTACACCATGCTGTCACACACTGACCATTACACACTGCTGTCACACACTGACCATTATATCATGCTGTCACACACTGACATTACACCATGCTGTCACACACTGACCATTATACCATGCTGTCACACACTGACATTACACACTGCTGTCACACACTGACCATTACACTCTGCTGTCACACACTGACCATTACATTCTGCTGTCACATACTGACCATTACACACTGCTGTCACACACTGACCATTATACCATGCTGTCACACACTGACCATTATACCATGCTGTCACATACTGACCATTACACTCTGCTGTCACACACTGACATTACACACTGCTGTCACACACTGACCATTATACCATGCTGTCACACACTGACCATTATACACTGCTGTCACACACTGACCATTATACCATGCTGTCACACACTGACCATTATACCATGCTGTCACATACTGACCATTACACACTGCTGTCACACACTGACCATTATACCATGCTGTCACACACTGACCATTATACCATGCTGTCACATACTGACCATTACACTCTGCTGTCACACACTGACCATTATACCATGCTGTCACACACTGACCATTACACTCTGCTGTCACACACTGACATTACACACTGCTGTCACACACTGACCATTACACTCTAATGTCACACACTGACCATTATACCATGCTGTCACACACTGACCATTATACCATGCTGTCACACACTGACCATTATACCGTGCTATATACCTAGTTTAAATGTATACTTTTATTGTTTGTTTTCTTTTACATTCCAGGCTGCTGTCACACACCTGTGTCACATCAGGCTTGTTTATCTAAATCAGTGAACAAAGGGTTAATGGAGCTCTCTTCACAGCTGCTGTTTGCGGTGGTTTCCATAGAAACCAATGGCACCATCTGTTGCCATTATCCTAATGAGAATTAACCCTAAGAATCCCGTACTGCAGAGATAAGCATCGGATTATAGATCATTACCACCATATTAATACTCTGTATCATTATACAGCTCAGCCTGCTCATTATCAGAGTATTAATACTCAGTCTCACTATACAGATAATGTGCACTTTATAAACCTCTTATTATATGACTCTGTGCTATTATATATCGATATGTCATGATAACTCTGTGGGTATTTATATTTCTAAAGGTTATTAATATACCTGTGTGTAGTTATATCGCTGCATCTTAATAAATCACAGTTTTTTTATTTAGATATGGGTTTGCTATTGTATGTGTGTGTTTATGATATATCTGAATGTTATTACAGTAGCTCTTGGTAGCCAGTCCTAACGTGGATGCTGGTCCCTGACACCTTATATGATGGTCCTCAAGGTCAAAAATGGAGAAGTGGAATTTAACACTTTACGCATCTTAGATTTCACCATCTTAGATTATAGATTACCGTAATTTATCCACAGTTAAAATGTACACTATTCAAATCAGTGCAGTACTGGTGACAATGTAGTATATGACATGTAGTATCACCCTTTTGAAAATGTCCCAATCAAAGGGGGCCACCAGGAGCCCTGCAAAGCAACCAATCATTCCCCAGATCAAAAATATGTGTTATTATATCTCTGTTACTCTTTATCTTCCTGTTATTATCTCTCTGTGTGATATGATATATCTATTTGTTATTATATGTGTGCTATTATTCTTTTTGTATGATATTACATTTGTGTATTATGTTGTCTCTTCATGCAATGATATATTTGTATGGTATTATATTGGTGTGTTATATGTTCTTGTGTTATTGTGCTTCTCTTTGTTATTCTATCTCCATGTGTCATTATATTCTTTCACAAAGGTCTCTCCATACCGTTGTCTGTGGTAATATCTCTTAAGGAAGGGGTGAGGAGCGGCTCCCACAGCAAAATTACTGCTCCCAGTGTCCACAAGGATATTCAGCTGTAAAAGAAGAATGTAAGCTGAACAGGGGAAGGGTTAAGAAATATAGAGCTGCCCCCAAATCATTCGAGCTTCCCCCAAGATCAATTACACTCCTTCCTCAGAGACTCCCCTCATCTTCCTCAGAGACTCCCCCCTCCAAAGATAACTTTCAGACCATCCTGAGTTAAAATTCCTCACTTAAAGGGACTCTATATACATTTTTTATATCAACGTTCTAACCAGTATAATTAATTAATTTCTAATAACGCTTACACTGTGTAAGATGGCAGCTTTCATAAGAGAAAACAGGAAGAAAAGGGGAGGCTTCCGATGCTCAGAATTTGTTATCTTCTTAGAAGAGAGTAAATTATCAATCAGATATATCCATTACATTGAAGTGGATAGCATGTATTAATTACCCTAGTTAAAACATGTACAGTATATAAAATAAAAAACAAACAAGCCCAAGATCAAACTAGCTTTCTACCAGCTCAGACTCTCCTGACCTACCTCCTCTCCTCTCCTTCCCCCTAGCCCAGTTCCTTACAAGGTCACACTCTCTTCATCTCTGACCCACTCCAATGCACCCCTAATTATACCTACTGCATCCAAGTTAGACCAACTTTCCTCATGTTTACTTTTTTAATTCAAAGTCTGACCACCATGTTTTCATAGTATAGCCTTTTTAAGGGTTCCTGAGCTATATAATGGCTGAACACAAGTAACCTAAATATATATACATTGTGCACTATGTACAATCTTTTAGGATTTGGATATCTGGAAAAATATTATTGGGCTATAAAAGATTGTGCAGTTTAAGTGTAATACAACTACAATACAATTAAAGAGGGATACATACTTTATCAAGATGGTTTCTGCAAAAGCACTTAAGTTCAGTCCTAGGTCCCTCCTCTTCTCCATCTATGCATCCTCACTTGGTACCCTAATAAAATGTACATCCTAACTTGGTACCCTAAAAAAATCTTTTGGATTTCGGTATCATCTCTATGCACATGACACTCAAATCTACCTCTCAGCACCAAATCTATCCCCTTCTCTTCTAGCACATGTTTACAACTGCCTCGCTGGCATATTCTCCTCCATATCTGCCCGTAAATTCAAGCTCAACATGTCTGGGATTGAACGCCTAATCCTACCACCATCTACTACAGCTTCAGGTTCTCATATCTCATTTCTCTCACATCTCTTTCTCTGTTGACAATGCCATCATCACTCCTACTTCCTAGGCCCATTGTCTTGGGGTTCTGCCCTCTTCATTCCTCACATACATTCACTTGAAAATCTTGTCTTTTTCATCTAAAAAACATCTCTAAAAAACATCACTAACACAAGACTCAACTAAAATTCTAATACATTCCCTCATCATATCTCATCTATTGAAATGTGCTTCTTGCTGGACCACCCATCACCTGTCTATCTCCACTTCAATCCATAATGAATGCTTCAGCTAGACTCATCTATCATACAAAAGGCTCAGTATCTGCAGCACCTCTCCGTCAGTCACTCCACTGGCTTCCCATAGCATCCAGAATAAAATTAAAAATGTTGACCCTAACTTACAAAGCCCTCAAGAACAGTGCACCCTCTTTCATCTCTGGTCTCGTCTTCATTCTGCTAACGTCCTTCTTCTTTCTTCCTCTCGTATCATCTCCTATCACTCCCGCCTTCAGGGCTTTTCTCGTGCTGCTCCTATTCTCTGGAGTTCCCTGTCTCGCTCCACTAGACTATCCTGTCTCAAAACCTTTAAAACCTCACTAAAAAATATCTGTTCAAAGAAGCCTATGACCTTTCAACATAACATGTACAACGCATCTATCACCCTCCTGTACCACATCCAAACCCGTTACTGTAAATATTTGAGTTTTCATTTTTGTGGTCCACTGGAGAAGTAACCCACTCCAGTATCTTTGCCAAGATAACCATATGGATAAGCACAACCAGAAACAGTTGTGCCTGGTGTGGTCACCATATGGTCACCGAGAGTTGGACACAACTGAAGGACTGAACAACAAAAAGAGCCAAAAAGGCCCATCTTGTCTGTCCATTCTATCTACCTAAAATTTTGGTCTAATTAAATCTCAGAATATATAGTTATGACAGTGGCCCTCTAAGTCTGAGCCTTCTAGGTAGACATAATGAGAGGATTAGATGGACCTATTGGTTCATAGCTGCTAGCACAACATATCAATGTATGAATATTATCACATTTACTGTTTACTTAGTCTAATGGGCAGTTCCTTTTTTTTTAAGTAACTATGGGTATTAGGAATAACTTTGATGTTAGTTTATTTGCAGTTTATTCAATGTTATTCCTTGTGAGATGGACGAAGGGCACAATTTATAGATATCCTTGGGTTAGCTCAGTTAAGTAAATTATAATGATTAAACCACTGATTAATTCATCTGTACTCTAACAAGATATCCAGAAAATGTTGCCTGGATCTGGCTGCTGAGAACTAAGGTAGGACAAATCTGCTTTAAGGGAGTGGATCTCAGTCTTTATGAGTATAAATTGGCTGATTACCTTCCTGTGTTCATGAGGACCAGGTTTGAGACCAGAATAGAGTGATACTACATGTGACAAACTAAAATTTAATTTAGTCTTGCACTGATTTGAATAGAGTACTTTTTAATTGCACATGAGTTCCTAAATAGTCTGTCTAAAACTGGCTAATGGTGGCTATGGCTATGACTGGCTATGACTAATGTGGTGATATGTTTAAAGTGCTTAGGTTTTCCTCATCCATCTTTATTGTTGATTAGGGTCCTTTCCCATTTTAAATTTGCCATAAATTTTCCAGCAGTGGCAGCAGCAGTGGTGGTCACCAACCACTAGATGGTGCTGCGGATTTCCAGTGCAGATACCATAGAGTTAGGGTTAGGTAGACTGTCAGGGATAGGATGAGGGTTAGGGTGAGTGTTAGTTTAATGATTAGGGTACCCTCCTAAGGTTACAACTTGTCTCAAATATTGGCAGAGCTGCAAAATATCAACAACGCCATCTAGCGGCCACTTGCCTCAACTGCTGCTGTCACTGGTGGAGAACTTGAAAGGGGATAGATCCTTGATGAGCAGATATGGTCTCACTGATTTGCACTGGTCATGGGTCTGGATGTTGTGAAACATTACATGAGGGAATAACTGACAGCAAATGTAAATCCTGAAGCCCTGAACAGAGTTACTGAAATCCAGGGCTGGTCTTGGCACTCCAGGACCATGTTGACTACCTATGTTGTAGGGAGTACACATCTATTAGTGCTTGCAGATTAGTGCTCTGACAGGCTGTTCCTCCTGAATCACCAAGGCAGAATATAGTGGCCTGGGACACCTTAAACAGCCAACAATATGATTGGTGGTATTTAATTAAAATGTATCATGTAAATCTCTACCGCCTACTACTGGTTTTCTTTAGACATGACTTTGATTACTACCCTACCTGGCGCTGCCAATGTACTGTGTAGAGCAAGGTATGACAGCATCCTGATTACGATCCCTTCATCTTGATGAGTGAACAATGATAATGTCGCGCTATGCTTAGTATGTTACATATCAACATGTGTTTACTACTAACTGGCCACATTTAAAGGACATTCATTTTCTATAGCAGAGTCTCCCATGTATTCAGTGCTCTATCTTAAAGAAGGAATCAGGGGCAAAATGTTTTTACAAAGTTAAAATAAAAATACTCTTTATTTTATTAATAATTATATGCAATTATATGCAGACATGCAGCTTTATTAAATTGCGATTCGGCCAATTGAAAATGGCTCTATATAAGCACAGAGCATATTTTTTTAGAGAAGTTTTTAGTTAGTGAAGACCTTGCTTTTGAATAGAAGTTCACTAACTAAAAACTTTTGTAAAATAATATGCTCTGTCGTTATATAGAGCCCTATTCAATTGGCCGAATCACAATTTAATAAGGCTGATGGTCATCAACATTGTTGTCTTCTAAAGTCTTTCCCGTTTTATGTCTCAACTTTCAAGACATCCAGTGCTTCTTGCTTGAAGGACAGATAAACAAATTCAACTATAGAATTATAAAAATACAAACAGCAACTCCCTGTGTGGCTATGAGTCAATCCCACCTTGACAAAGCAACAAATACTCAAAAATAGGGATGTAAATTAGAAGATAGTGAAGGTGGGCCAGGAAGAATATAATGGTATGAATACAGAATACATTTACCTTACTAAAATGTTTTGGCTTTTAGTAATACTAGTTCTTTATAATAGCTTAATGAATTGATCACAATACAGTGTCCCTTTAATAAGAGGTTCAGATGTTCTAATTATTCATCTGGAATAGAGAAATACTAACAACAATCTGAGATTTAGCTTCTCTTATTAAGGTCCAGTACACTAAGAGCGCTCCATATTATCTATAGTGGGATTTCAGACATGCCCTGCTTCTTACTACTAGAACATGCTCATATGATGACCTTTAAGTTTGAACTTTTAGAATTTCCACTGAATATTGGAATTACATTATTCATTCTTCTCCTAGCCAGAGAATCCCCAGGCCAGCAGAATGGTGGAGCATTACTTACCGTCTGTGGGGGAGTTCCCACTGTCATTTCCACGTAATACCCTTGGCCAGATTTCCCTCGCAAGTTGTCTATCATATCCATGAAATTGCTGCTCTCCCCAGTCTCCTCAGCTGACCGCTTGACTCGATGCCCCTGGATCAAACTTCTACCTGGCCAGTTTTTCAGGGGTACTTTAATGGCCACTTGACCATTGCTTGACAGAAAACATGGCAGCAGGAACAGTAGGACACAGCTGGCAGTGGCACAGGCCACAAGCTCCATTTTACAAACCGCTCCTCCGTGGCTGATTTGTGGTGTATCCCAGAATGGCACCTCTCTGTATGGCTGTGTGTGTTAGGGCTGGCAGTCTCTATATATCAGGCCTGGCACCTCTTTCTGCGTGGTAGAATATTTTAGAACTGGCACATTTCTGTGTAACCCAGGACCAGAACATATCTTTGTATCTCAGAACTGGCACATCTCTGTATATCACTTTATAACTAAGGACTGGCACTTTTCCCTACAGATCAGGATTGACATCCCTCTTCATAACCAAAGGCTGGCACTTTGTGTGTATTTTAGAACAAGAACCTCTCTATATTTCCAAAGACTGTCAATTCTCTTTATTGACAAAGACTGGCACTGCCTTGTGTTTATCAGGGCTGGCACTTCCTGTGTATATCAGGACTGCGATTCCCCTATGTGTATCAAGAGTGACATTGGTGTATTCCAGGACTGGCACCTCTCTCACTATATTCCAGGACTACAGTTTCTAGGTATGGCACCTATATGTTATTCCAGAAATGACACATTGTATGTCTTATAGCCGGCACCTATCTCTATATTCTCAGAAGTGGTACCTCTTTTGGTAGTATATCGGAGGACCCCCACCTCTCTATCTATCCTAGGATGGCACTTCTCGACTGGCACCTTTCAATGTATATCAGGACTGGCATCTCACCTCGCCTGTCTCAGTTCCCGTCAAGATCCATACCATCTCAGAGTACCTCATATAAACCTTGGCTCGTTTCCCTTCCCTAGGGATGAAGGATGCTGTGTTTAGTGGTGTGCAGGGAGAAGGACCAGGCTGGATGCTGGGAGGTGCCAGGCCCAATTGTGTCCTTGTGCCCCCTCTCTCGGCATGACTGGGGATTTAGTGTCTTCCTGGTCAGTGGTTGTCGATCCTGGTACCAGGCTGCTGTGAGATCTCTCTGTGTCGGTGCAGTGATGGGAGGATGCACTGAGGAGAGGAGGAGGGGGGCTTCCTACAGGTCTATGGGAGATGTAGTTCCTGGTGCTGATGGTGGATGTGGAGCCTCCTGCTGATACAATGACACATTCCTGGAGTAATAGAATATGATTTGGAGTATGCCCATAGGCCCGTAAAGCTTGCAATTTGTGTTATTGCTAGAAAATAAATATGGCCAAAATATGCAGATGCACAGTACAGATGTTTTGTTAATTTTAATCATAAAACTCGATTTGTATACAATTTGACTAATTACAAAACATGGCTTTTTTTAGAAATTAAAATTCTACAAATGTCCTGTAGTTACTACTTTTTTTAACATTTCAATAAGATCTACATTATAGAGATTGTCTTTTTTATAAACTAATAAATATGGGAGAGCTGTGAACACAGAGGTTCTAAATGTATCAGCATTTCTGTAATTTTCATTAGATTGTCAGCTTTTGTACCAAGTCATCCATGCAGTTCCTTTATTTGTATTTGATTGTCAGCTTCTCTGTCCAGTGTGCTACAGTTTCTCTAGATGTATGAGTTAAATGATTCGTTATTGTGCCCCATAAAGTTGCTATATTAATATCCATTAGATTTTCAGCTCTTCAGCCCAGTGCTCCACACACTTGTTCTATTTGTATCCTTTAGATTGAGAGCTCTTCTGTCCAGTGCTCTACATAACTTCTGTTTGAAACAGATTGTCAGTTCTTCTGCTCAGTAATCTACAGCAGTGGCAGAGCTAGTGAATAGAGGGATCCGGTGCAAAATAATTTGGAGGCCCCTTTGCAACTTCTATATAAATCTTGTAGGGTTCAATAAAACATAAGTTGATTGTTATCTGCCCCTTCCCATGTTAAGTTAACAGTATATATTTATTTAAAGATTAGCAGACAGCCCCTAACTTATTGATGGCCCTGGTGCTTTGCACCTGCGGCACCAGCAGTAGTTCCTCCACTACAGTAATCTTCCTCTGTTTGTATTTTTTAGATTGACAGCTCTTCTGCCTAATGTACTAGAGTATCTGTCCAAACTCCACATAATCACTGTTTTGCATTAATTAAAATGTCAGCTCCTCTGTCCAGTGCTCATACTGGCAGCCCTTTGTATTACTAGTACTATTATAATTATTCACAATAATAATAATAATAATAATAATAATAATAATAATAATCCGTTGTTTTTTACATGATCAGTGCTTTAACTCTTTCAAACCCACACCTCCAGTGATATTAGCAAGAAAACTACAAGTCCCGGCGTGCCGCCCGCGTCTGTGACGTCACCACCCTCAGTCTTCCTTGATTGACTTGCAGAGGCTCCAATCAGATCACGGCTCTGCTCCTGTTGTCCTATCACAGCCCGGGATCTGAAGGAAGCTGCGTTGCTAGGCAGAGCAGGTCCGGAAGTGGCTGTTCTGCTTGTGTGCGGGGCAACGGGAGCGTCCCTGGAAGCCGAGCAGTTACAGAAAACCCGGAGAAAGAGGCAAAACCCGGAGATAACAGAGAGCTACTGGAGCTCGGGGACAAGGGGATTTGGAGCAGAACTAGAGAAGGAGCTAGGAACTGGGGAGCAGAGAGAAGTGACGTTTAGTGAAAGAGCTGAGAGACACAACAGAGCATCCCTGGAGCAACAGGGTCTGGATGCGAGAGAGAGAGAGGAGGAACAGGGCCTAGGAACCAGAGAGAGGAGGAGGAATAGGGCCTGGGCACCAGAGAGAGAGAGAGAGAGAAGGAGAACAGCCTAGGGACCAGAGAGACAGGAGGAGCAGGGCCTGGAGACCAGAGAAGTAGGGACGTGGAGTGAAGGAGCTGGGAGACACAACAGAACATCCCTGGAAAAAGGAGGCACAGAGAGATAGAGGAGGCACAGGGCCTGGGTACAAGAGAGACAGAGGAGGCACAGGGCCTGGGTACAAGAGAGACAGAGGAGGCACAGGGCCTGGGTACAAGAGAGACAGAGGAGGCACAGGGCCTGGGTACAAGAGAGACAGAGGAGGCACAGGGCCTGGGTACAAGAGAGACAGAGGAGGTACAGTGCCTGGGTACAAGAGAGAAAGAGGAGGCACAGGGCCTGGGTACAAGAGAGACAGAGGAGGCACAGTGCCTGGGTACAAGAGAGACAGAGGAGGCACAGGGCCTGGGTACAAGAGAGACAGAGGAGGTACAGTGCCTGGGTACAAGAGAGACAGAGGAGGCACAGGGCCTGGGTACAAGAGAGACAGAGGAGGCACAGGGCCTGGGTACAAGAGAGACAGAGGAGGCACAGGGCCTGGGTACAAGAGAGACAGAGGAGGCACAGGGCCTGGAGACTGGATACTAGAGAGAGAGGAGGAATAGGGCCTAGGGACCAGAGAGAGGAGCAAAATGGCACCAGCGATATAAGGATGATAAAAGGCATATACGAATGAGGGTTAGAGAACAGACATAGTGACTTATACAGAGAAGAAAGAGCAGGCTGCCCAAGAGAGGAGGACAGGGCTTGGAAGAGAGGGGGGATCAGAAAGAGACCCCAGGCTGGCCGAAGAGGAGAGACTGGGAAGTGGGCGTCATTAGCCTGAAGAGCGGTGCCAGCTTCCCTGGAAGACCATTGGATAGAGCAGGGGTGAGCAAAGCTTTGGTCCTTTATGTCCATGGAAGTAGCCCCTGTGGTGTTTCTCAATATTCCCCAAACTCTTGGTGATGATACCCCATAGACTGAATCATTATCCTCCTTAAGCTTGCTTTTCTTGAACCCTACTTCCCTCTTTCACTGTCTCAATGTTCCCCTTCCTCTCCCTCTTCTTTCTGCACTTATACATTAGCATTATAGAGAATTAATTACATTTCTATTATTATCTCATGTCTCCAGTTTAAGCCCGGAAGTCCCCCAAAATGTGCCACTATACAGTTTGTGCATTTCCTGTGGCAGGAGATAGGCTAGCACAGTGGTTCCCAAATCCTCTCCTCAAGACCCACCAGACAAGCCATGATTTAGTTTCACTGTGTTGAATACTAGTTGCCTCACCTGTGTTTAACCCAAATCATGGCATGTCTGGTGGGTCTTGAAAAGAGGTTTGGGAACCACTGGGCTAGAGTGTAAGTCCAAAACATCAGACCAGTGTATCATGGGCCAGTAGGATGGTCTTGGTTCCCAGGCTATATATACGGTATATATCCGGTATATAGTCTATTTTGATGGAAGTGTGGGCTGTACTTGGAATACTATGTTTATAGAGACTGTCGTTCTACATTTAATTTGATGCCAGTGCTCCATAGTAATCACAAGCCTGAGGGTGACTGTCAACATGGGTTGATGATTCCCTGACCCTTCAATCTTTGGTATCCCATAGGCCGTATGCAGGCCCTTAAAGGAAATATATAGAGGGTCTCCCTGTGGAAAACATTTAAGAGAGACCCTGTGATAGTTTTTGTTACTTGCACGTATGTTGAGGTTGGTCAAATGTTCATGATATACTACTCAAGGATTATGGAGAAAGTTCTTAATAAGTTATAAACTTGATAGGCTAGTTGCTTTGGGAAAGAAAAATAAATGACCAATGGCCCTATTAAATTTTGCAGGAGTTAAAGAGCAATTAAGTTAGACAAGGCCGTAAGTACATGGCCGAAATCCAAATCCGTAAACCATGCTTCGTAGCATTTCCAGGCGTGAACATGATAAATTATTCAAACACGTAGCTACGGGTATAGACGGAGCCAATACTAAAAGAGACCGTCATCATTACGTTACTAAAACATGGAGGTTACATTTCAATCACTTACGCTTTTAAAGTCCGAGTTGTGATCGGACCACATTCCAGAAATAATGTAATATGAAAAAATCAATAAATATAATATTCCAGTCAATGCGAGTTCCATTATATGTATTAACATATTGATTGCCGGTATCGATAAACACGGAATTAACCATAAATACAATTATTTTTTATTGCAGATTTGCAAGCTTGAGAATGTTGTGCTATTAATTTTAGCAACTTTTGTTGCTTTCCCTATGTTTTAAAATACAGTAGTGTGTTTATATTTGCTTTTACAGTGCTACGGACGGGAGTTTAACCCCCTTGCAGTTAAAGTACCCATACCCAGTACCCGTAGGATTTTGGGCTACATTTGCCCTTTACGGCTTTGAATGCAAGTGCGTCTTTGGCGAATTGTAGCAATTTAATAGCGATTTGCGATTGTAACATTTACAGGCTTGAAAGATCAAAGGCTTAGATGGGTCGGCATTCCAATTTTGGCACATGCTGTGTTTTTCAGCCTGTAACCTACAGATCGTTTGCTGGTAGCTAAAATAGGCCAATTTAATAGCCGTAACTTTTGTGGGCTCCTTTACGGGCTTCTGGAACTACAAATTTTAATAGGGCTGCAAGTGTTGGGGAAGAAGAGTTAAATCTTGGAGGCGGGAGGGGGGGAGGGGGGGGGGGATTTGGGAGCCAGTGATGTGGCTTCTTAAATGAGAACAAACACTTGACAGAAATTATAATTGGATAACCTGGGAAGTCATACCTTGAGCAGCATAAATGTGATGAAGAGACATCCTTAACTGACAGTCATTTCTCCTTTTTTAGACAAGTATAGGACTGGGGACATGGCTTTAAAACCTAGAGGGTGTATTAGGTGGTCTCATAGTATTTTGGTAAGGTATTTAGTCCCAAGCTTCATTTTAAACAATCATATAATGCAGTTTTACAGGAACATTTATATAATTACCCCAATTCGCTCTCTGCTGAAACAAATGTGCAGCTAGTTGTGTGGGGATCAGGTCTTGGGAAGAGAGTCTAATCTTCTGCGAAACTTTCGTATATTTTGGTTCAGGATTCTTGGAGAGGGATTACGAATTTTTAGTACATTAATTTTATTTTCAGTACAGTATCCATATATACTGTTGCATTTATCTTTTCTAGGTAACTGTTAAATCAGGAAATGATGTCTGCTCCGGCAATGAGGATTGGGGACCAGCTGATCCTTGAGGAAGACTACGATGAAAGCTACATACCCCAGGAGCATGGTGAGTGCTATGTCACATGTCCCAGAGATTCAGTTGATGGGTCATCCACTGTGTGCTCATCTTTTCTCACCACTTGCTTTTTATCCTACCACCACCATTAGAATAGAGTCCACAATTCAGGAATATAGCAGTTAAACAGATATTCCAAGTTTCTTATCTGTCTAAACCTCACATGCAGCCTTTCCGCATCCCAATGCTATTTCTTTTGCCAAGTTTTTTTTAGACCATTTTTGGTAATGGAAGTTTTGGCTCTTGGCCCCAGCATCCCACTCCATTGTCATGTGCTCTCCAAGCACTTTCTCTCAATGTAATCAGTCACTCCAAAAGGGCATTCTTAGCCTTAAAAACTGGCTATACATTGCAATAGACAAGTTGACCATTCCTGAGAAATTTCCTAATATTCGTAGTGCATTGCATTTATAGGCAAATTAGTTGCTGAATACTAAGTAGCTGCTTTGGTGTGCAAGTTACAATCATAATATGCTTGTATGTCCATGTTTTTGCCCAAACAATGACCCCCAATACCAGCATTCATTTAGAACCCCTCAACCCTATCAAGTACTGTGAGCTGCAAATTTGCAGAGAGACACACATTAGCCACAAACAGAAGGCTGTATTTCTTAAGACAGATATACTGTAGAGAAAAAAAAGTCTAGTACAGTGCATATCTAGTTTTTCATGCTCTTTAAGAAAAAAAACAACTTCTTGTTTGGGTGGTGGTGTCCCTTTGACTTCACATACAACACAGGGTGTAAATATTTGCTGTCCTCCCTCTGGTCACACTGTTATTCAGATAATGAAGCATTCTTATAACTTATTTCCCTCACTTTTCAGCAGTTCTGATATTCATGTATGTACATTCAGATCTAGGCCACTGCATTAGATTCACATTTATACATTTGGGCATGAGACTAGATGTCACTGTGGTCAAAATGTTATATTCTAGTGAATAGGTTAAAACATTGCAGGTGATGAGTTGTTAAAAAAGTTTGCACAATCCTGCCAGTGTAATTATTTTCAGGAATGTCTTTCTGTCCACTCTTGGCTCTTATTCTGACCTGTGCCAGTTTCTGTTCTTCTTATTTTGCTTCTGTTTTTATGCTCTTTTTCCATGTTTGTATACTTAATGTATTTGTTTTTCTCTGTAGAAATACAGGAGTATGCCAGGTTGATTGGAGTGGATCCAAAAACAGAGCCAGAGCTCATGTGGTTGGCCAGGGAGGGCATTGTCGCTCCCTTAACTGCAGAATGGAAGCCATGGTAAGGCCATCATCCATCTCCTATTACAAATATCTTTCAAGGCTTATTGATTGACTGGGGATAGGTTCCAAATAAAATATAAGAATGGAATGTGAAGGCAAGGTGTGCGTGAATGGAGTGGCTAGACATGTATATTTGGTCTGGTAGGCCTTGGAATAGGCTGATTGATATGGTAAACCAACAGCTCGTAGTATCTCACAGACTGAGAAAGCTGCAAGAGAGACCTAGAAAAGATGGGTCTGCTCCTTTAGGTCATAACTCATCCCCCAGTCACTGACAGGAAATGGGGCTCACCCAATCTACATCTAGTGAGTCCTTTAAGATTCTGCTGAGATCACTCAAAAGTGGCAGTTACAAGACTGTTCCTGCTCTGAGTCTTTGTCCTGCCTGTTCACTTCAGTGTCCTGGGCTCCTGTTTCTGTTCCTGCCTGATTGGAGTTCTGCCTGTGTCCTGTACTGTTGCTTCCAGTCCTTATACACCATGTAAGGCCCATTTGTTCCAAACTTCCACATTATTATGATATTTTCAATATGCCATTCTAAAGCCTCAATTTCATAAAAAAAACGGTTTAATTGGTATGCTTTTAATTGGTAAGCATCATTCCAAATGTAATCTTCATTCTTGTGCCCTTTCCAGGATATAAAAAAAAATTGGACCACGTGGATGTTAAAAAAAAATGTGACTATCCCTGGTTTAGGCTAGAATACCTCATACTGTCTTGGCTGGCGTTCTTCACAGTGTGTGGTGCCGTTTATAGTCTCTTAGAGAATGGTAGGTTGCCTCTCATTCTCCATTTTAACTTCACTTTTCTCATGCCTTAACTCTCATACAGCCAAGATATTACCGGTGATATTTATTACTTTAACTTCGCCACTGGACAGTCCACATGGGATCATCCCAATGACGAGCATTACCGAGAGCTGGTGGTGCAAGAGCGTGAGAGGTTGCAGGCGCAAGGTGTGGGTAAGAAAAAAGAGAAGACCAAGAAAAAGGAGAAGAAGAAAGACAAAAAGGCCAAAGACTTGCCAAAACCTATCCCGGTGAGTGCCCCTCAGCAAATCTTTTAATAAATACCCTGTGACAGTGCTCAAATAGGGCTGGTTTTCTGATAATAACTTTGGCCATATAATGGTGAAAACATGTTTGTGAGCTCCTAAGGATTTTCCTATGGAAACCTATTTCCTGTTACATGTAATATGATAGCTTAAAAGACAAATGGTCAAAAATTATACTTTTTGAGCATTTATAAATTCACAAATTATCCGACATTCATATATATATATATGAGAATATATTGTCACCAAACAATGTTGCATGCTGGTATATTATTGAAGTCTTGAATTTTTTATATTTATGAAATAACAGGAAAAAGAAAAGCTTCTTATTTGCAAAGTATGTAGTAACAATATTACAGCCGTGTAAGCCATGGGCATAAAAACATTTTTTATAGACTCTGTTTATTAATACACACGTTTTTTTACGCCATATCCTGAGAGCTCGCTCATGATGTCTTACTTTTTGTATTTGTAGACTGTGTCTGACAGTGTATTGATATAGTCACAAATCCTTGCTAAACTAATGAGCAGCAATAAATATTTTTCTGAGAGCCTCAGATTTATTTTGTGGTGTCTACAAGCCTGTATGGTGAATACTAAAGTCATAAAGGATCACTCTAGTCTTATATTTTAAGAACACTGTTTTGAAGAACTATATTTGAACATAGGCAAATGTTTTTCACAATTTAAAAAATAACAGCTTTTTAAGAAAGCAATGGAACCTACCATTTTGCTTTCTTCTGTTAAACTTTCTGAAGTTGGAGGAGACGTGAGTGTGTAGGAGGTGTGTATCTGCACAATTGGAAAATGGCAGTTAAACGTGCCAGTGTTTTCAATAAGTCATCTTATAAAGTAGCTGACAGAACAAGAAAGTGGAACCACACAGTAAATAATAATTTTATATATTAGTGATTTTTTTTTTTTTTGGCTTTATTAAACAATTCGCCCATTATCAAGTTTTTATTTATTCAAAAGACAATATTGAAACAGAATTCCCCCACGGTGGTCATTAAAATAGTCTGAGGCCTCCCAAACTCACCTTTGAAGTTCTACCTACTTATTTGAATACTTTACTTAAGATAATAAAGCAAGAGTTTCACTTTCTTTTGTACGTACCCTCACTCATTATCATTATTATTATTATTATTATTATTATTATATGCATAATTCAATGATCTTTTGGTTTTAGAAGACTTGGAATTATCTTATATAAACTCTGCTGCATATCTTTGTACTATTATGTTGATTGAAGAAGGCTATCATGGTTACACTTTGAAACTTCTATAATTGTCATCAGGATTTCAGGGTTCACAACCTTTTTATCACCTCTAATTTTGGCATGATCATTAAATATCTACATAATGTGGTCACATAGACATTATTCCATGTCTTTATGTTCATATGCATAGCTAGGATTTTTCTGTCTTAATCTCACTTCTCTCTCGGTCTCTCTCTCTCTCCTGTGTGTGTGTGTCTCTCTCTCTCTTTCTCCTGTTTGTATCTCTCTCTCCTGTGTCTCTCTGTCTGTCTGTCTCTCTCCTGTCTCTCTGTCTCTCTCTCTCTCTGCTTTTTTCTGTATTTGTTTGTTTTTAGCTTGTTTTTGTATAGTGCATTTTGTACTGCCCTCTTCTGGTTCATTAAAGTAAAACCGCAAATGAAATGAAAAATACACATTAATTAGTATAGTTGCAACTGATTGTTATTAATAACTAGCGACTTGCCCGTCAAAAAATGACGGCAATGTGATGTATATGTTTGTCAAGTTGTTTAGTTATTAACATATATTTTTGACCCTTGTAAGTATTTTAATATGAACGTGTATTTTTGTAAAATGTTGATGTAATGGTTTTTTAAAATGTAATTAGTATCTGAAGAATTGTTAACTTTAATATACATTGAATGAATAGGAAAGCAAAAAGTAAAAAGCATTCTTGAAACGTTGCGAATTTTAACATGAAGTTTAAAATATATGTAAGCAATAACCTTCAAAGTATATATTTTGAAACTTGAACTTTATTTTTTATGTAAGTTTAGAAGTTGAGAAAACATTGATATAATTTTGAACATTATAAACAGGAACATAGTGAATACATTTTGTAACCTAATTTTTTATTAAAAGTATTAACATTTGAATGTAAAAACAATTGACCTTTAAATTAATCAGTATTAACATGAAATTTTTATCACAATAATTGTTAACTTGAATATACATTGAATGTAGAGGAAGGCATACAGTAAAACTCTCCTTAAAACGTACGTAATTAAAGTAATTCATTACTGAGCACATAAAGTGGCGATAAACATTAATGTAGTTAGTAATGTTAAGATAACAGACAATATTTACATTGTGACTTAAAAGGTGCTTGACCTCTTAACATCCACTTTGTAATCTGTTGAATGAAATAACTTTAAAATATATATTTTAAACTTGTAACATTAGAAACATTAACATAGTGACTTAACATTTTAACATAATTTTTACTAAAAATGCAAGGCAAGTATTTTGTGAGGCGAATCATTCATAAACAGTACTTTCATTAATTATGACTGAATTAAACAACCAATTGTTATGTATTTTGGAATGCTTTTAAAAAATGTTGGCATCTTTAATTTGTATCCTGCAAAGTTATAGTACTTCATAGTAGACAATGTTTTTAGTAAAAATACGTCCATCTTCTAATAAATCACCTTGACTTTCATTGTTTTCAATGTAAACTTTAATAGCCTGTGGATTTTTGCACCGTGACAACGCAACGTACAATTGACCATGTGCAAAAACTGGTTCTTCCAAGTAAATACCCACAGATTTGAAAGTTTGACCTTGTGATTTATTAATGGTCATGGCAAATGCCATAATAATGGGAAATTGTCTTCTTTGAAGTATAAAAGGGAGACTACTTTCACTTGGTGCTAAATCTATTCTTGGTATGAAAACTCTCTCTCCTTTATGGGTCCCAGTTAAAATTTCAGCATCTATAAAATGGTCCTTTAATTGTTGAACAATTAATCTTGTGCCATTGCATAGGCCTTTTTTTGGGTTCATATTTCGCAGTAACATGATAATTGCACCTTTCTTTAGCTGCAAAATATGTGGTGGCATTCCAGAAGGAGTTAAAGAGTTAATGAATTCAGTTGAAAAGTTTGCCTGACTTTCATTGTCATCAGCAAGTACAGAATCAGCACTGTGATAATTTCTTTGTGGTGCATTAATTTTTTTTAAGATTTCATTATTGAGTATTAATGCATCTTTTTTTTTACACGTCAGTATAACTTGGTTGGCAAGCTCAGAATATTCTTCGTTATTTATGCTCCCTTCAAATATAGCCGATATAATATCTTGTTGACAAATCATATGAGGTGGGATCTCTACAGTGTCGTCAGGTAAATGTAGTATTTTTTCTGTTCTTCCGTCTCCAATTTTAATAAGCCAATCATTGAAATCAGTTTGGCCTTCTGATCTCATATTTTGTTGCAGTTGAAGATGGGTAAAATGTTTCCATACTGTACTTGACTTTATACATGTTTCAATAATGTCTGTTCGATTTCCATGTACAACGACAGGTAATGTTTGTCTAAAATCGCCACCCAACAAAATTACCTTTCCACCAAATGGAAAAATATTATCCATGACTTCACGAAGCAAACGGTCAATACATTGGAGGGCATAGCATGACATCATTGTGGCCTCATCTATTATAATTAATTTACATTTCTTCAATTTCTTTGCTTGTAAGGATGTCATGCGAATATCTGACACTGAATTTTCCAAAATAGGCACTGGCAGTTTGAATCCACTATGAACAGTTCTTCCACCTTCTAATAAAAGTGCAGCAATTCCAGTAGTGGCAAACGCCATTGCTATTTGTCCTTGTGCTCGTACTGAACTCATTAATAAATTGTACAAATATGTTTTCCCTGATCCGCCAGGTCCATCAAGATAGAAATAACGCTCTGTCACCATGTCATCATCTATAGCATTTTTAATGGCATGAAATGCTTGCAATTGTAGTGTATTTAAAGTTGCAAGTCTTTCTTCTGTTCTTTCTGCTTGTAGTTGAATGTCATAGTCTTCAAAGTTAATGTCATCTATTAGACCTGGATCAGGCAAATTAAAACTTGCACAACTTAATCCATGAGTTAAAAAGACTTCTTGAATTTCCATTAAGGCTTTTAAGTGTGCAATGGGTTCATTGTATCGTCGCATAAAGTCTTCAGCCATATTACTTTTAAAAGTCTCCCACAAAGCTAATGCATTTGGAGCATTTGAGAAGATACAAATAAAAGCAAATTGTTCTCTCATCTGTCGTGGCATTTGACATTGTGCTGCTTCTTCTAAACATCTTTCCCACTCTGTATCATCAGCGAGTAAGTTTCTATTTCTTGCAGCTAAATGGAAGGATTCATATACAATGTCATTAACAGTTCTTAATTGTTCAAAACTTTGTGCTCCTGGAACATTTAAAAGTAATATCCGTAAGCAAAATCGTTCAACATCTCTTGGACTGACTGTGTAAATTCGTGGAATTATTTTATTGCCTCTGGTTTTTCTTGCTCTCCATAATCCATTCACAAAAACATAGTGATATGGAATTTCAATATATAAGTATTGTGTTGCTTGAGCATCAGTGGAATTTAATGCAAACCATGCAGTTAGTGTAGTGTGACGATGTTCACTTTGGGCCAATGCATTCATTTCATTTCCAGAATGGAAATAGACTAAATGTCGTTGTGGCAAATGTACTGCTAACCTATATACTGCATGTGATCTATCATGCATTTCAAATTTTAAAAGCCGCCACATAGCTTCTGGCGCACTGACATAGCGAGCATCTACATGAGATGCAAGTTCGTCATGTACTAACTCACTACTTTCAGGGTTGTCTGCACTTTTGACGACTACAGTAGCTGCATCGTAACCTTTGTAAATATATTTGTAGACATATTTAATGGATTTGATGGAAGTGCAGGCTTCTACGTTGATGTGGGCGTTATACTTCATGAGTAAATGTGGATTGTAGGGTACTACATATCTATTGTCCACTTTTTTTCCACGAATAATGGCACTATCTCCTTCTCTTCTTTTATAAAGTGGATATCCATCACAATTTGCATATGTTTTGTCTCTATAATCTTTTGGAAAATCTTTTGAACATTGATTATTTTCCATATATGGTGATTGTGGATTAAGGTCTCCACAGGGTCCATGAATCATGCGATGAGTAACAATCTCATATAGTCTACCATATAGTTCTGGATCCGGAAGTTCAGCAACTATGACTGCATCCACTTTGTCCGAAGTATCTAATTTATCTTTCTCTTGAAGTATTATGAGAAGATGTGCATGTGGAAGGCCTCTTTTTTGAAATTCAATGGTATATACATAAGCAAGACATTTGCCAAATAACTGATTTATAGTGAAGTCACGTATTAATTCATTTAATTTTATCTTAAAAACTCTGGCTACTAAATCTGGTCGATCTGAAGCACTTTGTCCAAGAAGTAGATTTTGATTAATTTCTGGCCATTGTGGATTACATGTAAATGTCACAAATAAATCTGGTTTTCCAAATTTTGTCACAATAGCCATAGCATCATTGTATCTTTCTCTCATATTTCGAGGAGATCCTTGAAAGGAAGATGGTAAAATGATGGCTTTGCCAGCTGTCATGTCTCTGCTTGTAGCCACGTCAGCAACATAGTCCATGAGTCCACAATATTGTTCTACACGTAGTTTATCTTGTTGATATTTTATAAAGTTTAAATTATTTGCCTCAACTTGCAAATATGAATCAATAATCCATTGTTGTGTTAGTTTCCCACCACATAAAATTGGATTAAATTCATCTCTAATGGCAATTTGAGCAACTTTAAATTCAAGCATAGAAACATTATTTCGGATTCTGGCTTTAGCATTTGGGTAACTGGGAAGGGTTAATTTTGGTTGCCAACCTGCTTCTCCGTGTGGGAAAAAGATGGGATATGTCATTGGATCTAAATTTGGACTTAAGATATTAATATTAATAAATGGTTGGTCCTCATTTCTGGGATATACTCTAATGTCTCTTTGAAATGGTGGTTCTCCTTCATCATTGTGAAAGACCATTGCAACCTCATTTGTGTTGGCAAGTTATAACGACGTTTATCAGTATGTCTGTCTCTTTTAAGCACCATATTAACCTTTGGCATGGGTAATTGATGTCTTTGTGCATGAAGTAGTTGTTCATTTTCTACTTCTGCCAATTTTTTGTAAGCTTTACTGTAGGGATTGTTGTCCATAATGTTATTTAGCTCTATAAAAACACTGGGTAAGCATTTTTTATTTTCTTCCATCTGCATACGTTGGTCAACAGCTTCCATTGTATCTAGGACATATAGTTGAGCGAATTTTCTTTGCTCTCCTTCCTCTGGATGTAAATGTGAAGTCCGATGATAAATTTGTCCTTGGACTTTAAAACAGTAAGGACCATGTCCTGGTACATTAGCAGCCAATGTTGCCCCCATAGATGCAAATGATATGGCACTATTGTAGGATCTTATGTTTGTCTTAAAATTGTTGTAATTTGGAAAAGTAGGTTCAGTCATAATATTTTGTAAATAGGTTGGAAATTGTTTCCTTTCTGGAAGTTTGAACTTGCCTTTTTGACAACAACTAATAAATTGTCCATCTCGGGGTCTCTCCTGTTTAAAATAATAAGCCTCACAAAATTGACATTGAGTAGTCATGTCCCCACAACTATGAACCTCTACTGCTAAAGACTTCAGTAAAGGACAATTTGCAAAGCATATTGGATGTTGACTTTGATATTCATCAGATGAAAAGTCATGAAATGTTTCAACAACAGGTTCTAAATGTTTAGTTTTTTTCGTAGATTTTCTTGGTATATGTTCGACTTGTTCGGTTGAAATGTCCTGTAAGTTTTTAGTAAGAGTTTGTAAATGCTTTGTTTTTGTAGTTGTTTTTTTTGGTCTGTCTTGACTGGTATGTTGTAAAATGTCATCTGATGTTTTAGGAACAGTTTGTAAATGCTTTATTATTTGTTTATTTTTTTTGGTTGTATCTTTCATTTTTGCAGCTGATATTCTTTTATTTGCAAGTCTTTTGCGTTCTTTTTCTCTTCGAATTTCTTTCTCCTCCGGTGTCTGCTGGGCGGCCCATCTCTCTTGTCTTTCTCTAGTTTGACGTCTTTTCTTCTCTTCTTTGGTCTCGTTATCAGCCATATTAATCTGTAAAGGAAAAAAAATAAATGTAATTGTGTATATTTAAATTTGTAATTCCTGTTAAAGATTATTGTGCACAATTGGTGAAATAAAAGGCAAATCATGAATGTATCATTTATATTTAGTTAAATGTATAATTCCTGTCTTCACTGGCTAAGAATTTGGCCAATGGAATACTGCTGTAAATAAGCATGTAACATATTTATTTAAAATAATGGTTTTATTTATTAAAAACTTTGTTTGTGGATAGATATTTACCACTGCAAAACTTCTTTGCTGAAAAAAAAAGTGATGTGGTTATTGAGCTATGTATTGCATAGTAGCAATTTAAATAAAATAAGGGAGATAGTAAATTAATTATTTTATTTTTCTGTTGACACGGATGCAACTGAAAGCAGTTTCTTTAGTTTTATACTTTAGTACTTATTATAATTTACCTTGGTTGAAGTGTGATTTAAATCCGAATGTTTGTTGGTCCTCGTTTCAAAATTGTTGTCCAATGGTGTGGTCCTCTGTTGGAAGTCCTCGTCCGATGGTGTGGTCCTGTGGCGATAGCCCCCGTCCGATATTGTGGTCCTGTGGCGATATCCCTCGTCCGATGTTGTGGTCCGTTGGTGAAAGTCCTCGTCCGATGGTCTGGTCCTGTGTTGAAATTCCTCGTCCGATGGTCTGGTCCTGTGTTGAAATTCCTCGTCTGCTGGTCTGGTCCTGTGTTGAAATTCCTCGTCTGCTGGTCTGGTCCGAGTCCTCGTCCGATGGTCCGGTCCTGTGGCAAAAGTCCTTGTCCGATTGTCTTCACGCAGTATCTGTTGTAATGTAAAATAGAAAATGTTGTTTGAGTGAAATGTCTGTTAAATAAATTAAAAATGTATTAATTTGACTGTATTGTATGAGTTATGGTTATTTTTTTCTATCTTTGTTTTTTTTTACTTTCTGTACAATCCGACAACTTTTGTTATTCTTATTGAAGGTTCTTAGTAAGGCTTGTGGGTTGTGATATATTAAATAAGATGTGTTTATGTTATTTTTTGTACAATCCTGTTTTGTGCACACCACTTGTGGTATAGTTATTTAACCTTTATTGGGATGGTTATAGTTAGTGAAACATGAAATAATATAATTAAGGTAGTTTGCTATGTGTTTGTGTTAGTTTTTGACAATCCTGTTTGGTGCGCATCACTTGTGCAAAACTTATTTCTTCTTGATTGTACTGGTTATAGGTTGTTAAACATTAAAGAAGAATGTTAATATAGTTTGCTATGAGTTTGTGTGATTTTTTATACAATGCTATTAGGTGCACAACACTTTTGTTATTCTTATTTTTGCTTCTTTGTAAGGCTTATAGGTTGTTAAACATTGAATAAGAAATTGTGTTTTGTGTGTAGCAGTTTGTGTGTCATTCAATTGCGATTTGGCTAATTGAATCGTGCCCTAAATAAGCACATAGCATATTTTTTAAAATAAGTTTTTAGTCATTGAAAAACTGTATATTTGATATTTTTTTATTAACTAAAACCTTATTTTAAAGAAATTGTTATGTTGTTATTTAGAGCCCTATTCAATTGTGCAAATTGCAATTGAATGAGGTCCTTTGTGTGTACCATATGTTGCATAGTTTGGCCCTCATTCAATTGCATTTTTTACAATGTAATAGTACTCTAAGGCCGTAATTGAATTGCAATGTAGAAATTTGAATAGGGTTGTAAATAAGCACATCACATATATTTGTTAAAATAGAATAAGGGCCTAAAAGTTCTTATTTATAGCCATATTTAATTGTCCAAAATAGCAATTGAATGAGGGCCTTTGGTTACTGCATTTGTTATATTGTGAGCTCCTCATTCAATTGTGTTTTGTCCAATGGAATAGAGCTCAATATCAGCACAGAGCATATTTTGTTACGGAATTTTGTATTTAGTGAACTTGTATCCAAAAGCAACGTGTTCACAAAAGAAAAATTTCCTTTAAAAAATATGCTCTGTGCTTATATAGAGCCCTATTGAAATGGGCAAATCACATTTGAGTGAGGCCCTTGGCCATTAAAGACATATAGGTCCTCATTGAATTGCAATTTTGCCAATTGAAGAGGGCTGTATATAATCACATAACATATTTATTGAGCAAAGTTTTTAGTTATTGAAAACCTTGATTGTGGTTAGAAATTCAGTAACTAAAAAGTTCTGTTTCAAAAATATGTTATGTGCTTATATAGAGCCCTATTCAATTGAGGAAGTCGCAATTGAATAAGGCTCATGGTTATTTCTTGTTTATACTTAATACTTTACCTTGATTGAAGTTTTGAATGACAGACGGTCCCCTCCTGCCAATCTGAATCCGCTGGTCTTCTTGTAGTGTCTGTTTGAAAAAGAAAGTGAAATAGTTATTTGTATATTTATAATTTTTCATCTAGCAAAGCATGGCCTTTTGAGCATGTAATGTCTTGTTGTATCTTACCTCTTCTTCTTTGTTGGTGTTCTTTAAAAGGGATTGTGCTTCACAGTGCACGGTGCAAATTGTTGAGAGACGCTCTTGATGCAGAGTCTGTTTGAATATTAAAAGAAATAGAAAGATTCAGCTTTATATGATCTATTGAATTGCAGTAAAGGAATGAAATTTAAATATAGTTGTGTAATTTTAATAATGTCATTTAAATGTAGTTGTTTACTGATTTTGTTGTAAGCTAATTTTGTTGCATTGGCAATACACAGAAATGTGCGTGTCACATGTCACTATACATTATACACATATATGTCCGTGTCAGATGTCACTATGAAGGGGCAATACACAGAAATGTGCGTGTCAGATGTCACTATACATTATAGACATATATGTGCGTGTCACATGTCACTATGAAGGGGCAATACACAGAAATGTGCGTGTCAGATGTCACTATACATTATAGACATATATGTGCGTGTCACATGTCACTATACATTATAGACATATATGTGCGTGTCAGATGTCACTATACATAAAGCTCTGTTTAATATTAAATTATGTTTTTTTGTTGTTTTGTTAAATGAACCGTATTTTTTTTGTGAGCCTATACACATAAATGTGCCATACATGATGACTACATAAATCCAATTTTATTTTTTTATTTGTTTGACCTGTCCTGATAATAAAATGTAATATATTATAGCTTACCTCTCAGTTGTAATTTGCACAATGCAAAGTAGTAAATTAGTAAAGAATTGTCTTCTCAAGTAAAAGCAGCAGTTATCTCAGAAGTCACTCCGTTGATCACCTGAGGAGAAATGTATTTTTTTGTTTGAAATAGGCAGTATTTATAAAGTTGTAGAAAGTTCTGGAAAGTGAGACCGTTAGAACGCAATACGCATGTGCTATTTGCGTTCCAGCTTACAATTTGCGTTCCATCCGCCATTTTCTGCGTATTACTGTTCAAAATGGTGTTTAATCTGATTGTGATACGTTCCGCATAGTATGTGTTTCATTATTGCGAGTAAGTGTAGTGTAGTTACGTCTGAAGCCTCGTTTTCGTTTTGTTCGTCGGCCATTTTTTCTCTCGCTTAGCGATGGTATTAGTGTCTAAAGTGTTTATTTTGATTTAAATGTAGGTGTAACTTGTTTTTTTGGAGGTGCTGGCTGGTTCCTCTTGCTGTAGGTAAGCTTTTTATGTGTTTGTTGTGTGTCTTTGTTAAGTTTTAAATGTTTGTATGTCGGCGTGTTGCGTCCGATGTTTGCGAAGTCGTAATGTGTGGTAACGTGTCTCGTATGGTGTTTGCGTGTGTAGCCTCGTTTTCGTTTTATTCGTCGGCCATTTTTTGTGTCGCTTAACAAACTATTTAGTGTCTAAACTCTTTTATTTTGAGTGCAATTAAGTTGTAAGTTGCATTTTTGAGGTCCTGGGTGCTTCCTGTTTGTATAGGTAAGGTTTTTATGTATGTGCTGTGTGTATGTATTGTGTTTGTAATTTTGTAATGTTCGCGAGTTGCGTCCGAGTGTTGCGAGGCCGTAATGTGTGTGAACGTGTGTCGTATGTTGTTTGCGAGTGTCGTAATGTGTGTGAACGTGTGTCGTATGTTGTTTGCGAGTGTCGTAATGTGTTGCGACGTAAACTTTTTTTTGCAAGGGTCGCAGTTGCTGCAACTGAAGACCTCGCTTTGCGAGGTCCTCAGGTGCTGGCATGGAGCGCCTGCGGCGCTCCAAGCCAGCAACTGAGGCCCTCGCTTCGCGAGGGTCCTCAGTTGCTGGCAAGGAGCGCCTTCGGCGCTCCATGCCAGCAACTGAGAACCTGGCACAGTGCCCTCGCTACGCGAGGCCCGCGACTCGCTACGCGAGGCCCGCGACTCGCTACGCGAGGCCCGCGACTCGCTACGCGAGCCCGCAGCGTTAGCAACAACTCGTACGCTCACAACTATATATGTGATATTCACTGGTGGTGTTCGATAATTGATCTTGGATGTTAGGTGTTTTAAGTATGTTTCCTTTAAAAATCCTCCTCTCTAACTCTTTAATTACTAGCGACTTGCCCGTCAAAAATTACAGGGCAATAAAATTGTAAGGCAGGTAATGCTGTTTGCCACAGACATGAGTTTTTTTGGTGGTCTGAGATCCTTCGGCGCTCATTGGAGCCTCTTGGTTGTTGTATTTTTTTTTTTTTATCAGAGGCACTTTTGCTGTCATTGTAAGGTCGGCGCTGATCTGCTTTTTGCGCTTATTGCAAGGCTGTCCCCTGGTGTAGTTTGTGTGCTATGAGTAGCGTTGGCGCTCGTTGTGAGGCACGAGGTGAATGGCTTTTGCATTCATTGCCATAGTGTTTTTTTTTTGTATATGTACTTTTGTATGCTAATTAAGTAATAAATTAATATACTTTACCTATTTGTAAGTAATACATGCAGGAAACATTGTGCTGAAGAGCTGACAATCTGTTCCTGCAGCATACAATGTAGATTTGCACTGTTGTGGAGCTGAGGTGCTGCGTGCACGAGGGAAAGCCATTAGTGTAGCTGTGTACTTCTGCATTGTGTAAGTTAGTGTTGTAAAATGGCGGCGAATGTGTATGTGGTACGCGTGTGTGGATGATTTTGCGTCCTTGCTAAAAGTGTATGTTGGACCTCCTACGGCTTTTTGGAAAAGCTGTATGTGCTTGGTGGTGTTTTGCGGCTTTAGGGTACTGTAGCCTCGTTTTTTGTTTTTTTTCGGCTGCCATTTTTTCTCTCGCTTAGGGGATTTTCGTGTATCTAAACTCGGTAAATTGGACTTAAATTGAGGTGTAACTTCACTTGCAGAGGTTCTGGGTGCCCCCCCCCCCCCCCTTTGCTGTGGGTAAGGTTTTTATGTAATTTTTGTGTGTATTTATTGTTTTTTCAATGTTTTCAGCTGCGTGCGGTTCTGCAGTTAGGGTCTTATTTTTGAGAGTTCGTAATGTTTTTTTTTCTAAGTCCTGCAGCTTGTATTTTTTTGTGTAAGTCCGTATTTAGTCATTGCGTGTTTTTTTTTTCTTTCAAAGTCCCGCTTCTGTGGGCGTTTGTAAGCGCTTGTAAGGCGCCGTAGAACCTCCGCTCATGCGGCCCCTCGCTTTGCGAGGGTCTGCATTTGCGGCCTGCAATGAGTCTTTGGCTCATTGCAGCCGACGTTGGAGCCTCCACCGTCCACATTTGCGGCCCCTCGCTTTGTGAGGGTCCGCATTTGCGTCCCGAACTGCGTCCCTCGCTTTGTGTGACGACGTTTCGTAGTTTGACAACTATTATATGTGACCTCTCACAGCGTGTCACATTTTTGTTTATTTTTCATTTTTACAGTTGCTTGGACTTTTGCTGTGTGCCTTTAATATAATGTGTTCTGTTATATCATAACCACTAATTTACTGATTCCCATTAGTGTAATATGATATAGCTCATAGGTATCTTATAGAGTTTTTTTATCTTTTGGTATGTCTCTCAATAAAATGCTGTAAAAGTAGGCAAAGATGAACAACACCGTAAAAATAATGTCGTAATTGCCTGTGTGTTGAGTGTATGGTATCCAGAACTACTACTATTCTGGTTTTATTTGCAACTGACATGTTGATCTCCACTTGCATTGAGAATCCCAGTTGTGAGGTCCGGCATCTGGAGAAATTATGTCAGTCCCTTAGAAATATATTTATACTGTATATAACTTTATAATGTTTGGGATAATAGGCAGACTGTGGGACACTATGATGTTCATACGGGTCAGTTACAGTATACAGTGAAAATTAATAGCTTAACGGCTGCTGCACAGCAAATCATATTTTCAAAAAAACTCACCAAAGGAGTGCAATACATGTCCACCTTTAACAATATAAACCTTAACCACCTATGTCAGCAAAAATTGAAGCTTCTTGAGATAAAGAAATATATAGATATGGAAAAATACTGCTCTTGTTCTCTGTCTCTTTCTGTCCCTCTCTTGCTCTCCATGTCAGTGTTTTTGTCTCTGTTTTGCTCTTGGGGTGTTGCGCTCTCACTTTTGGGGTGTGTGTGTCACTCTCTGTTTGCTCTCTGTTCGCTGTCTGTGTGTGTCTTTTTCTGTATCTTGCTCCCTCTGTCTTAGTAGCTCTCTCTTGCTATCTTTGCTTGCATATATGCTTATGTGTATGCAGTGTATGTGTATACATGGATTTGTATGTGGATTTGCATAATTTAATTTACAGAACATGCCCACAACTTTGAAAATGTTTTTATTTTTTTAATTTTTATTGTGAAGCAAACAACAAATAGGACCAAATAACAAAGTCGACGTGCATAACTATTCACCCCCCTAAAAGACAATACGTTGTAGAGCCACCTTTAGTGGCAATCACAGCTCCAAATCGCTTTGGATAAGTCTCTGTGAGCTTGCCACATCTTCCACTGGGATTTTTGCCCATTCCTCCTTGCAAAACTGCTCCAGCTCCTTCAAGTTGGATGGTTTGCGCTTGTGAACAGCAATCTGACCACAGAATTTCTATTGGATTGAGGTCTGGGCATTGACTAGGCCATTCCAACACATTTACATGTTTCCCTTAAACCACTCAAGTGTTGCTTTAGCAGTGTGTTTGGGGTCATTGTCCTGCAGGAAGGTGAACCTCCGTCCTAGCCTCAAATCACGCACAGAGTGGTACAGGTTTTGCTCAAGAATATCCCTGTATTTAGCACCATCCATCTTTCCCTCAACTCTGACCAGTTTCCCAGTCCCGGCTGCTGAAAAACATCCCCACAGCATGATGCTGCCACCACCATGTTTCACTGGGGATGGTGTTCTTTGGGTGATGTGATGTGTTGGGTTTGCGCCAGACATAGCGTTTTCTTTGATGGCCGGAAAGTTCAATTTTAGTCTCATCATAGCAGAGCACCTTCCTCCATACATTTTGGGAGTCTCCCACATGCCTTTTTCGCAAATGCAAAACCATGCCATTTTGTTTTTTGCTGAAAGTAATGGCTTTCTTCTTGTCACTCTGCCATAAAGCCCAACTCTAGGGAGGGTACAGCTTATTGTCATCCTATGTACAGATACTCCAGTCTCTCCTGTGGAACTCTGCAGCTCCTCCAGGGTTACCTTAGGTCTCTGTGCTTCCTCTCTGATTAATGCCTTCCTTGACCTGTCCATGAGTTTTGGTGGGCGTCCGTCTCTTGGCAGGTTTGCTGTTGTGCCATGTTCTCTCCATTTGGATATGATAGATTTGATGGTGCTCCTGGGGATCATCAAATATTTGGATATTTTTTTATAACCTAACCCTGACTTGTACTTCTCAACAATATTGTTCCTTACTTGTTTGGCGAGTTCCTTGGTCTTCATGGCAGTGTTTGGTTAGTGGTGCCTCTTGCTTAGGTATTGCAGCCTCTGGGGCCTTTCAAAAAATGTGTGTATATGCAATGACAGATCATGTGACACTTAGATTGCACATAGGTGGACATCATTTCACTAATTATGTCTTCTGAAGGTAATTGGTTGCACCAGAGCTTTTTATGGGCTTCATAACAAAGGGGGTTATTACATACGCACATGCCAATTTTCTGTTTTCTATTTCTAAAAAATAGTTTTATGTATATATTTTTCTCATTTCACTTCACCAACTTAGACTTTTGTGTTCTGATCCATCACATAAAATTCAGATTGAACTTAAAGCTGTAATGTAACAAAATAGGTAAAAAGTCAAGGGGGGTGAATACTTTTGCAAGGCACTATATATATATATATATATATATATATATATATATATATATATATATATATAATCACTATTATAGTTGTCAGTGTTGGGAACGCTTACGATGTTGGTGACGCTTTGCAAGCCTCGTGAAGCAAGGCGAGCCATGTTTGACGCACCACTTAGGCTGGATGAGCGCCAAAGGTGCTTATCTGCGAAGCGAGGCCAAGCCGTGTACGGCACAGGACTTAGGCTGGGCCGTCACTGCTACCTGGTCCCTGCCATTGGGGGATCGCAAAGCCCCCCAGGCTCGCAACACCCTATCACAAACACCTACCTGGATGCGATCCTGCCAGCTGCACTCACCTCCTCTGCTGTTACCCTCTGGACGAAACTACTTTCTGGATCAAGCCGCGCATGGCACGGCTTGATACAGAAAGTAGTTCTGGACGGACGGGGACAGCAGCAGAGGTGAGTGCGGCGCTACTGGCAGGATTCAATCCAGGTACCAGACAAAGGAGACAAGGGGGGGAGGAGGAAATGAAGGGGCGGGGGGAGGGAAAGGACACAAGGAACGTAGAGGAGGCGGGGTAAAGGACACAAGGGACGAAGAGGAGGGGGGAAAGGAGACAAGGGAGGGGAGAGGAAGGGGGAAAGGAGACAAGAGAGAGGGAGAGGAGGTGAAAAAGAGACACATGGTAGGGAGAGGGTGAAACGAGACACAAGGAGGGGAGGGGGGGGGGAAAGGAAACACGTGGGGAAAGGGACGGGAGAAAAGAGGAACAGGAGAGGGGGAAAGGAGACACAGGGGAGGGAGAGGGGGAATGAAGACATGGGAGGGAGATGGGGAAAAGAGAGACACAGGGGAAGGAGATATGGGGAAAAGGGAGACACAGGGGAGGGAGATATGGGGAAAAGGGAGACACAGGGGAGGGAGATATGGGGAAAAGGGAGACACAGGGGAGGGAGATATGGGGAAAGGGAGACACAGGGGAGGGAGATATGGGGAAAGGGAGACACAGGGGAGGGAGATATGGGGAAAAGTGAGACCCAGGGGAGGGAGATATGGGGAAAAGGGAGACACAGGGGAGGGAGATGTGGGGAAAGGGAGACACAGGAGAGGGAGATATGGGGAAAAGTGAGACCCAGGGGAGGGAGATATGGGGAAAAGGGAGACACAGGGGAGGGAGATATGGGGAAAGGGAGACACAGGGGAGGGAGATATGGGGAAAAGTGAGACACAGGGGAGGGAGATATGGGGAAAAGTGAGACCCAGGGGAGGGAGATATGGGGAAAAGGGAGACACAGAGAGGATCAGAGGAGACACAGTAGAGGGGGGAAGGACACACAGGGGAGGGAGAGGTAGGGAAAATGTATTCTCGTCATTGTTGACGGGCAAGTTACTAGTATTATGGATGGCGAAAGAGTAGAAGACCTCCACTGTACAGTATATAAATAAATTGAACATTTGTGTTTACATTTGAATCTAAAACAAGTTGAAAAACTTGTTTTTTGCTTAGAATTCCAAGAAATACAGTTATTACACTTAATTCTGGCAGCCTGTGCAGGGACATGCAAAGGCCTTGCGGTTGCAATCAATAACCTTTTTAAACATGGCTTCCTTTAAACATATGCCCACTGTATAATAAATGTAAGTACGGTATCTGTTAGGGTAGTACATTTAGTGTACCATTAAACATCAATACTGGGCTCCCAATACCTGCATAGGCAGGGAAATATATCCCGAGAGCCAGGGCTCATAAAATGCGTACTTCTGGCTCCTAAACCCTTTTTCAAAAGACAAATATCTTTGTGAATGGCTTCATTGGAGGATCCTATAAACAGAATATCTGGCTCTTATAAAATCTTCCTGACTCATAGATAGATAGATAGATAGATAGATAGATAGATAGATAGATAGATAGATAGATAGATGCATGTCTGTATATATCAGGTATATAACTTTGTATATACACATAGTTATGTGGATTTAAAAAAACTGGTAGCCTGGCATCCTAAAAGGTTATTCTGACTCCGCGAAGCAGAATTATTATATTGTTACAACACTTGTAGATATTATATTTAAAAAATCAGTACATTAAGTGAATAAGGAATGTTAATAAGAAAAAAGGACATTTGATTTTAAGAGTGCAAATAGAAAAAGAGTATGGAATTAATTGTGTGTTTGACAATAAAGTTAGTATATAACTTTAATAATAAGTTAGTATATTTTGTCTCACCTACGATTGCTACTACTCTCTCTGTCTAGGGCATACAGGCAGATGGGGGTCTCCTACATTCATCCTCTTACTATAACTTAGTATCTCAAGCTCCAAGATCAATAAGTTCCAGTGAAGGTCATGATAGAGAAACCTTTCAGAGAAATGGCATAAACAGTGGTCAGACAGAGATAGACTATAAAGAGTATTCAGGAGTCCCACACAAACTACAGCCTCTCCAGAGAGGGCAATCATCTGATGAGCCTCAGAACTCGGAGATGCCTTTGTGGGGAGCACCAACCTTTGGCCAGGTAGGGAAGGAGGACCAAGAGAAGAATAATGGGCATTCTGACTATGAAATGATGAAGAAACATGTTGCTTTCTCTGGAGAGCCTCAAAGTTGCCAGTTGTCTGATGATGATACAGGAGTACTGAGTGAAGGAGAAATTCCCAATGACTGTGGAAAGCACTGGCTATATAAAACCTCTCCAGGTCAAGCAAAGTTATCTCAGGATGATCAAACTACCACTTCTCCCCAGCTGGATGAAGGTCATGATCTGCTGGAAGGGAGTCATCTTCACAATAAAAAGACTGAAACTATTGTACGCGAAGTTCTACCTCAGGAGAGAGAGCATCCGGACAGTATCATGGCCAAACAAGAGTTTTATGGAGCAGGCATAGAAAACATCAGGAAAAGGAAAATAGAAGACTTAATGACAAGTGCCCAGACAATAAAGCTATCAAAGAGCACAGATAGTCTACCAGAGAGAGAAACCACAGGAAACTTGGCAAACACTTTACGTGATGGTGATCCCACCACTCTTCTGAGGGCTCCAACCAAAAGTGCTATACTAAACCCCACTACTGACATTCAACACAAGTTCTACGACCCCAACTGTCCGCCCATGCAGAAATATGCTCAGTCCATTGTGAGTAATGTTCCTTCATGGCTGTCCGGCACAAACAATAAATGCTTCATGGAGATGGAAGGGAGTGAATCAAGCTCACAATCAGAGTCTGAAAACATTGAGGCAGTTTCACATCATCTTCTAAATTCAAATTCTGATAAATGTAAGTCTAGAGAAGGAGAGGAGGAAGAGAGGAGAACCTTTCATCCTGAGAATAACCAGGAAAGGGGACCACCAGAAGTAACTAAGGTGTTATTGCACCCCTCTACACCAGAACCACAACCAGTCCTGGGTAATCTCCCCTTCTTTAAG
Source organism: Discoglossus pictus (assembly GCA_027410445.1). Taxonomy (NCBI): domain Eukaryota; kingdom Metazoa; phylum Chordata; class Amphibia; order Anura; family Alytidae; genus Discoglossus; species Discoglossus pictus. Next base: position 130,047,572 of record CM050169.1, on the reverse strand, counting down.
CAATTTGAAGATCAGGAGGACTACCTCCACTCTGAGGGAGAGTTTGGCCAAAGCCTGTCTGGCAGCATCCCTGAACATTTAGACTTGAAAGTCCTTGGAGGAGTAAATAACTTCTCCTGGGCTGATGCAAGTGGTGATAGTGAACTTTCTGAGGAAGGTGACCAGCCCTTCCCAAGAACCTCTGCTTTTCCTGTCCTACCTCCACAGTGCCCTTTAGAAGAAGTGTCTGCAAGTGAGGGGTACTCTGAAGACCAGATATTCTACCAGCACATTCTACAGAATTTTCAGAAAGCCAGGGGCAAAGCAGTGGGGGAACTCCAGGGTAGCAAGGGAGACCAGAAACCACAAGCAGCAGAAGAGATAGGAAAGTCAGAAGACAGATTGAGACCATTAGAGGACTTATTGAGAGAGGTGCCTACAGACAGTCAGTCTTCCCTGGTGTCTAATGAGCACAGTGAGCAGAGAGATCATCAGGCAGCCGAGAGTAAGAACAGGAACGAGCAGGTATTAATATTTTTTAAAAAGTGAAGTAGTAGCAGGGATTCCTGTTTTGAAAAAATATGACCCATTGAACAAGTAGCAAGTGGATATGGAGTGTAGAACAAATAATTTGTTACACAGTGTATCCACTAGGGCTTTGTGGCAGGCTGGTTGGTCAGTGCTACTCATTTAATAGACACAAGTCTGTGAAACTTAGAGGTTTGAGGCAGATAACATATTTAATGGATGTCACTGATCTCCTTAAGACTGGCCAAGATGGCTAAGTGACAACCAATAGACAGTTGAAAAATGATAAATTGGGTCATTGTTACCCATAAGAGCTTTGGAGCAGGACAAGGTGGATCAATGTTAAAGGGATATGATACATTTCTGGATCTTATTAGTTACCTATGTATTTATTTACATCAAAATTAAAAGCTTTTTTTGCTGCCTAATGCCATGAGAATAGTCCCTGTATTCATTTGCCCATTGTGCTTGATGTGCTGTGTAGTGTTCTAGCCTATGGGGGACCACCTCTCAGAAAACCTTCTTCTGAGATGTGGTCCTTGTTATGCTAGGACACTACATTGCACATCCAAACAAACAGACTCTGTCCCTGCATACTCTGTAGTGGGCAGACCCATACAGGGAATATTTGTTTGATTTTAGGCAGTAAAAATAGAGTTTTTAATTGGTTCTTAATAAAATAAAGTACTAAATGTATTGATATATTACATATTTAGAAAAATCCAGAAACCTTTTATATCCCTTTAACCAAAACATTTCGTACCAGCTGAAGTGGGTTAGTGCTGCCCATAAGAGGTTGCATAGTGTCATTTCTGACTTGGCTTTCCAAGTGATGCTCCTTTTCCCCAGATTATATATGGCAGAGTTTGGATTGCATTTACAATGTATCTGACATCTTGATTCTCTCCCTCAGTCCTTGAGTTCTCCCCTTGGTCCTGTGCAGAGTTCTTTGGGGAACCTGGCCCCGCTGCGAGGTTTGGGTGATCCAATGGGAGGTAATGGAGGAGGAATGCGGCCATCAATGAGCAGTAGCACTGGTAGTTCTGGAGGATTTGATTCTCTGCTGTCAGGAACTCCTGGGGTAAGTGAGCATTTGGGGCTCTTTGAGAGAGGGGTGCATAGACATCTCAACCACACTATACTCCCTGTCTAATCTTGTTTTCTTCTTCTTCTTTTTTTTTTTTTTACAGATTTCTAGACAGCAACCATCGAAACTTGCCCCTCAGATCAAGAGCAGCACAGGAGTGAAGCTAGAGGAGATGGGTATGAACTTGGCTGGACTGGAGGAAGATGAGGAGGGAGAGCATGAGAGTGAAGACCAGGTGAGGGCAGACTCCATATCCCATAGTTCTTCCTGTCTGTTACATGTCTTTGACTCCCAACCACACACTGGCACAAATAATAGAGAGATAAGACTTAATGATACGCACTGGAGGTAACTCTCAGACTTTGTCACCTTGCATGGGGAGGGAAATACTCCATTTTCAAAAGTTAATTCTTTCTGTATCATCTTGCATTGGAAGGACCTACTTTAGTCTCATAGATCCTTACTGTGTATTACCCTGAGGGACAAGGGACAGATTCCACTCCACAAAGCCCTTCCCTGTCTCTTACTCTCTTTTCTTACAGAGTCCCAGAGGATCCGCAAGGCTGTTCAAGAATCTGCACATGGACATTGGATCTTTGGGAGGAGGTTTTGAGTATGAGGTAGGTCATACCTTTAAAATGTCTAGCTCATTAATCAAAGTGTCCAAGTTTCAAATAAAGCACCGTCTGTAGGGAATCCCCTATGTGAGCAGAGAAAATAAATATGAAAGTATAAGACAGATCAGGAAATGATCCTGTGCTCTCACTGGTCAGATTTGGAGGGATTAACTGCTCAGTCTCACAGAGTGCAGGCTCTGTTGTTCATGTGTCTAAGTGGGCTTAGAGTGTGAGTGAGCCTGGAGCCATTTCTTTATTTGTGTACATGGATGTTGCATGTCTATATTGCTCAGGAGAGCGAGTGTGGTCTGGATCCTCCTCCTCTAGCCAGCTGTGCAGATGATGGCTCTGAACCAGAGCTGCAAAATCTCAGGACATCTGAGGACGAGAAAGAAAGCAGGAAAGATGTGACCCCTGGGGTGAGACCACAGCTGCTGCATGAATGTGTTAGCATTCCCTATCCTGTAGTCTCCCTAGGATCCCCTGGTACATGTTTTGCTCTCTGATCCTCTAGTCCTAGAGCTACTGTTTTGCTGTTTCTATTATAGAAGCGTAGTATTTGTGTGTGACCCATTCTGTATCTCACAGCCTCATTGCCAATACTCTACTCATTGCAGGACTCTGAAGTTAGTGAGGATGCAAAGGATTTTGCAGCATCAGATCACAATAAACGGGGCATTTTGGTGGGTATCATTTTGTCAACTATACGTTTTATTTTTATATAATTTTTTTTATTGGAATATGCAGCAACGAAATAAGAGATTATACATATAATAATAAACATAGGGTTCTGCGAACTGGTGGTAAGAGGTTGATACAACACAAAGTTGTGTTTTGTAGTGTATCACGGAGACCATCTCTTTCACTGACTTTAGACACATGGGTGATGTTCTCTTGACATACTTATTGTCTCTCTAGCATAACAGAATGTTTTATAGTACAACCAGTCGTTAAGTTGTGTCAGACTCTTTGTGACACTATTGACCGCAGCATGCCAAGCACATCTTGTGTCTGGTTGTGCTAATCCATAAGGTTTTCATGGTAAAGATACTGGAGTGGGTTGCCAGATCCTTCTCCAGTGGAACGTGATTTGTCTGACCTTTCTCTTATGACCTGCCCACCATGGGTCAACCTACTAGGTAAAGCATATAGCTTCTTTAAGGTACACAGGCACCTTCCCCACTGGTAGCGATCCAGAAGGGGGATATATGTATGTATGTGTATATAAATAGATAAAGTAAAATATGAAATATAGTGATTACATTATATTATAATTTATAATTTATTATATATATTTAGTATCAACCTGTATGCTAGATTCCCCCTAGTCCCTCTGATTCCTTTAGGTAACTTTTGTCTTTCACTCTCTAGGATTTTGGATTCAATGGTCAGTCCTTGGAAAAGGTGTTGGACATCAGTGCCCTATCACCTGGAGCACTGAGCCCCAAGGTGAGTGCCCGATTCTTCCATTCTGCTCTCCTTTCCTTGCCAGAAAGAGGCACATTTACTTTATGTACAACAATCTGAGCAGGAGTAAATGTACATTTAGTAGTTTAATTATTTATATGTGTACAAAGGAATGTGTGCAAGGAAGTTTTGCTTGGTGTGAGTATATGCAGTATTATCCAAGGACATTGTATGTATGTATGTATGTATGTATGTATGTATGTGTGTGTATATGTACGTATATATATATATATATATATATATATATATATATATATATATATACTGTGTATATATATATATATATATATATATATATATATATATATATATATATATATATATATATATATACAGTGGATATAAAAAGTCTACACACCCCTGTTAAAATGTCAGGTTTCTGTGCTGTAAAAAATTAGACAAAGATAAATCATTTCAGAACTTTTTCCACCTTTAATGTGACCTATAAACTGTACAACTCAATTGAAAAACATTTTTGTTCTGTCAATTGAAAAACAAACTGAAATCTTTTAGGTAGAGGGAAGAAAAAATATAAAAATAAAATATTTTGGTTGCATAAGTATGCACACCCTTAAACTAATACTTTGTTGAAGCACCTTTTGATTTTATTACAGCACTTTTGGGTATGAGTCTATCAGCATGGCACATTTTGACTTGGCAAGATTTGCCCACTCTTCTTTGCAAAAACACTCCAAATCTGTCAGATTGCGAGGGCATCTCCTGTGCACAGCCCTCTTCAGATCACCCCACAGATTTTCAATCGGATTCAGGTCTGGGCTCTGGCTCGGCCAATTCTGGTGAAGCCATTCCTTTGTTGATTTGGATGTATGCTTTGGGTCGTTGTCATGCTGAAATATGAAGCTCCTCTTCATGTTCAGCTTTCTAGCAGAAGCCTGAAGGTTTTGTGCCAATATTGACTGGTATTTGGAACTGTTCATAATTCCCTCCTATCTTAACTAATGCCACAGTTCCAGCTGAAGAAAAACAGCCCCTAAGCATGATGCTGCCACCACCATGCTTCACTGTGGGTATGGTGTTCTCATGTGCAGTGTTGTTTTTGCGCCAAAAATATATCTTTTGGAATTATGGCCAAAAAGTTCAACCTTGGTTTCATCAGACCATAACACCTTTTCCCACATGCTTTTGGGAGACTTCAGATGTGTTTTTGCAAAATGTAGCCTGGCTTGGATGTTTTTCTTCGTAAGAAAAGGCTTTCGTATTGCCACTCTACCCCATAGCCCACGGGAGATTGTTGTCACATGTACCACACAGCCAGTACTTCCCAGATATTCCTGCAGCTTCTTTACTGTTGCTGTAGGCCTCTTGGTAGCCTCCCAGAATAGTTTTCTTCTTGTCTTTTCATCATTTTTGGAGGGAGCTCCAGTTCTTGGTAATGTCACTGTTGTGCCATATTTTCTCCACTTGATGATGACTGTGTTCCATGGTATGTATAATGCCTTGGAAATTCTTTTGTACCCTTCTCCTGACTGATACCTTTTAACAATGAGATCCCTCTGATGCTTTGGAAGCTCTCTGTGGACCATGGCTTTTGCTGTGGGATGCGACTAAGAGCATTTCAGGAAAACCAACTAGAGCAGCTGAACTTTATTTGGGGTTAATCAGAGGCACTTTAAATGATGTCAGGTGTATGCTGACTCCTATTTAACACAATTTGGAATGTGATTGCTTAATTCTGAACACAGCTACATCCCCAGTTATAAGAGGGTGTGCAGACTTATGCAACCACATTAATTTTCTTTTCTTTTTTTTTCTCTTCCTTTCACCTAAAAGATTTCAGTTTGTTTTTCAATTGAGTTGTACAGTTTATAGGTCACATTAAATGTGGAAAAAGTTCTGAAATGATTTATCTTTGTCTCATTTTTTTACAGCACAGAAACCTGACATTTTAACAGGGGTGTGTAGACTTTTTATATCCACTGTATATATGTATGTATGTATGTATGTATATATATATATATATATATATATATATATATATATATATATATACAGTTGCAAGCAAAAGTATGTGAACCCTTTGGAATGATATGGATTTCTGCACAAATTGGTCATAAAATGTGATCTGATCTTCATCTAAGTAACAACAATAGACAATCACACTCTGCTTAAACTAATAACACACAAAGAATTAAATGTTACCATGTTGTTATTGAACACACTATGTAAACATTCACAGTGCAGGTGGAAAAAGTATGTGAACCCCTAGACTAATGACATCTCCAAAAGCTAATTGGAGTGGGGTGTCAGCCAACTGGAGTCCAATCAATGAGATGAGATTGGAGGTGTTGGTTACAGCTGCCCTGTCCTATAAAAAACACACACCAGTTCTGGGTTTGCTTTTCACAAGAAGCATTGCCTGATGTAAATGATGCCTCACACAAAACAGCTCTCAGAAGACCTACGATTAAGAATTGTTGACTTGCGTGAAGCTGGAAAGGGTTATAAAGGTATCTCCAAAAGCCTTGCTGTTCATCAGTGCATGGTAAGACAAATTGTCTATAAATGGAGAAAGTTCAGCACTGCTGCTACTCTCTCTAGGAGTGGCCGTCCTGTAAAGATGACTGCAAGAGCACAGCGCAGACTGCTCAATGAGGTGAAGAAGAATCCTAGAGTGTCAGCTAAAGACTTACAAAAGTCTCTGGCATATGCTCACATCCCTGTTAGCGAATCTACGATATGTAAAACACTAAACAAGAATGGATTTCATGGGAGGATACCACAGAGAAAGCCACTGCTATCCAAGCAAAACATTGCTGCATGTTTACAGTTTGCACAAGAGCTCCTGGATGTTCCACAGCAGTACTGGCAAAATATTCTGTGGACAGATGAAACTAAAGTTGAGTTGTTTGGAAGAAACACACAACGCTATGTGTGGAGAAAAAGAAGCACAACACACCAACATCAAAACCTCATCCCAACTGTGAAGTACGGTGGTGGGGGCATCATGGTTTGGGGCTGCTTTGCTGCGCCAGGGCCTGGACGGATTGCTATCATCGAAGGAAAAATGAATTCCCAAGTTTATGAAGACATTTTGCAGGAGAACTTAAGGCCATCTGTCCACCAGCTGAAGCTCAACAGAAGATGGGTGTTACAACAGGACAACGACCCAAAGCATAGAAGTAAATCAACAACAGAATGGGTTAAACAGAAGAAAATACGCCTTCTGAATTGGCCCAACTGAGATGTTGTGACATGACCTCAAGAAAGCGATTCACACCAGACATCCCAAGAATATTGCTGAACTGAAACAGTTCTGCAAAGAGAAATGGTCAAGAATTACTCCTGACCGTTGTGCACATCTGATCTGCTACTACAGGAAACGTTTGGTTGTAGTTATTGCTGCCAAAGGAGGTTCAACCAGTTATTAAATCCAAGGGTTCACATACTTTTTCCACCTGCACTGTGAATGTTTACATGGTGTGTTGAATAAAAACATGGCAACATTTAATACTTTGTGTGTTATTTGTTTAAGCAGACTGTGATTGTCTATTGTTGTGACTTAGATGAAGATCAGATCACATTTTATGACCAATTTGTGCAGAAATCCATTTCATTCCAAAGGGTTCACATACTTTTGCTTGCAACTGTATATATATATAAAGTGAGGTATTTGATCCCCTGATGATTTTGAACGTTTGTCCACTGACAAAGAAATCTATAATTTTAATGGTAGGTGTATTGTAACAGTGAGAGACAGAATAACAAAAAAAAAAAAAACAAGAAAAACAAACGTCAAAAAAGGTATAAATTGATTTACAGGTCAATGAAAGAAATACATATTTGATCCCCCTATCAATCAGTAAGATTTCTGGCTCCCAGGTGTCTTTTATCCAGTTAACGTCCTGAAATTAGGAGCACTCTCTTAAAGGGAGTGCTCCTAATCTCAGCTCGTTGCCTATGTAAAAGACACCTGTCCACAGAAGCAATCAATCAGATTCCAAACTCTCCATCATGGCCAAGACCAAAGAGTTTTCCAAGGATGTCAGAGACAAGATTGTAGACTTACACAAGACTGGAATGGGCTGCAAGACTATCGCCAAGCAGCTTGGTAAGGCGGTGACAACAGTTGGTGCGATTTTTTCGCACATGGAAGAAACACAAAATAACTGTCAGGCTCCCTCGGTCTAGTGCTCCATGCAAGATCTCACCTCGTGGCGTTTCAATGATCATGAGAACGGTGAGTAATCAGCCCAGAACTACACAGGAGGATCTTGTTAATGAGCTCAAGGCAGCTGGGACCATAGTCACCAAGAAAACAATTGGTAACACACTATGTCGTGAAGGGCTAAAATCCTGCAGCACATGCAAGGTCCCCCTGCTCAAGAAAGCACATGTACAGGCCCATCTGAAGCCTGCCAATGAACATCTGAATGATTCAGAGAAAAACTGGGTGAAAATGTTGTGGTCCGATGAGACCAAAATCGAGCTCTTTGGCATCAACTCATCGTGTTTGGAGGAGGAGGAATGCTGCTTATGACCCCAAGAATACCATCCCCACCGTCAATCATGGAGGTGGAAACATTTATGCTTTGGGGTTGTTTTTCTGCTAAGGGGACAGGACAACTGCACCGCATCAAAGGACCGATGGACGTGGCCATGTACTTTCAAATCTTGGGTCAGAACCTTCTTCCCTCAGTCAGTGCATTGAAAATGGATCGTGGATGGGTATTCCAGCATGACAATGACCCAAAACACACAGCCAAGGCAACAAAGGAGTGGCTCAAGAAGAAGCACATTAAGGTCCTGGAGTGGCCTAGCCTCTCTACAGACCTTAATGCCATAGAAAATCCGTGGAGGGAGCTGAAGGTTCGAGTTGCCATACATCAGCCTTGAAACCTTAATGACTTGGAGAGGATCTACAAAGAGGAGTGGGACAAAATCCCTCCTGAGATGTGTGCAAACCAGGTGGCCAACTACAAGAAACGTCTGACCTCTGTATTGCCAACAAGGGTTTTGCCACCAAATACTAAGTCAAAGGGCTCAAATACTTATTTCCCTAATTTACTTGCAAATCAATTTATAACTTTTCTGACATGCGTTTTCTTTTTTTTTTCTGTTGTTGTTGTTCTGTCTCTCGCTGTTAAAATACACCTACCATTAAAATTATAGACTGATCATATCTTTGTCTGTAGACAAACTTTCAAAATCAGGAGGAGGAATTGCTTATTTTTGCCCAGTGATTTCTACTATGATTGAATGATTGTGTTATGTTATACAAATACTCAGTGTCTTCTTTACCTCTTTTTTTTGTTTTTTTTTGTTAAAGAAACCATTTTGCAAGTTTGTAAATGTAGGAAATAAGAATTTCATTTACAGTTTATATTGTAAAAAAATTGCTTAAGATTAGTTATCATTATAGGAATAGGATTTATTTTTCTTAATCTTCTAAAATTTACTTTTTCTCTGAAAAACATTTTTTTCTGCCCTCAACTTCTCATTTTGTCAGTTTGTTGCATAATTCACAAGTTTTTGCTAATCTACAGAAGTCCCTTTAAGGAAACACAGCACAGCTGATGAAAGTAAAATGTAAATAAACATCAGAATTTATGGGCTTTACACCACCCAACCATAGGCCCTATTCTATTGCCCAATTCGTAAAATTATACACACTTAAAACTGCTCTTAATATTGCCCTTATTCTATCAGCTACTCACAATACGATTACAAGTTCTCCGCCCTTAATCACTACAGCCCAGCTAAACCTGCAAAACCGTGTTTAGAATTCCATTGGTTTTAGCACAGCTCGCACATTACACCAAAATTACACAAAATAGATAATCTATCAGACCTGTAGCGCTAGCTCGCTGAAAAAAGTATCAAGTTTCTGTCAACAATATTACGGGTACTAAATCGGACTCGCAAGGGCTTATTAGAGCTGTAACCGCAATTAAACACCACTACTTTACTTTAAAAGCATGGGAAAGCATGGAAAGACATTAGAATTAATTATTTTTTTTGTAGGTCTTGTTTATAATACCTACCTAATAAAATCAAGAAAAACATAACAAAAATCTGTACATTAAAGGACCACTATCCAGTGAAAAGACAACATGTATGAAAACTTAATTTCTGACTAAGCATAATAAAGCAGGGGAAAAGTCCTAAAGCTAGTTTTTAATTAGAAAAAAATAATTAAACCATGCACTGATACTAAGGTCGTGGTGGATCATGATGGTGGTGGATAGTGGATCATGATTATGGTGGTAGATCATGATGGTGGTGGATCATCATGATGATGATGGTGGTGGTGGTGGTGGTGGATGATGGTGGTGGTGGTGGTGGTGGATGATGGTGGTGGTGGTGGTGGATGATGGTGGTGGTGGTGGGTGGTGGTGGTGGATGGTGGTGGTGGTGGTGGTGGTGGTGGTGGATGATGGTGGTGGTGGTGGATGATGATGGTGGTGGTGGTGGTGGATGATGATGGTGGTGGTGGTGGTGGTGGATGATGATGGTGGTGGTGGTGGATGATGATGGTGGGGGAGGATGATGATGGTGGGGGAGGATGATGAGGATGATGGGGATGATGGGGAGGATGAGGATGATGGGGAGGATGAGGATGATGGGGAGGAGGATGATGATGGGGAGGAGGATGATGATGGGGTGGTGGATGATGATGGTGGTGGTGGATGATGATGGTGGTGGTGGATGATGGTGGTGGTGGATGATGGTGGTGGTTGTGGATGAGGATGATGGTAGTGGTGGATGATGTACATTTCTGGAAATAAGTACTTGCATCTATTGATGCAAGGAGCCTGCTTCTGGCTCCGTGAGGGGTGTGATTTTAATTTCGGTCACATTTAGTTATCTAACAATATTTTGTGACACCATATTGACAGCCTTTCAGCATAACTGAATAGAGATGTTATCTGGCTCCAACGTTTTTCACCATGTTAGGAATAAAGGAAAATATCTGCCACCATTAATTACAAATGTAATATAATAATTAAAAATGAAGTGCTGTCTTTGTTGAAATATTTTGCACTTTATCAAACTAAGTTAGTCATAAGTAGATATTGTCTTGTTTTTTTTTCTAAAAATATTCTGACCATTATAGATAGCAAACCTTCCAAAGATTACATTCAAAATCTGAGACATCCATGGTCCATAAACATGACAGTCCAAGTTATTGCAGAAATGAACAGTAAACACATAAATTAGGTTTTAATTCATTGTTATTCAAAATTGGAATTGTTAGATTATTGAGCTAAAAAGTTGTCTATTTTACATATAAATTACATGAGAAAAGTCCTTCCATTCTCCAAATGACATCTTTCATAATTGGGATAATAAACGAGGGGATGCTCCGATGATATAGATTACAATAATAACACTTTCAAACAGATTTTTTATCCAGTTGGCCATGCTGTTGTGGTTTATTAACAATTTCTGTGAGAAATAATTAATCACTTGAGATAAAGTCATTATATGTTAACGCTTAAGATATCTAACTTTCAAGGTCGGTTATCGAACGCTTAAACTCAAATTTTATAATGACCCTCATATAATTAATGCTGTGTCTCCAGAGAGACTAGAAGATGTGGGAATACAAATACATGCACAACTTCAAGCTTAACATATGGGCTGAATCGTTACAATGGAGTTATGTGACATAAATCCACTATAAGTGAATTCCCCCCACTGTGAACTCTGATTAACATTGCTGTCTGTAGCACTTAGCAAACGTTTAACGCCCAGTGGGCCAAAGACTTCTTTTTGTCACTGATTATTATCACAATTATTATCCCATATTTGTAACGTGCCAGCATATTCCGTACTGCTATACACTGATGTGATGATGTAAAATTATTTTTTGTTTGCGTTGTTCAGTCGGGTCCGGCTCTCTGTGACCTCATGAACCACAACACACCATGCTGATCCATTTGGTATACATGGCAGAGATACTGGAGTAGTTTGCCAGTTCCTTCTCCAGTGGGTGACCGCATACAGCTCCTTGTATTCCTAGGTGGTCTCCCATCCAAGTATGCTACCTGTGGTCTGATCAATGATAAGTTACATGCAGCTTGCCCTATATGTACTGCAGTTTCTCCAGATTTCATCTCAAAGCCATTGAGAAGTTTGATCTCCCCAGTCATTGTTATCAGTACGCGGTGCTGCATCTTATCTACCTACAACATTAGATTGTGCCAGAGCCCATTGCTGAGACGTCTACGCTCAGCACTCTCCTATATTTAGCAGTCAGCACTAACAGACCTTTATCAGTTTGTTGCCCAGTGACAGTGTGTTACTACAGTAGGTTATTTTTCCTTTTAGATTATAGATTACTGGCTCCTCTTATTTATGTTATCAGAATGCTTCAGTGGATTCATAGCTCTTAAAAACCTGTAAAAGTGCTTCCATTTTCACAATAATATCTGTATTTTTAAGTCACTTAGCCATCTGCTGCCCAAGTTGGTTTATAATAGCTCTCAATTTAAATATCGCCCACTTGAGGCAGTACTCCCTAGTTTTGAGGCTATAATATAGTGTTTGTGATGGTGCAGAGCCCCCACCACCTCTATCTTTGTAGAACACAGCTCACCCCTGTCTGTCCCTGGCACAGGTTTTTGCTGCAGTATATGGCCGGCAGATGGCATGCATACTATATGGCGAGCCCTGGCATATTACCCTTCCCAGGCTCCAGGGCTCAGCTGTCAGGTAACTCTTGCATAGATTAATGTGGGCACCTGCCCAATAGGGAATAACATGGTTGTGATACCCGGGGCACATGTGTCAGGAGAAGTGTGTGCAATGGCTTTGAGCATGGGCTCTTGTTGGTGTTAACCCTTCACTGACACACTAATTTTTTTATAAAAATGCATTAAAAATAGCATAACCCACACAGCCTAAGGGTTTTACTGTATCGTTATGGATTATATTTTAACTACCTAAACACAAGCTACTTTTAGAACACACAGACATGTAAAGGACCACTATAGTTTATTTAATAAGTGTTTAGCAACAAAATCAGAATGTGGAGGACAATCATTTCAACATAGCGTTTAAAGTTGAGTGGGAGACGATCTTTAAATGTTGTGGATTCCACAAGCAAAATTAGATCAGTCGGAAAAAAATAGGAAAGCCTTATGAGCAGAGGTTCTTTCATTCCTTGGACAAATAATTGGGGGTGGACAGAAGCACATCTCCTGGAAACTAGAATGTTAAAGTTGAATTTTTAGGCTCCTGTTCAGTTGAGCAGTTGTACGTTACTGGAGCCCATACACTAACTTTCTATTCAATTGGAGTCTTTTAGCGAAAATCCCTGCGGTTGTCAAAATCGTAACGTACAGCCCATCTAAGCCTTTGATCTTTCAAGCCCCTCAAAAGTTATAATCACCAAAATCTCAAATTGCTATTCAATTGCTACAATTCCTCAAGCCCGCAAATGTTTTCACACCCGTAAACTGCAAATGTAGAAGAAAATCCTACGGGTACCAGATAGGACTCGCAAGGCTCCTTTGGCCCCTATTCAATTGAACAATTGTAAGTTACTGGAGTCCGTAATGGAGCCCGTAAACTAATTTGCTATTCAATTGACATATTTTAGAAATCTGCAAATGATCTAAAGGTTACAGGCTGAAAATCTCTTCGGTTGTCAAAATCGTAACTTACAGCCCATCTAAGCCTTTGATCTTTCAAGCCTGCAAGAGTTACAATGGCAAATCACTATTCAATGATGGTCTCATTTACTATTGGCTGTTTCTAAATTGGTAGTTAAGGCCTTGCTTAACTGATCATAATCACGCTCTGAAATGCCACATACGATTGCAAGGTTTACGGTTTCGGCCTATAACTTGCGGGCTTGTTCAATTGGATCACTCTGTAATTGTAGCAAATCTCAAACCTGACGACTTAAGGCCTGTATAACGTAATCTGTGTGCTAATAGGGGCCTTAATGTTAAAAGATACACTGAATTTAATAATTTTTGTTTGTATGGCTAATGAGCTACTAAATAAACAAATGAAACCTTATTGTTTGATCACTAAAGTCACCTTTTTAAGTGTCTTTAAAAGTTATGGCAATTCACATACCAGACGTGTTCCATATTAGGTAAGTTATAATGTAAATTATTTTATTAATGCTGTTTCTGTCTTTTTTTTAGGGCAATTAACTGACTGTTCTGTCCCAATCAAATAATAGATGCTACCCCTCTAATAAAAAGTCACGTGACAGTACTTCAGTATAGTACTTTTTAATAGAACTGTGGCCCCTTTCCCATGCCTGCTACTCCAGGCCAGCAGGGAGGGTCAAGTGTTTCACTTGTTGAACATGTAAGCCTTGAAAAACAGGGCCACTTAAAGACATATACAGTATAAAGAGAAACGCCTAGATGGAGGAACGCTCCTTAGGAAAACATTTTTATATATTGGATTAAGTTAATATTTTCCTTACATGAGCTCATAACTTTCTATATGGTAATGAGAAATAAATACAGACTCTTTCCTCTATATGAGAGTGGAGGACTGGTATTCCACTAGCTACTCTCAAGTCCCGTTGGTTTGAGCTGTGTGTCCATGAAGGTGGAACCCACGCGTTTCACAGCCTGGACTTTACTAAACAAAATGTCTGCAAATGAAGAGTGAGAACTACTTCCTAAACTAAAGTGAGGAGATGCCTATTGTAGCATTATTTCCTTAATATATTCCTGAGTTGGAGTATTGTCCCTGTATTGATTCTGAATCCTTTCTCTTTCAAGGAGACTGATACACTCTTTGCAAATCTTCCTGACTTGTATTATACTTTTTGTATGGTTAATTGTTAAATGGGGGTTAATAAAGTATTTCTGTGAACTACAGTGATGCTTTCGGATCTGTGTAATTACAGGAGATATTAGAGGAGCTAGAAGAAGAGATGGAGGAAGATGTGAGCTTGGAAGAGAACTTAAGTGAGAAACATATGAAGAAATTGAGTGAGGAACAACACATGAAGGAGAGCATGAATAAGGAACATGTGTTTGAGAAAGTAAAGGAGAAAGATTTTCAAGAACTTCTAAGTGAGCCTGTAAAGATTCCCGAAAATATGGAATATGAGGAGAAAGAAAAGGAAAACAAGAGTGAGAAAAGTGTTAAAGTGCCTGTGAAGGAGGATGAGAACGATGGACATATGTTGGCCATTGAAGATGAAGCTAAGAGGTAGGTGTAGGGCTATCCAGAATGAGAGATAATACTCTCTGATACTTGATTCACATTTTCCCTCTTAATCCTATAGACCAGCTCATCCAGATCAGGAATCGGTAGAGTCATCAGAAGGGTCATCAATTTCTGCAGCAGCAATCCCAAAAACTGTTGGGGATCCAATCAAATGTTTGTCCGAACTTCCAAGACTTGTTGTGGCTCCTGAGAAAACAGTTTTGGAGCTCTCCAAACTTGCAGAAGAAGAGAGGAAGCTAGAGGAGGAGCATAGACTGAGACTAAGAGACCTGAGGGAGTCACTGAGGCAGGCGGAGGAGGAGGAGAGTCGAGAACTGCACCTGCACCAGGAGAGCAGACTCAGGTATGCTGCAGGCAAAGATAGACCAGTGAGCTTAATGGGCCAGTATAGTGGCCTGATTAGTAATACAATCTTTTTTTTTTATAATATATGTTCTGTGGGGATTTTAAAACTTACATCTGAACTTTAGCATTGTGGCTTGGATCAGTTATGCTCCTTTCCACCCCATGTTAGTTGTGAAGAGTGAAAGAGAATCTGCACAGTAGGCTATTTTAATATTTATTTCTGATTGGACTAGTCTAGTTATGCCTGCATTAGATGTTGCATGGAAGTACAGATAAAGACTATCAGACCAGCAGATAAAAACTTCATAAAAACCATCAGGGCATCCTCCTGGATACTTGATAAAGAATGGAAATAAATAGATCTCCTAACATCTACAACTCTAAAATATAAATGTCCACTTTAAAAGTTACATTTGTTTTCATAAAATACTGATGTTATTGCTACCCACTTATAAAACAAATGAAACCATATTGTATGAGCTTTACAGTTATTCTTCAGTCTGGAGGAGGAGTTTCCAGTGACCGGCACTACTACTAGCATAGTACTTACTGGTGTGCGAGCATGTGTGAACATTATTTGTGTGTGACACCTTTATAAGATTGTAAATGTTATGGTTCACAGAAGCATTGTTAGTAGTTATGGAGTTATAATAGAAATAGTGGATACAATTACAGGGGTTTGAGAGTTGGTGGCTTAGATACTCATACAAATACCGCGGTCTTGTCATCACAGGGCCCTAGCAGAGAAGCTGGAGCGAGAGGAGCAGGAGGAGAAGGCCAGACTGAGAGAGTCCCAGAAGGAGAGACTTCTGAAGCTTGAATCTGAGCTAAACATGGAGAGGGAGGCTGAGGCAAAAAGGATAAGGTGAGGAGCAGGGGGAGGCATTACTTGCTCCCATCGCCGATTTACACTGTGGCTCTCTACCGCCTCTGCTCTTATGATATTCCACGTATTCAACTTCTTCACCCTTGGGTTTTTTCCTGTTTCTTACAGAACGCAAGAGGAGGAGCTTCGTGCAGATCTGCAAAGCAGGATGGAGCAATTTGAGGAATCCCAGCAGGAGTTGGCACTGCAGGAAAAAGCAGCCATAATCGAGAAAGTAAAACGTGAGACAGAGAATGCAATAAGAGAAGAGAGAGAAACACTGCTACAGGAGAGAGCAACTATGCTGCAGGAAATTAATGAGACCCTGAAACAAGAGACCAAAGAGGTGAGCTCTGTCTTAGTCCTGTCATGTTTAAAGCAAGACTTGTTGCTTTCATTCCAATAATTATTACATTACCACATTTTCTAGTATGCAGTTTTGAGTGACAAGTACTGTAAAGGTTTTTGAACTTGTATTCCCTACGCAGTCGCCTGTAGAAATCTGACAAACTTCCTTATGAGGTGGGTGTTAACTATCTCAGGCTGCACCAGCTGGGTTTTTGTTAGATGCAGAAATTGTTTCCTCCCTTGATGGAAACAATCATGAAAGGCAGTAGGTTGGCTTTGCAGCCCCTAATACTCACACATCTATACATTGTTTTTGCACATTTATTACACATTTTTTCTTCTTCAAGTCTCTACAGTACTTTTTTTTTTTTTTTTTTATAAAAAATATAAATAAAATAATTTATGTACCTATAATTGGTTCCTGCTCTTGACCCGAGTTGTACTTTTTATTATTAGCTACCAATGCATTTTCAGTGTGAATATTATATTAGAAAAATATAAGTGGTCATTCTCTTCTAAGACTATAAATGACCCAATACCATTTGTCCTACAGGCTCTGGAATCTCTTGAAAAACAGCAAAGGCAGGAGGTAGAGCAGCACAGAGCCAACATGGTCAGAGGAAGAGATCTGGAGGTGAGCACAGGGAGAGGAGTCACACTCCAGACCTGTCAGGTTCTCTCTGCTATTTCTCCTTCTGTCTTTCCCATTTTGCTGCTCAAACCTCTTCCCTCTTCTTTTAAAAGGGACACAAAATTCTCAAGGTTTCTGTCATGTATTTAAAAGAAAGGACATTATTAATTTGGATTTTAAAGGGCCATTTACTTCACTGTAAGTGCTCTTCACGGTGTGAAAGAGCACAAGATTGGAAGTTAAATTTTATTTTTTTAATTATAGTAATAACACTTAAAACAATCTAAAGTTTTAGGTCTGTTTATAAACATAGTGTCCTGCCTACTGACATTTTCATGATTAATAACATACAGTATGCCAAACCGTGCAGTGAAGGCATGGTGAAACAAAGATTTATATCAGGCTTTCCCTGAACTAAGGAATGCAGCTAGCAGTTAACCCACAACTGACCTATTTAAGTTACTTCAGCATTCCATTCTTTGCACAGATGAATTTGTGAAGGGTTAGCTCTTTTTTTTGCTTATGCTCACTGCATTGAGCCGTTGCTGTCGGTCTGTCTGGGGGCTTGCCAGTGACTCATGTAAACAGAGATTTAATTTACAATAATTATGTGTCAATGAAAAATGCAGGTATTTCAAATAGTATTTCAACATGCTTTTAGGAGATCTTTACATTGGGGTGCTTCATTGTGTTGAATTAAGTGGCCCTTTCATTTATCAATAGTAGCTTTTTATACTTTTGTTACATAACTATTAGTAGAGTTTATTTTAGATTTTGGTTGTAACATTTGCAAATTCTGTATTTGTTTAAAAACAAACAAACAAATAAGTAATCTGAAGTGTACTAGCATAGACTGTTCACAGTTCCTCTTACCTTGTATACAATGCACTGTTCTCAATATTGTTGGAGAGGACAGGAAGTCTCTTGTTGTGAATTGTGAAAATAGAAAAATGACAAGCAGTGGCAAACATTGCAAAGAAACTTGCTATAGGACAAAACGTTTTACAGATTTAAAATTACTTATTTTATATTCTCAAAACTCTTTTATATACATGATAGCATAAATGGAAGTTCTGTGTCCCTTGTATCCTCCTCTTACTACCTCTTTCTCCTTTCTTATCCCCGTTCTCCTGCTTTTACCTTCCTATTTTGCCCCATTTCTTCCCACTCTCCCCCCGCCCCCCTCCCCGTCTTTCCTTTTTGCCAGACTCGGCCTCTCTCCCCCTCACGCAGGATCTATCCATCCGTCAGATCTCCAACACCCCAGACTGGCAGCGAGAGGATCACAAGATGCCCAGTGACTTGCACCTCAATCACAAGAAAATGTCTCAAGTGTTGGAGTACGAGAGAGAGGTAAGGCCTTACAGTAGCCCTGATTTAACCCATCTTGTGGATGAAATCTTACATATGTCCTCAAGCTCACAACTAACCCATTCTGAAACTACAGCTGAGTGACCTAATGCAAGAGAAGCGTCGTGAGGTGCAGAGAGACCACGAGAAGAAGCTGGAACGTCTTAACGAGGAGCATGAACAGGAAATAGAAAGGTTGCAGAACCAACACGAGGAGGAGGTGAGAACTTCTTCATATATATGCATGCCAACTCTAAAATTGCTGAAATCAATCTCCGAACAATAACTTTCCCTAGTGTATTATCCCACTCTCTAATATTCCCTTATTTTCTTCTCAACCTTTTCCCACCCCCTACTCTACTCCCCAGCCCTTTGGCAAAAGGCCTCACTCTTCTCTGCCCCCAAGTGGGTCTCTAGTGTAGTTTTTCACGTTATAGTGCCCTCACATGCTCCCATCCTCTACCCCACTTACTGATTGTCACTCATTGTCACTGTCTGTATATCTGTTTACTTAGGAGAGGAACCTAAGATCCCGGATGCAGGAGTCTCTGCGTGAAGAACGTGGAAGAATGACACGACTCCATGAACAGGAACTAGAAACAGAACGCTGTGAAATGGCAAGACGTCAAGAAGAGAGACACCGCATATACCAAGAGAAGGTGAAAGAGGGGGCTGAATATCCAGTGTATAGGTCTTACCATGCCTTATTCACAGTGACACTGTCTATCATTAATGTGGTCCACTTCCTACTTCCACTCAATTTTTATTTCTGTAGGAGAATCGTCTGCAAAGCCTGGAACAAAACCAGGAGATACGCAGGAAGCAAATAGAAGGGCAAGAAAGGCAAATGGATTGTCAGGTGAGAGCCAAATGGCACTGAGGAGGGAGAAGTGTGTTTGGTCCTTGAGGATAAGAAAGCAATGGCATCCCTGAAGAGAGAGTAATGCTTGGAGGATGTCTGGTAATGATTTAGAGAGTGGATGAAAGAAATACACTCATGCTCTGACCTCTGGTCTTGATACATTTGTACACAAGCCACATAAGCTCCTCTTTGTGCCTGTCTGAGCAGGAGGAGAATTTGAGAAAAAGAAGAGAAGGATTGGATGAACTAGAGAAGGGACTGGCAGTGAGAGCAAAGGTAAGAGTACCATGGGATCATGAGGATTTGGAAATTCTTTATATTAGAGCATAGACTATTTCAGAGGTCAGCACTTATTCTCTGATCTTTTATCTGCTGTTTTATGCATTGATTAATATATAGAATTTACTATTTACTATTTCAACTGTATCTCTTGTTCATCCTGTGTGTGGGGGTATATTGTGAGCTATTGGTGATATAACTCAGTGGTTCTCTCTAGGGTCTGGAGACCTCCCGTATAAACCGTCAGGTAGAAGAGGAAACTGAACAGCATCTACTCCACGAGACAGTCCGAAAGTCACACCGGGAACTGGAGGAGACTCAGAATCGGAAATCTGAGCTGGAGGCTGAGGTGGAGATTCTAGAGAGTCGCTGTACCAGACTGCAGAAAATAATTAGGTACATTTTACACATTCTTCACTAGGCGAGCTAAGTGGTTATGTACGACTATGTACAGAACAACACAAACTCAAATGCCTGGTGTCCATTAACAGGATTGTATGTTCGTTTATGTACCTCTGAATACTGGGGCCAAACAAGGCTTCCTCTCATGATTTATTCAGTCAAACTCTTAGGCTACAGGAGTAACACTTTTTCTAAAAAAAAAAAAACCCAAAAAACTATAAATGAAATGCATTTACATATATATCAACTAGTCCTATGAATAGGCTTAGCTGTTCCTACTTTCTACACCATACTTACTTATCACATATAATAGTTTTTAAACTGCGAGTTGTGATCACGCTTGCAAGCCTTGCAAAGCGAGCCGTTTGCAGCCCGTAGGGTCGCAACTGTGAGCCCTGTGTAGAAAGGTTAGCGGTTGAGGCACGCGCTCGCAAAAAATACGACTTTAACGGCCGAACCACCGAACTGGAAAAGACGGCGAAAACACACAGATATGCCTCAAATTCACTTACACACTCGCACGCAGCACAGGGGGAGAGCCAGGGACCCGGTGAGTGAGGTTGCAAGTTAATTTGAGGCATATTTTGTATTTTTTAACGATTTGAAAATTGTTGAAGCAAAGAAAAAATGGTGGCCGAAAAGACTTAAAAATTCGGAAACAAGATGAAAATGAGGCTCAGCAAGGCCAGGCACACAGAACCTAGAAAATACACAACGGCAAAGACAGTAAAACTTACACCAACGACGCCAGGCACTCAGGACTTACAAAATACACAACTGCAAAGACAGTAACACACCAACAACGCCAGGCACACAGGACTTTGAAAATAAAACCAACGTCAGTCAGCGCACGCCACGCCAAGATTTAGAAGAGGCACAGAGGAGAAATATACAGGGAAGGGACAGGGGGGAGATGGTGGAAAGAGACACATGGCATTCCCAAGCACAAAACTTGCAAGTTGCCAAGGCCTGTTATGAGCTGTGAAGTAGATGGGAGGAGAGGCTTGCAATGAGCGCCAAAGGCACTCATTGCGAGCCACGAGATGAGCGCCAAAGAAGCACAGCGCAGGGATCGCGATGAGGGGGCAGAACATTGCATTGTGTGGCAAACAGCATTGCCAGGCTTCAAATTTTATTGCGGTCATTTTCATATATGTCTCACTTAGTTATCTATTCTACAGGTAGATTTTTTTTTAATGAAGTGTGACTAGATTTATCCCTTCATCTGCTAGTAATCATGACTTTGGTGACAGATCCACAAAATATCAGTCAATACCTTTGTTTAGGGAAACCCTACGACCGGGGTCCCATAAGATTTACACTTTTGGAAAGATTGTATGTGATGTGGTCTGCCCTCCAGCCCAGATAAAAAGGCATTTATTCATATGACACCAGAACAAAACTGATCATTCATGAAGCTGAAAAGTAACTGTTTCTGACTCTCCTTACAGCGATCTGGAAAATGAGATCAGCAAAAAGCGCAGTGAGCTAAAGGAAGTGGCTAAAGAGGAGATGAAATCCAAAGCAGAACCTGAACTCAGGCTGGAAGACCTTACACCGGCCGGCAGCGCTGTGAGTGTGAGGCTGCTGGGTTCCAGCAATTGAATTCCATTCCCACCCCCTGATTTCATTTCTTCCAAAAGATTCTGGTCCTTATTCAAACCCTGTTTACCCTCCCCATGTACCCCATGTAATCCTGTTCCTTTTTCCTATTCCAAAATCCCCCCCCCCCCCTTCCCGTGTGGATTTATTGTCCTTTTCAACTCCTCATAGTTTTATGCTCCTTTTTCTATCATCTGGTCTAGTTTTCTCAATATGTGATGCTTATTCCTTGTCCCATACTCTGAATCGCCCCCCCCCCCTTTACACACACACCATATGATTCTAGTTCTTACTCCATGCCCTGAAATTCTGATAACTCTCCTACTCCCTGTATCCTCCCAACCTGCAAATGTGATTCAGACTCTTTCTCCTACATCCTATAATCCCCTCCCCCTTTCTCTTGTGATTAGTCTTTTCTAAACATCAAGACCCACCCCCATGTGATCTTGGGATGTTTGCTTTTAATGGACCTTGTGGTCCTTATTAGCTCTAGAAAATATAACAAATGATATTATGTCAATCATTCCCTACTCTGAAGTTCACACATAGTGCAGAACACCAGGCAAATCCTTTTAGACATTCCTATTTACTTTACTTTCCATCTTCTGCCCATAGCAGTACACAGAGGTGCAGAGGCCAACCCAGTCTGTTACTCAGAAGCCGGAAGACGAATCCAACATTGATGAGTATGTTGAAGTGATGTTGGGGCCATGCAGAGGCTTTCTCTGTGCTCTGTTATCTCACTATGTTATTAGTATTTGTTTTTACTCTTATCCTGAGACTCTGATCTGTCTCTCTTATTTTGATCTCCTGCATTTTGCTCTAGTTCAGTCTCTTCTCCATCTTTCTCTTTTCTTGTCTCACTCCCCCTCTCTGTTTTTGAACCCTTTTTCTTTTCCCCAGTTTGCGTCATTACATATCCTCCCAAGGTGCCTCTATACAGAGTGCAAAGGATTTCCTGAAGCTTCAGTCCCGCTCTATGTGCCGACGGCAGAGCCTGCTCCGCGCTGCCAAGCAGCAGTGGCGCCATGATCGGAAGCAGTGGAAGCAAGATCCCGATAAATTACAGGTCTTGGAAAGTGTTGGAAGAAGTCTGGATGAGGTAATGTATGAGGACTCAGATTCACTGTACCCAGCATCAGAAGCAGAGAGATATGCAATAATAATAATAATAATACTATACAGTTGAACAAGAGCATATAGATGTTCAGTAATACGGGAAATTGCAGGATGAAGAGTATAGTTTGTATATGCTCATAACCACAACTGTTGTATACCACTATAAATTCAGTATCACTTTATTCTACAGGAGTCTCGCAGTCTAGATGAGATTTGCAGCAAAATGCAGAAGGGGCAGATCCTGCTGCAGAAGAAAGAGCAGCATCTGCAAGAGCTGGAGAATTCACTCTTGGAGGAGGTACGGAGGGGGCCTTGCTAACCTCATGCTGCTTTCACCTCTTCTTCTCTGGGATGTTCTAACGCTCTCTCTTGCGATCCTCTACTTTTTACATCCATTCTCTCTCCTGTCAAGCTCCTCTTTTGTCATCTTTCTGTCTCCATATTATCAGTCCTCACCTGCTTCCTCTGCCTTCTCCCCTCTAAACTCCACTGCTTACTGTAACTTTGCTCCTTTCTCACTCTTTCCTCTCTATGCTTGTCCTCTTTATTCTCCTCCTTCTCCTCTCCTTTCTTTCTCTTGCCTCTCCCTATCCTTTCTCTTAAACTAACCTTTTGTGTTGCCATTCCTCCCCTTTGTATCTCTCCCTCTCCTCCTTTAGGTATCAGAAGAAGACAGTCTGAAAGAAACCCCCAGTAAAAAAGTGGTGACCTTTGACTTAAGTGACTCGGAAGACACCAGCAGTGTAACCAGCAATGGCTTGCACAGATGTAAGTCCATGTGCATCTCGAAGAACATTTGCTCCCCCTGAATGTCCTCTTGAATCATTTAATGTTCCATTTTTTTGGATTGTGCACATCATCCTTGCCCCCTCAGCATAAAACTTAATCTTCTTCCCACAGGTTTCCAGTTTGGATCACAGTCCTGTTTTCCGGTTAAAATACAGCATCTTAGCGAGTCTCTTCGCAGAATCACAGCTGACCTCAATGGGGTCCTGACCACTCTTGGACCGATTACATCTGACCGTCAACCCCCTCTCACACATACTTCTACTCCCATGGGGGTCCCACTGTCCACCTACACCTCTCTTACCAGCCTCACCACTCCAACTAGTGCTGATGCATTATCACAGTCTAGCTGGACCAATGGCATCCATTCAAGCTTTCACACCCCATCCTCAACCCTTGCTGCAACTAAGTCTGTGGACGCTATCATGGTGGAGAAATGGCGCAAATATTTTCCAGGTTAGCATGGTCACTCACTGAATGGAAGTTTGACACTCACACCTCACTGGTATCTACTATACATAGCAATGGCAACACTTCTCCTTAACTCTCTAGACCAGACTGTCCATAACTCTCTCCTTAAAGGGCCACTGTAGGCCAAAAAGTTCTGTCATGCATTTTAAAGATCATGTTTCATACATTACAAACCTTTTTTGCTAATTTATCATAAACAAAAATAATACTTTTTGTAATGTTAAACACTTGATATTTTAAATGCATGGTATATATGGTTGGACTACAGTGGCTCTAAGTACGCAAGAGGCCGTGACAAACAACACAATACACAAGAATGACTGACACGCACTTCTTTCACGCTCAGAATACAGTGCACCCCCCCATTAAATCCCAAATCTCCTGTTTTATTCTGTTTTACAGGAGGTTCTACGTCTCTGAGTGGTTACTCCCAGCAGACAGACAATAAATTAGGATACGTCTCAGCCGAGTAAGTGAAGGGGACAGCAACTAGGATTTGGCAAACATTGTTCTGAAAGGATCAGAAAGGAAACATGTTAACTATAGGCTTGCAATGGTATTGTTGGGCAGTAGCACTGCGGGTCAGGAAGAGGGTCTGGCTGAGGGCATAATCACAGAGTCAAACAGCAGAGTAGAATTTGATTAATAAACCTCAGAAATGAAGTAAAAGGAAAAAAAAAAAACTTTATTTCCATTTTTTTTTTTAAATCCTTAGTAAAATTTTGCAATTGCTTAAAATTTGAACTTCTTACTGCTCAGTACCATGACGTCACTTTATGTAAGGCTTCTATATATATGTAAGGCTTCTATGTATATAAACTTAATTATTTAGTTGTGGTGATTGCAAAATTACAACCACAAGAGGTGTTCATTTTTCTCTTGCTTCATTTATGAGGTTTATTAAACAAATTAACCATTAACATTTGAGATGAGCACAGGGTCAAATGAGGCATTTTGCCAGCAAAATTTGACTGTAAAATGTTCATGCTGGTATCCTACACTTTCTGAAACCACCCTGTACATTTGCTGTCTCAAAACTGGAATCTTCATCACGTTCAGTTTATTATTGTTCCTAAAGTGCCGAAGTTATCTGAACTTCTTGAACATAAAGGATCATAAAATTAACAAAAACAACATACCAATGAAACCTGAGCTGTTAAACAATATTTGCTCTTGAATTATTAAAGAACTAGCGACTTGCCTGTCAAAAATGACAGGGCAATACAATTGTAAGGCAGGTAATGCTGTTTGCCACACAGTAAGTGTTTTGGTTGTCTGAGATCCTTTGGCGCTCATTGCGAACCTCTCATTGGTGTATTTTTTGTTATTAGAGGCGCTTTTGCTCTCATTGTAAGGTCCGCTCTGATCTACTTTTGGCACTTATTGCAAGTCTCTCCCCTGGTGTAGTTTGTGTCCTATGAGCACCGTTGGCGCTCCTTGTGAGGGGCGCGGTGAAGGTCTTTGTCGTTTATTTTTTATTTTTTTCTGTATATGTATTTTTTCATGATAATTAATTACTTAATGAAATCATAAATTAATATACTTTACCTATTTGTAATTAATATATGCAGTAAGCATTGTGCTGAAGAGCTAACAATCTGTTTTGATGTTCCTGCAGCATACAATGTAGATTTGCACTGTTGTTCAGCTGAGGTGTAAGTGTCAGCAATGTGTGTATTGTAAATAGGCTGTGTGCGCGAGGGGAAACCGTTCGTGTAGCTGTGTAGTTCCGTAAGTTAGTGTTGTAAAATGGCGGCGAATATGTTATGTGGTACACGGGTGTGGATTATTTAGCGTCCTTGCTTATAGTGTATTTTGTAGCTCCTACGGGTTTTTGTAAAAGTCGTATGTGCTTGGCGGTGTTTTGCGGGTTTAGGGGTCGTGTAGCCTCGTTTTTGTTTTTTCCGGCGGCCATTTTTTCTCTTGCTTAGGGAATTTTCTCTGTAAATTGGACTTAAATGTGCGTGCAAACTGACTCCCAGACGTCCTGGCTGTCCCCCCTTACTGTGTGTATTTTTTTCTCTTTATTTTTCTGTGTATTTTGTGTGTGTGGGGGGGGGGGGGGGGGGGGTTATGTTTTTCGATGTGCATGGGTCGGTTGCTGAGGTTGTATTTTTGCGAGGTTGTATTTTTGCGAGGTTGTATATATATTTTTTTTCTACGTTCCGCGGCTCGTATTTTTTTTGTGTAGGTCCGTATTTAGTCATTGCGTGTTATATATATATTTTATATATATATATTTATTTTTTTGAAGTCCCGCTTCTGTGGCTGTTTGCAGCCGACGTTGGAGCCTCCACCTTTCGCAAATGCGGACCCTCACTTTGCGAGGGTCCGCATTTGTGGCCAGAACTGCGTCCCTCGCTTCAAGTGACAACATTTCGTAGTTTGACAACTATTAAATGTGAGAATAAGTTATTAGACACAATAGTTAACCGGTAGTGCACCTATGTGATGTCATGCCTCATTCATGCTCTCTACTTCCCCTCCCATATCTATGATTCATTATCTAACTACTCATATGATTAAATATTACAAACCACTTAAATACAAGGGAAAGCAAAACCGGTTGAGAGAGGTGTTTATTGTCCGTGTTTTTGTGCATTGATTGTGTACACTATAAATATCTGTTCTTGTACTTAAGACTCTCTTCTTTTCTTCCACTGTGAAAGTTTGATTTATTTATTTTTTTGCAAAAATTAAATACACAGTGCGTGAAGATACATTTTAGTGAGCAAACCTATTACAGAATACAGCATACAAATGATTTATTTCTGTTTAAAAAAACATATTCCATAATAATTCCTTCAGTTAGTGCTACAAACAGGCCTCTCTGTATCTGAACACACATGCTACCAGTGTTTGATGTGAGGTTTCTACCCCTGCAGAGAGCAAATTCGCGTGAAACAGAGCGGAACACCCCGCACACCACACAAGGACAGTCACAGTGTGCAGGTCATGATTGACGCCAACAAGAAGTGGCTGGAAAACTTCAGAAACGACCCCAAAGTGTATCCTTTCCAAGAAATGGGAGTGTGTGGTTTGAATACTTGGCACTGATTGCACTGTGTTTGCTGCTTGGAAGGCAGATACTGTGTGTGATACTGCAGCCTGCCATGGTCAGAGAGTGTCCCTACCATGATCTGAACTGTGATTGGGAGCCCAGTCAGGCTCTGCATTGTGTGTGCGTGTGGAGGAGCCTGGCATGGTCTGCATGTGAGGGAGCACTTGAATATGTTTAGTGTGAGGGAGGAACTCTTGTATTGAGAGTTGAAGCTCCTCTCCACAAACTTTTTTTTTTTCCTTGACAATCACCTAAGGCCGCTCTTCTCACGGGCGAGCAAGCCCCCTTCCGTGGGAAGCCTCCTACAACTGGGACTGGATGAGAATAATCAGATCAAGGTTTATCATTACTAGATGGGACGATACAGAGACTGGGGCCAAGCAAGAACCTCCACGCGCAGGTCACATGGAGCAGGGAATATCCCAACCCTAAAACAGAGCTCCTATATTCATATAAAGCCTCTTACCTTGGCTGGTTGTCATGAAGGTGTTGTACATGATGGACACAGAGTTAGATGTACTTGTAATAGCAGGCACAAGGTCCAACTGTAGCAAACATTACACGTATGTAATGGGCATAGTCTCAAACACTTCTCAGTGTTATCCCAGTTTAGGTACTAAAAGGATTTGCACTACACCATATCCCCGTACCCAGGGTCTGCTGGGAATTTTCACCTCTACCTCAAGCTGCAAGGCAATTGTTACCCCCATGAGATAGCCACATCTTGCATAGGGGTAATGCCACCCCTTCCTACTAAAATTGCACTGTATCTCACATACTTGGGCACAACCACTCCCTCCTGAAGCTGCAACGAATGGCTCCCTTGACATTACGCTTTCAAATTTGGATGCCAAGCTATGCTCTACTACGTGCCTGGCGCTGCATGGCATGTTACTACAGTAGTTACTCCATGGGCTTAAAGGCAAGGTCACCCTCTATCACTGGTACAGCTGGGCAAGACTATCTGTACCAGGAGCTAAACGCTATGACAACTGTAAACCAATGGAACATAGGGCATATTTGCCTCTACCTAAAGCTGAAGGCACTGTGCCGGGGGCTGATGGGCAAGGCTGCCTTTCTTGAAAGGCAACAAAGCCAGGGCCAACATGGCATGTTACCTTCTGCCCAAGAGTTTCCTCGTAGCCAGCCTAAGCCAATGGCGCACTTGGGCATGGCACTCCAGGGCATGAAACTTATACATCAGAGCCCACATGGCATGACATTACATCCACATTTATGCAAGGGAAAAATGTATACATGCAATCTCCTGGCTGGGGTGACAGTCAGGAAATATATATTTTATACAGAGCTTCTATATTTATACAACAAATTGAATATCAACTATGCTGGCATGTTACCCGCATACCCCATATATATTTATAACGCATAAATATAAATTGCACACACTGCTATAGTGGGCTTGGCAGGAAACGCATATGGAGTCATACACTATAGACTAAAATGTGCTGACATGCATACAAAATGGTATATACATAGATGTGCGCTCACATAAACAAAGCTGCTGTTATTTTATCTGTATTGACAAATGTATGAATGTAAGATCATTTGTGAGGAATTGTCTGGTTTCTTTAAGCATCTGCTGCTGATCTTTATTTATGTTTTTATGTTTTTTTATCGCTTTCAGATTGATTTGTAACCCAGATTAAACTATCATACAGGAGCCACAGCCTACGAGTGTCATTTCAGCAGTGTGTGAGCTTGTCCTGATATTGTGCTGGCCACAGGTTACCTTACACCAGATACTCAGCCTTGTTGGAGTCTGTCATGATATAATGCTTTTAGGAGGTCACCCTCCATTAGACACCCTGCATTGTCCGAGCCTGGTCTGCTAGAGTATAGTTGGGTTCACCCTACATCAGCCTGTCTTGTGAATCTACATTAGGGCAGGATGGATAATGTCCAAGTAGAAGATAAATTAGACACCCAGTATTTTTTTACCTCTACTTGCACCCAGCTCTTCCCCTTGCTGCCATCACTGGTACGTGACTATTATGTGGGGAAGCTTTACGTCTACTCAGGATTTAATCCTGCAGACAGAAGGTGGGTGATGCTCAGTCTGTTAATCCTATTAGCTGAGGACGGCCTGTTGCTGTTTTGAGAGATACTGGTGGGACACTGCGAATACTGGAAACACTTCCCCCTGCTTTGTCACCATGCTCGCGTCTCTTATGACTGCTTTGTTCTTTGTGGTACGAGTTTTTGGCAAGGTGAGTGTCCTAAAGTTTTTTTAAGGGCTCAGTACCAGCGTGAACCAAATGTACCAGTGGCAGAGACTTCTTTAAGGCCGCATTCAATGCAGGAATGAAAGTGTACCAATGGCAGGGACCTGAGGGCCCTGTCGTATTTTAATGGCAATGATATGTTTATACTCTTAGTCCCTGTTAGAATCCATGTATACTAATGGCAGTGACCTAATTAACAACTAAGTCCCTGCTATGCCCAAGAAGTAATAATGGCAATGGCCTGTTCAAGGGCTGTGTCACGTGTAGGGATGACAGTACTGAGTCCCTGCTAGAACCGAACTATTAACAATGACCGTGACTTGTTTAAGGGTTCCATGTTGGGTCCATGCCACTGTCCTCCCCTCTCTGGGCAAATGCTAGTTCAAGATATCCAGTCTCAAAGCTTTTGAAAAATTAGGGCTCCCATGATGTTTTTTTTAAGAGATTAACAAAATGGCAGCTCACTAGAGAGCTGCAGAGGTGATTTAAATCACTATAAATCTATGCTTTTAGATATTTAGATGTGTTGCTTTGCTGTGCACTCTACTCACCCTGTAGATCTAAAGTGTGAATGTTGTTATCACGTCTTTCTTTGGAGCATTGATAAAATACGGGCAACTGCAAGAATAAGGGGTTGCCTTCTGTGTTCCTATTAATTCATGTATATGATGTGCCACTGTGTAACTAGAATTGTATATATTATAGAAGTGCTCCTTTTAATGTATTTCTGGTTAGCATGATCCACTCTAGATAAACATGCACTTATATGTCCAGTTTATATGTTAAGCTGCACTGGAAGGTTTACAGGTGGAGATATGTATAATTAATGATATGCTTATCATGATGCCCAAGTGATAAAAAGAGACAAGCAAGCAAGGGACACATTTAATGTTAGGGAGACTCACCTCCGACTTATTCTTACTTGCAGTGAGAAATGTGGAGTTTTGAAGCATTTATAAAGCCTTAATAATTCTATAGGTTAAACAAATTAACAACATTAAGCAGCCGTAAACCATTTTTTATATTTTAGTTTGTGTGAAGAACATTTCCATCTTGTCAGAGTTGAGTACTTACTGATAGTTTTGACATTTGGGGCATGTTCCTCAGACTTGCTGGGGCTAGGCTAGGGTTTGAAGCCAGTCCCTGAATTCTACAATCTGAATCCAGACTAAAATTGACCCAGGAGCAGGACAGACTTAGAACAGGGTTAGTAAGGTCTAGAACTGTGGATCAGAGTGGGCAATAGAAAGGCAAAAGGTCAAGAAAGATGGCAGGCGGAATTTAGGAACATGCAAAAAGGTCCCTGAACTAGAACAGGAGTTAGACAGGTACACAATTCAGATACTGCAGCAAAACCACAACCTGAAAAAAACAGTTTATCAGCTTTCCTATAAATGGAAAAAGGTAGATTTGAGCCCAAACAGACTTCAGACCATGCTGTAAGAGTATCTTGCTCGCAGACATGGAGGTGGAGTAGACAAGACCCAGCTCTAGCTAAAAACACTGTGCAGAGTCGCCAATGTTAATGTAAAATGATTGAAGTAGATGCTGCCTCTCCACTCCACCTGAGACAGGTCCACAGCGTATGGTGAAACAGTGGAGTTAATGTGTGTTAATTGACCTGACAGCAGAAATGGCCCCTTGAGGACTGGTAAACCTGGCAGTCATAGCTGGGTTGCCTCCGGTCTGTTACACCAACATTCCTTGAAGCTTTTCTTTCAGAGGCTGACAAATATCTTGGAGTGAGTGACAGACCTTCTGTTACTGTAGAAGCAGAAATAAGACATCTAGCTTTAGATAAAAACTTCAGCCAAGAAAAACTTGCCTGAATCCGAATACACAAAACAACAAATAGAGGAGCTCAATCACAGAAAGAACTAACCTTAATAGGGTAGTTTTATGGACATGATAATCCACAATGTTTTAGCTCACTTGTGCCCATCACAGGGAGAAACAGAGCAATCCAGACCCAAAATACCAGGCTGTCCTACCCTGAACAGGAGAAACTTCAAATCCCAGACGTACGTTTCGACCTCATCTGGCCTCGTCAGTGAGTTGTAGCTGAACCTCCTAATGAATCAGAATACAACCTGCTTTAATATTGTGTTCCTCTAATTGCAAAACTGCACAATTATCTCAAGGAATAGAAACCTTCCTGTGACCTCAAAGGTAAAGCCTAAAAACTGATCTGGTTTTGAATATATTTTTTAACTTGCATTGTAGCTACTTCTAAAAAGCCCTTACTTCCCAGAGTCTCCCCCATTGTTTCTGTTAACCCACATAGAATCATGGGGCTTCACACTACTAGTTCTTCATGCTGCATCAACATGCAGCATGTCACTGTCTGCTTGCTAGCAGCATAATGCACTAGTAGTGTAAAGTCCCTCCCATGTGAGTATGGATTTAGGTCACAGATGTGCAAGAAGATAGCTCTGAGGAGAGAGGGGGAAGCTCCAGACTGTAACAAGGCGTATTAGAAGTAAGTGAAATGTACCTTTTATATCATAATTACACAGAAGAGGACAAAATTAATCTAGTTAAAACATTTATATAAAACAAAACATCTTGCCACGACGAGTCCCTTTAACATTATTCTCAAAACCATAATTATTAGAGAGATTCATCACTTATGTTCCCACCATCCTACAACAACAATCCTGACTCGGCCTATCCTTAATAAACTGACTGGTATGTAATACCATCTATATAGTACCTTGTAAGAATCCCCTTAATGATTGTACACAGAAGATGTTTTCCAGCTCTTTCACTCCATTGCCTAAGGGTTACAATTGTATTTAAAGGACCACTGCAGTAGTCCTTTAAAAACAAGATATATAGCAAACTAACAACAGTCACAGCATATAAACCACAAGAACAAAATTTGTTTTAGAGAAAATCTTCTATTTCACAGTCTCTGCTTGTGTCATTGTTTCCTCCATCCTTTATTAATGGTATATAGAACGTTTCTGGATTATTAATCCATCTGATAAAGGAAAAACAGTTGTGTATGCAAACATTTTTGCATGAAAACAAAACATTAATAAACTTGCCCTAGAGTTTGCAAATTTCTTCAGTTTCTTAACAGTGGATTTTGAGAAGGAAAGCCCCTGAAAACCCAGGCTAAATTAGCATAACATTCCTAATGCATTTTCGCCAATCAGATGCAGCTAAACATTGTTGCAATAACTGAGTATTCAGTCTCTGCAGCGAAGCATCAAGGGATTTGTAGTCTTTGTCCCACCACAATAAAGACATTTCAGGCTTTGCTTCTCTGGGTCTCTGTATTATGCTGCTGTTGGCTTGAAGGTAAGTATAGGGTTAAAATAAAATAAATCTGTATGTCTATAGAATAACCCAATGTAATGTGTGTGTCTGATATAAGCAGCATGTGTTAGATTAGAAACAGGGAAAGATATAGCTTTAAGTCCTTTTGTGAAGTGACTATTCAAAGTGTCAGTCTTTCAATACAAAGCAGATATCTGAGTCAAAAGTTCTTCCAAGACATCTAATCCTGTTGGAAACTGAAGCAAATGTTTGCTGGAAGGAAAGAATATTTGAATACAACAGTTAAAGGTTAAAAAGGCACTAGTTAATTTAAATCATAAAAACTATTTTGTACGTTATCAAGTTGAGAGCCATTGGCGGAGCTACTGCTGGTGCAGCAGGTGCAAATCACTGGGGCCCACAACCAGGAAGGGGCCCACTGTGAAGGAGATTCTTATTGTTTTAGTAGAGGGGGGGGGGTCATTATTTTTAATGAAAGGGATCTAATCATTATAAGGATGGGCAAAGTCTATGAGAGAGTTTTGAGTCTTGAACACATTTTTTTGGCGTTGGAGAACACATTTCATATTAATGATGACAAGTAGTGCTGTCTGGCAAGATTGACAACAGAGAAGCCAGGATATAAACAAGTAATAGAGGAATCTGCTGAAGTGCGAGATGTCCTCCATAGTGTGGGAGCACCTCTGGATGTAGCGTGTTTGCGTTGTGTGCCATGGTTGTGGATGAGAGCAAGTTGAAGGTTTGGAGTGGTGGCAGTTTAGGAGGTGGTGGTCAGTTAGAGGCAGTGGGGAGATTACAAGGTTGAAAGTTGTGCAGAGATTGGTAAAAATAAGGTAAGTGGGATCACCAAGAACGAGTGAAGGTAAATTGTAGGAGAGAAAATGAGGGAGCCAGGCAGCAAAATTATCAAGAAATGGAGAGGGTGGTCCAGGCGGGCGATAGATCACAGCAACTTGCAGAGAGATGGTTGAGAAGAGTCAGATAGTGTGAACTTCAAAAGAAGAGAATTGGAGAGAAGGAACCGGGGGTGTGCAGTGGGAGGAAAGTAGTATGCAGCACCTCCACCTTGCTTGTTTCCAAGTCTAGGTGTGTTACTGAAGTGAAAGCCACCATATGAGAGTGATAGCAAGAAGACTAAGGGTGTTGGATTTAATTAGGCCATTAATGGAAATGAGCAGGAGAATGAGTGAGAGGAGATGGAAGTGGGACTTGCAGAAGAATCTTTGCTTTTTGGCTTTAAAAGAGTGAAGATATGGTGATTGTAGGAAGGAGAGAAGGGAAGGTGAGATGATTATGCTGCTAGACACGTGGAGAAACTTAGATGAGTTGAAGAAAGAGGCAGGAGGTGGTAAAGAAGAAAGTATGTGAGGAAGGTGATACAATCTATAAGAGAAAATCAATAAAGCATGTAAAATAAAATAAGATGTGCTTGGCTGTTGCATATGACAGATAGTAAATTATACATCATGCAGAATGTACAGGGATGATAGACTGGTTAGAAATAAGAACAAATATCAGGATATAGATAGAGATGTCGCGAATAGTTCGCCAGAGGACTGTTCCTGGCGAACATAGCATGTTCGCGTTCACGGCGAACTGCGAACATATGCTATATTCGACCCGCCCCCTATACTTTATCATTGAGCAAACTTTGACCCTGCAACTCACAGTCAGCAGACACATTACAGCCAATCAGCATCATACCCTGCCTTCCACACCTTTCTACCTCATGGACAGCAGCCATTTTGGAATCATAACTAACTTGCAGTCTTACTGAGAGGAGGCTGAGTGTAGATGATACTGCATCAATAGGGAAAACCATAGCTAGACTACTGTACACAGTGTGCAATACAGTCCTGAAGGACACTCTTGATCTCTGCTGCAAGGACACCCCTGTGTCTCTTCCCCCCCCTTATCATCATCATCCTCCCCTCACCTTAGCACCCAGCCCTAACACCCCTCACACTTATCCCTAACACCCAACCCTAACACCCCTCACACTTATCCCTAACACCCCTTACCCTAACCCTAACACCCCTCACACTTATCCCTAACACCCCTCACACTTATCCCTAACACCTAGCCCTAACATCCCTCACCCTAACACCTAACCCTAACACCCCTCACACTTATCCCTAACACCCCTTACACTAACACCCCTCACACTTATCCCTAACACCCCTCACCCTAACACCTAACCCTAACATCCCTTACCCTAACACCCATCACACTTATCCCTAACACCCCTTACACTAACACCCCTCACACTTATCCCTAACACCCCTCACCCTAACACCTAACCCTAATACCCCCTTACACTTATCCCTAACAGCCCTTACCCTAACACCTAACCCTAACATCCCTTACCCTAACACCCATCACACTTATCCCTAACACCCCTTACCCTAACCCTAACACCCCTCACACTTATCCATAACACCCATCAACCTAAGAGACACAGGGGAGGATGATGATGGAGGGGGGAAGAGACACAGGGGAGGATGATGAGGGAGGGGGTAAAGAAATACAGGGGAGGATGATGAGGGAGGTGGGAGGATGATGAGGGAGGGGGGATGAGACACAGGGGAGGGTGATGAGGAAGGGGGTAAAGAGATACAGGGGAGGATGATGATGGAGGGGGATGTTAGGTGATTTATGCCCTTTATGGCTTAAAACCAGACTCTGCATCAACTATGTAATTTTCCGTGGGAGTTTTGCCATGGATTCCCCTCCGGCATGCCACAGTCCAGGTGTTAGTCCCGTTGAAACAACTTTCCCATCACTACTGTGGCCAGAAAGAGTCCCTGTGGGTTTTAAAATCCGCCTGCCCATTGAAGTCTATGGCGGTTCGCCGGGTTCGCCGGTTCACGAACATTTGCGGCATCACTAGATATAGATTTAAGCAGGCAAATTAAGAGCATGTATATAAACAAAATCACAGAAGATGTTCAGGTGAAAATAGCATACCAAGATACGGTTCTCAAGAGCATAGGTCCTTTAAGTCTACAGCAAGAAGATTTGCTAATGGTTATAAAAACATGGACTTTCATCAAATTCTGATAAATATGACGCATCAGGGGTCCTTAAGCTTTCTTTGTTTTCCAACCCAACCAATCCTGTACATTTCTTGAAGCTACAAACCCAGGTAAGCAGCACAATAGTAACTCTTTATTGGGTATTCCCAATGTATCATGTCTCATAGGGGCTTACCACAAACACAATATTCAGATTGCTTCTCCATCTGATCTAATTCCAATTCATGTATTGTATTCTGAAGAGCACTAAAGGGACGTACAATTCTTGGGAGTACGGTAATTTTCATTGCAACCACCATACCTAGGAATGCAGTATGAAATCACATATATTGTTGTGGACTAAGAACGTTGGTCATGTTTGTAGGTTTATCAAGCTTTGCGGCCCTCGCTAACTGCAAGCCTCGCAGATTGAGGCAAGCCTTTGACGATTGCACGCGACTGCGTGGCGAGCAGTTTAAATACGTGGGACTTAGGCTGGAATAAGCACCGAGGGACTTAGCCAACTTAGGCTGCAGTGAGCACCTTCGGCGCTCATCGCAAGGCCCGTGGGACTTAGCGAGGGCCGCAAAATAACGGCCCTTTGGACTTAGGACCAGTGGCACTTATATGGACTGTTACAATTTTACTCCAGTCATTTTTGACGGGCAATTTCCTAGTAATAAATATTTTAATATTTGCTCTGTCCACTTGTACCTGTATGTTTCTCTTACTGTCGTTTTATGGCTCCCCTCTGCAAATGTATTTTTTATTTAATGTCATTGAGCCCGATTCAATTGAGCTATTACAAGTTACTGTAGCCCGTAAGTGAGCCCGCAAGTTAATTTGCTATTTAGCTGGCTCCAAATGGGTTACTAATTATGTCCTTGAAAACTTTGCGATGGTTAAATCTGGAAATTACAGCCTCCCGATGCCTTTGATCTTTCAAATCAGCAAGAATTATGAGGGCTAAAATCGATATTCAATTACTCCAATTTCCCAAGACCACAATTGGTTTCACATCCGTAAATGGCAAATTTAGGAGAAAATCCTACGAGTGCTAGTGGGGACCAGCAAGGGGGTTTGACCCCTGTCCGTAGCACTGTAAATGCAAATAAAAAATCAATACTGCCCTGTAAATAACGGGGAAACCGATGATAGACATTAGAATAAATTGCACAACAGTCTCAAGCTTACAAATTGGCAGTAAATTAAATGTATTTTTATGTTTAATTTCAGGGTTAAATCGATCTCTGGTATCAATGAGTTAATACATATCAGGCCACCCACATGGACTAGAACAGTATTGGCATTCATTTTCATAATCCCGTATTTTGAGGGTTTGCGAGTCTGATCGAATATCGGACCCCCGAACCTAATTAATTGACATGTTACCTCCATGTTTTACTGCCATAATAATGACGGTCTCATTTTCTATTGGCTGATCATGTTCCCACCCTGAAATGCTACGAACCAGTGCATGGTTTACAGAGTCGGCTTTGGGCCAGTAACTTGCAGGTTTGATCAATTGAATAGCTCCAGAATCAGAGACAAACCGGAGACTGCAGTACGCCCGCAGACATACGGCCTGTATTCTGCAAGATGCGGGCTTGCAACTCAATTGGGCTCATTGTTTTTATTCCCATTACAAGATTCTATAAATATGTTCAATGTCACTGCTTTAATAAAAGTATGTGTTTGCTAAGTATTTATAAAATCAAGTAAATTAAAAGCATGTAATGTTTGAACCTAAAACAGTAAATTATTTTTTGTTTTTTTATTTTCACTACTCACCTCTAGGAGTTCTCCATATTGTCCTCCTGAACACCTCTCATTTATACGTGAGTGATGGGAGCAGGCAAACTGAGCTGTACCTAGCTACAACTTTAGATGCACTGTAGTCCATCGGCACTAATAAGTGTTGCAACTAGTTGTAACCACTTGGGCTGCAGCACATCTTCTTCTATTGGCTGGATTGTACTAGAGCTTGTCTTACCATTCATGAAAAGAAGCAGCACAAGAGGAAAAAGCTGACTTTATTTACATTTTTAATACATGAATAAATGTTTTAGCACTTGCCATTTATTTCCATGTATTTTATGGGATGTGAAAAACATATAAACAGTGTAACTTTCAAAGTGAATAACTGCTGCTGCAGTTTGATTGACTCATGAATTGGCTCTTGAACCTTTGATGCAATTAGCTCAGCATTCTAATTGTAAATTACAGAAACAGAACTTCTATTGGCTCTCCACAAGCATGTATGAGTAACTAGCAACCTAGTCAAGCTCCATAACTTTTACACAGATAAACGTCTCTCCGTAGTCCTTAGTATAAAAGAGACCATTGAACAATAAAAAAATGTTTGAAAACTTTGAGTCATATTAAGAACACAATTAACCAGGAGAAAAGTGATACAGCTAGTTTTTAATTAGAAAAAAAAAGTTGATGCCTTCCCTGGGCCCTGAAGGGTGTTTACAGTTTTAGAAAGCTATGGTTGCATTTCTTAAAGCAAGGAGCCTGCTTCTAGGACAGTGAGGGGGAAGGTTTGTGGTGTCAATTTTAATATTAACCAATTATCTTAACAAAGGCTCTTTGTTCCCTCCTTCTTTGCTCCTCCCAAAGCACACACCCTCATGATTCAGCAATGAGAAAGTGATGTAACGAACATAAAATGGATTACTGTATTTATAAACCGGGTCTTCAAAAATTCAGATTTCCCCCCCAAAATGCACATGGTACATACTTTACAAACAAGAATCCTTTTCTTGAACTGCTGGTCCTTTAATCTTACACAGAACTGGCCATTTACGGAAAATCATTGTCCATAAACCTCACATTGTGTATAAACCTCACATGACTTTACTTTTCTTCATTCTTCAAATATTTTGCAAACATAATATTTCTACACAGACATGGACAGTACCTGTGTCTTGGCTGACGTGTATTTTGGACATTTGTCCCAACAGTAAATATGACATTTATTCTTCTGTATAGCATTGCTGAAAAGGATATTTCTCGGTATCAAAGTCAATGCCCTATATCAGTATGTATCTTCTTATGGGGTCATTACACAAAGACAAATATATGATAATATTGTGGGTTTATTTTTTTCTCTCAGTTGCTGAAAACAATGCATGTCATTAATTAGTGAATACCATCTACCACGTTTAATTCTTTTAGCTTTCCAAAGTGCAAGTGTGGCTTGGATATGGCTTGGAAACATGACTTACAATTTCTGTATGACCAGTCTACAGCAAATAATCATTTTCTTTATGTAACACCAGGCTGTGGTAATGTATTTTATAATATTATTATGTCTCATAAGTGAGGGATGGCTTATGGGCTCATATCCATTATGTATTGCAGGAAACGTGGTTGCACCATCTGGTCCTCTAACCCCTGGTTTATGTAAATACTTGTTTCATAAATCCAGGCATGGAGGTATTTGGTGCTGATAAATTGAAATCTCATATGTTAGGAAAATGTAATCCTTCTCTGCCCTTTGTTAACTATAATCGGTTCAAGGGTGATTTTTATCTCTCTCTCTCTAAAGAATGTTTTAAAATACAGAATTAACACATATCCACACTAGGCAAATTCAGGTCAAATTCTTTCAGTCGAATCTCATTCATGTTTGAGTCCAGATATTGTCCAGTTTATTACAACTTTCTAATTTTACAATTGATACTTCTTATGAATATCATAAAAAATGAATATATAGTTAAACATTGTTGTAATTAAAAAGGTTTTAATTTATATTTTTGAAACTGAATTAAAACATTTTGCCCATTATCAAGTCAAGGTCTTCCAAAAAAAATGCAAACTATAAATAAAAAATACAATTTTTACCAAAGTTCTTGGTAATTTCTCATAAAATGGTACCAAAGTTATTGGTATTCCATCTATAGATGTCCTGACTCCTTATCCATAAAGACAGGAATAATTGAATCAGCATTGTATAATGTCACTATACTTCAAAGTATTGGATGACATTTTGAGACATTATCTGAAATCGTACACTGTTGTATATGACTAAAGTGTTGGTAATATTTTAGATTTTAGAAATAGAACTATTTTAGCTTACCTTGGACGTGTAGTATAACCCTGAAAGTTGATATTAATGCTCATGTATCAATGAGGAGATAGTTTGTTCTCTCTGAGAGAAGATAATATGTGTGAGACCTCAGCTGCCCCTCCATCTCTCCACAGTTGGGCAGTTCCATATTTCGGGAAGAGCAATCACCATATCTTGTGTACCAACCTCTTCCATGGCATGTGCAGTATGTTACACAGAACCGAAGGGCGAGTAGGGACCAAGAGGTATGAGAATATGCCCCGTCCTATTTTCCTGTTCCTACCTTTTAATGCTTCTTTGATGGCTAATATCTTGATCACTTTTAAAGTTTTTTATAAAGTAGCACGTATAGATTCGGTATTTAGTTATTTAACCCATCATTGAATGGATCATTCTTCATGTGAAGGACACTGGAGAGTGGATCTTGCTGTTTTGTTGTAGCCAACTGCCACATACTCCTAGTAATTACCCCTTCTGCCTTTTCCTTCTCTCGTTTATTTTGATCCCTCTTTACATTTTCTCCCCTTATGGCACCTTGCACTATAGATTTTTTGCTTCCATATTAACTGTTCTCATTGTCTTGGCTTCTACTCAATTTTTCCTTCCTTTTATATGTTCTATCCAGTTATTTTTCCATGTTCCTCTCATCTTGTTTTTTTATTTCAAACCCTCTCCTGATTTTATTTTGTTTTTCCCATTCACTACCGTTTTTCCTTTATCCACCATTGCTCTCCTTCAATTGTTGCTCCCTTATCTCTATTTCTCCCATTGATGACCCCGGATCTTCTCCTCCCTTGTTGCTTTCTTCTTTGTGTTCCTTCTGTTTCTCAATATACATGGCTGCTTATATCTGTCTCTCCTCTCCAGTTAATGTTCTTTCCCCTACTTGCTAACAATTTGTTTCTCCTTAGCTTGTTGCTTTCTTCCCCTAGCCTTGTAACTTGACGCTATTTTATTCTTCTCCCTTTTGCTTCTTCTTATCCCTATTCCTCTCCATTTAGTGTTTGTATCCATTACATTTCTCCACTTATTATTTCATACTTTTTATTCCTCTATTTTCTTAATATATTTCTCCTTCTCCTGACAGTTTTTCTCTTCCCCTTGTTATTTACTTGTCTTTTTCCAGAACAAACCCTTTTTACTCTACTTCTCTGGTTCTCATTAACTCTAGTCTCTGGTTATCCTCAACTATTATTACTCTAGTCCTTCTTTTTCTCCTTAGCACTTTTTACTCTATTCTCCCAGGTTCTTCTCATCCCTTATTATTCTAGCCCTTCTTGTTCTCCTCATCCCTTTTACACTATCGTCTCTGGTTCTCGTTACCTCTAATCTCACTTGTTCTCCTCACCCATTGATACTCTAGTCTTTCTGGTCCCCCAGTCCATTCCTTGTTACTCTATAGTCTCTCTGGTTCTTTCCGACATGTTTTACACTAGTCTCTCTCTTTTTTCCTATCTCTTGCTATTCTAGTCTCACTTGTTCTCCTTGCCCCTTAATACTCTAATACTGTGGTACTCCCAACACTTTGATACTCTAGTCTCACTGGTTCTTCCTAACCCTTGTTACTCTAGTCTCTGGTTACCTTCACCTCATTTACTCTAGTCTCTCTGGTATTCTTCACCAATTGTTACTCTATTCTCTGGATCTCCTAACCCCTTTATACTTTAGTCTCTGGTTCTCCACACCCTTTCTTAGTAAAGTGTTATCTCCATCATGTTACTCCAGTCTCTCTGGCTATCTTCACCCCTTGTAATGCTAATCTCTGTTATATCCATCCCTTGCTACAATGCTCTCAATGGTTCTCTTCACCTCTTGTACAACTAGTCTTTATGGTTCTCCCTACCTCTTGTATGTGTTTGGTTCTTCCTACCCCTTGTTACTCTATTCTCCCTCACACTATCCATCACATTCATGATCTTGTCTTTCACCACTTTGTTATTTTACCCTTTTACCAATTGCTACTCCATCGGTTTCTTCACATGTGACATTATTCGTCTGTTTTTTAGAGAAGAGGAAGCTGTCAGTACAGCTGCACTTCATACCCAGCCAGAGACAAGCATGGTGAGTACCATCTGTAGATACTGCCATGTTTGTACATGTGCACGTTGTTGTGTGATTGTGTACACCATGTCACTCATGTTAGAGTTATGTGCTATGTATAGATAGTAACCATGCTGTATTTATTGCACCTGGGATCATAGTACCAAAATGTTCCATTTTCAGTAAATAAGTGATAGCAATGAGCACCCCAAATTGATGTTTACATCAAGCAGTTGGACTATCAAATGTATAATAACGCCTGGTACCCAGCCACTGGTGAATTATTTAATCTGTCTTCCCCATCACTGCAATACTACAGAAATAATAATAAATGGCCAACAATTAGCTGTGTGGTTGATACAAATTGTACTTTTGGTCTCCTACCCATGACCCCTCTACATTTCTCCATGAGTCTGTACTATTGACCAGTTTATTTTTCTTCTTATATTGTGTTGCAAGATCCTCCTTAAAGCCTATTTGTCTACATTCCCTACTTCTGAGATGGTGACCACACATGGTTTTGTAATTTGTCCACACTGGGGCTGCTTTGTTGGGAGTCAACTTACATCTTACACCAAGATTTATTTAATAAGTACATCTTCTCTCAACTGGTAAATAGGCTTAAGCACACATGCATTATACCTGTGTATCATCTCTACTGATATATTTGAGTCATTTGTGTCAGTCACATCTATACTGAACATTGTTGTATTATCTAGCTCTGTTTATGAGGGTTGTGTGTCTGTCCACAGGGTCACGGAGAGCAGTGATGGCGAGGAAGGAGTTTACTGAGCAGGACGCAACAGAGCGAGCGGCCCTGACCATCCAGACACACTACCGCAAATACCAGCAGCATAAACACCACCAGGGCTAGATACATGGATCTACCTCAGCATGGCATCTACCAATAGGGTGGCATCTACTTCCTATTGTGGGGGTGCCAAGTGTCTCCAAATATCGGCACTCACCCACTTAAAAACCAACCTCTCATAAGAACATATTCCATATAGACATGTAAGCACCTCCTAATGTACAGACACCCTATGTTCTAATACACAGGGGTACACACTTCTCACCTCTCCCATAACTACACAATGGCACTTTATACTTCCTACTAATACACAGACACCATGACATGTACCTCTCTCCTTCTAATACACAGATTATTATATACCTGCATTTTTTTGTATGTATATTTGCAAAATCATTGTATCTCGTATATCGTCATTTTCCTGTATACCATGTGTATCTTGCATGTATCTTGTGTATATAGTTGTATCTCTCCTGCATATTGAGGCTATCGCTCCTGTATATTGTGTGTTTCATGAAATAAATGTCAGTGTGGGAGCACTGTGTACATTTGGCGTAGGTAGTATCTGTTATACTAGGGATACTATATATTTCATGGATCACTTCCCTACATATTTTGGACATAAAGGGATATGGAATGTTTTTGTATTTTATTAGGAATATAATATATCTATCTTAAAAGCTCAGTTGTTTCTGCCTAAAATCATACCTGCTTGAGTCTGCCCTCTGTAGTTTATGAAGACACAGGCTCTGCAGTATTGGGCGTGCAATTGCTCATACTAACCAATCGGTGACCATCTCTCCGCAACATTAAGCAAAGTGCTGTTGAGAGATGGTCACTGATTGGCTAATTTGAAACACTGCACTTCAAAGTCTGGGATCATGAGGGCATATTGCAGCTGCATAGGGCAGACCCAAGCAGGTACAATTTTTTTAAGCAGTCCCTAATAAAATAAAGTACATCCAAGTAAATGAATACATAGGATAATGATATCCATAATGAAATCCACAAACCTTCCACATCCCTTTAAGGATTTTCTCTGCCCATTTTGAGAAAGTGATCTCTCTTTTGACAATTTTGTTTGTTCACATAGGGCCATGTTCAGAACATGTGCGTTTTTTCCAATAGAGATATAAAGCAGTAGACTTTTTCAGTTCATTACACAGTTCTATATTTCTCGTCCACACTCAATTACTCTGTTACTCCACACTTACTCCTGCTTACTTCAGCCACTCCTTGCCTGCTCTAGATCCACTCTGTCTTGCTTACACTGTATGGGCCTCATTCTATTATCGGCCGTAAATCGGCCGTAAGGCTG
The DNA here is from genome assembly GCA_027410445.1 of Discoglossus pictus. NCBI lineage: Eukaryota > Metazoa > Chordata > Amphibia > Anura > Alytidae > Discoglossus > Discoglossus pictus. The sequence goes on along the minus strand of CM050169.1, from coordinate 130,003,818 downwards.
CGATTCCTTGTGGGGGTTCAGTTAACTCGCGATTCTATTATACGGCCCCGCAAGGATCTCCTTTTACGGCCGGCCGCATATCTTGGAACCGGCCGTAAGCTGTGAAATATAAAAACTCAAATATAAATTCAAGCCTGCACTGTACAGCTCTGTAAATGCTAGGGATCATATTGGGGGACATGAGGATTAAAAGGAACCCACTCTCAAGCTTGCACATCTGCCCAAACCCGAGTTCAAATTAACTCTTTATTTTCCGGCTGCGGCGTGGGTGTGTCTGAGGTGCTCCAAGCACTCTGGACTTTTTACATGGATATTTTACGGATATTAAAAATAAAATATTTTACGGATTTGAGTACAGGATAATTATGTGCTATTTTTTCTAACACCTAAAATCCCGTTATAGTCTTCTAAAAGTGCAGGATGGCTTTATTTGAGCTATTTTATGTGCTTAATTGGTGCTAGCGAGACCTCTTTCCGGCAAGTAAGCTGCGGCTCGCTTTTAGCCTTGCAGAGAGATTTCCCGGAGCAATTGAATTGCAAATCTCTTGCGGCCGTTTTAGATCAAAGGCTTTCCTCCGGCGCGAGCGGCCGCAAGAGATAGCAAGGCACCGGCCGCAAGCCTGCCGGAGCCTCCGGCCGTAAGGGAATAGAATAGCAGAATAGCTTGCGGCCGGTCCTTGCGGCCCCGCAACGGCTGCGGCCGCTAATAGAATGAGGCCCTTATTCTCTAACCCGGCCCCACACTCATTACTTGACATTTACTCCTGCTCATGTTGACCAATACTTGCTTACTCTAGCTCCAATCTGTCATGTTTATACTATTCCACTCGCACTCATTACTCATTACTTGTTGCTTCTTATGTTGACCACTCCTTATTTACTCCACATGCAGTCATGCTTATACTATTCCACACTCAATCCATCTAATTCATTACTTACTCCTGCCCACACATTCTTGCTCTATCTCCACATTCAGTCCTCTGTTAATCATAGGTCCACATTCACTTCTCACCCAGGTCCGGTTTCCCACCTGCACACTCTGTCTCTCAGTTCTCAAATTCCACAAACAAAATACATAATTATTTTCATATTTTTTTTATCCCGAAGAAGAAAATAGCTATTTTTTTCATACAAAAATGTCTTTTTATCGCCAAGTTGTCTTTGTTTTTCTCCATTTGTCCTTAGTTTTTTTCCTTTTCTGAAATGTTTTTCAAAATATAGAAATACAGCCAAGACACTGTGCAGGGAAGAGGGTCTCCGCAGTCTGTGGTGGTGGGGGGGCAGGCTAGGAGTTTGTGTCAGACCAGTGTATAAGATTTGGAGTAGGCTCCAGCTCCCTGTTTTTGTGCACGGCTGGCGCCAGAGCTGCTCATTTCAAGCAGAGAGTCCCGGGAGCCCCCCATCTTGTGCTGGGAAGGCAGGCGATTTTCCACAGGGCCAGAAGAGGCAGTAGGGTCTGAGGGGGCAGAGGGAGCAGTGGCTGCAGGGGCTGAGGGAGCAGAAGAAGACGCACCAGCCATGAGTAGAGTCCGCTGAGGTAAGCTGACACCAGCTGGGGTTGGGTGTGAGAGTCCGGGAGGGGGCTTGGCACCCGGCTCTAGGGTAAGGTGGCGAGAGTGGTAATTCCGTGATAAGTTTCGCATTGAGGCCTCACGGGGCGGCACAACAGGGCAGGGATCATGAGGGTCTGTTTTTCGATAGTGGGGGTCAGATTTCATGTACATTGGCAGGTTGCAGTATTCACCTATGGAAAGATGGAAAAGAGATACAATAAGCGCTTGGGAGAAATGTGAAGATTAGTAAAATATGGATGTGATGGATGTGAAATTATGGATTGTCCTCTCAGTATACATGGTAGTAGAGTGAATTTCATAATTTGGTCAGACTTCGGGCTATATTCTGACTTTAATATAAAGCAGAGGACCAACAACGGCTCAATTTTTACAGCATCCAGTAGTGGGAGAGCAGGTCTGATGTGGGAGGAGGAAGTGTGTCTGATCTATGAAGAAGAGGGCATTGTATCTAATCTTGTAGCATGAGACACCATGTTTTTATGGACTGTACTGTAGATGACTGTGTAATCAGTGCAAAAAGGCACCAGTGCAGTCACCTCTGAAGTAAAGCCTTAAATGACCTATAGACCTGTTATATCTTATCATATACAATTAAAATGCAAATTTTGTGGAGTATTATTTGAGCTTCAGTACAACATCGCAGACGTTGTGTTATATCAATCAGAAGTATATTACACGAAAAGGACAAAAGCATAAAGATGAGATATGAGCATAATATAGTACATATTTCCTGATGTTATATCAGTACTTCAAAGTCTATGACTGGATACATACTCTTAGCTCGATGGGGAATGGGCACAGCCACATTTTTGTTGGGGTCACTGTCCTGCGGTTTGGGTGGGGAGGCAGTAAATCGGCAGATGCCTGGCTCAGAAGGTGTGCTCATGGACGTCATGCTGTCCCCATTGTCATTTGTTCCTGTGGTCATCTGGTCAGAAGAACTGTCCGAGATGAAACACTCTGTGATCTCAAACTTTGCATGCTGCAGCTGCTCCTCTAGCTTGGCATGTTCATAGGCTCGAGCCAGCTCCTCATATGTGGATGATGCACTCTCTGTGGACACCATACTGTTCCGGCCTTTATCTGAATTTGGACATAGTAGAATATATAGGAATAAGTACATAACACAGAAGCATCAAGCTACAGGAAGATAATCACCTTCATACACACCAAACACCCAGCAACAGAATATTAATATAACACAGGAATATATGTGGACATACCAGATACCATAGGACCAAACATATATTACACACAACCTTATCAGAGATACACACATCATATATCAGGTCTTCTATAATATTATGTTTCAGTTAGGGCACAACTGAAATTCCCATGAAAAAAATGGCACAAAGAAAATGTGATTGTTTTTTCAAATCACAGATAAAGCCATTTCTCTTTGTCCTTAAGTGTCAACAAAGGTGGCTATGGGGTTAAATCTTAGTGCGGGGCAGAGCTTGGATATTTTGCCTCCTAGAATTTACCTCATGATATCAGTTTCACAATTAGCAAAGCCATATGATAAGAAGAGAAATAGCCTTCCCAGTCCAAGATATGTTCCATAACTATTATAGCCACCAGACAAGGGACGTCATGTGCCGCCACTTCAGGACAGAGACATGGATTTATCTGAGTAAACAATCACCTTTCCTCTCCTGTCTTTTGTAACAGCACAGGTAACTATGAGCTGTCAAATGGACCAAAACACACAGGGAGAGTACTACTACTTGTAAAACATTCTTTGCAACTAAATATAAGCATCAACTGAGTTAAAAATATGGAAAAGGTAAAAGAGTGCGCAAAGAAGACTAAGTGGCTGTCTTGCATAGCTGCTTGCTAGGCTGGGAGATAGTAAGACATCTGGTGGGGTGCACAGAAACCCTGAAACAAATGGCATGAAGAAATGGTGGGCTTGATCCATCTAGCAATGGCAGGTTTGGACGTCATTTGGCCTTGCTTTTTGTCCTTGTATCAAACAAATAAGGAATGAGATGAACAAACATCTTCAATAACTTGCACATATGCTTTTAGAGTTCCCGCTACATCTAAACAATGAAGACGTTCCTCCTTGTAGTAAGCTGAGTTCGGCCAAAATGAAGGAAAAACAATTGCCTAATAATATGAAGAGAATCTGTTACTTTACTGTACACAGAAAATAAGTTATAGTGTGTAACATAAAAAAAAAACAATTGCTCAAAGAAAAACATTTTCCATATAAATCATTTAATGAAAATATGTAATAAAGGCTCAAATAAGCCTTTCTGTAACACATATGACAACTTTACGTATTGGGAATGAATGTGTCCCAAAAAACTAGGTAGATGTTGTGGCGAGCCTACATAAAACTCCCACATTTGGATGGAAAACCAATTTGTTTTGTAGTGAAAACTGTACTCTCAAAGATACCCGTGAGAGACATTCAAATCCTTCCTGAAGAAATAGTGGGATTTCTAGAACTAAAGTGTGTCACAAAGTATTTATTTCTATATTCCATGTGCAAAACAACCTTTAGTAAGTGTGTGAAATCACAAGTTTTGGGCCTTCCAAGAAGAAATGATTAAGTCTAAGGAATCAGATTCTGGTTTCAATATGGTTCTTGAGATGTATGGTCACCTCGGTATCATTCATGGAGGAAGAAATGACATGTCCTTCAAATTGGAGAACCATGGCCATATAACTGGAATATGAAAGCAATTCTGGCTGTCCACTGAAAACAAACATGTGATCTCTTTCATGTATTTTTGACAATATAGGCAATTGCTGTGGTATTATCGAATTGGAAACATACTAATTGATCTACTTAAAATGGAGTGAATTTCTTTAGTGTCAGAATGTCACTGTTCACACTTCCAGTACTGTTAAGGAGTAACATTTCCTGGTATCTCCAATTTCCTTGTGTGTATCTCATAACATATACTGGCATCAGTAGTGAAAACTACTCAATCTGGAGGAACCATGCTCTATCCCTGAGACAGATGACCTCAAAGCATCCACCATAGTTCTGCTGTTCTTGTACGTCTTCAATCACTTAATATAAAAACCTGCAAAGGAAACTGCCTATTGTGGGTATCATGGCTTGATTGACTTTAGTGTAATCCACAACAGGTACTCATGAAGTATGGAGAAGTCATTCTACCCAATATAGAAATCAACAATCTTGAAAGGAAGCCATAAATCCTCACTGTGTGATAGAGTTCACCCCAACAGGCTTAGAAACTGACATCATGAGGGGTGAGTCCTAGACATAAGAGATCCCAAAAGTTTCAAGTCCTGCCTAACAAAAGGATTATGGCTTAAGCCCGTAGTCATCAGTGCTGACACAAAACAACAGGACAGAAATATTGTATTTATCTTGATAATATTCTCCTTAGAAATGATAGTGACAGGACAGAGTTATATTATAAGATTAGCCAAAAATATGTGAATATTCCTTATCTGGACCATTATTTTATCATACATTGTGTTGGCACATACCTGTATCCTGAGAAAGGCTGGCACTGTAACTATCACTCTCTGTTACAGTGATGCCATGCTGTGACCCCACAGTCCTCCAGTCAGAGGTCAGAGTTCGTGCAGGGGTGGAGCTCTGGCACTTTGTGAGTGTCCATTGGCTGGAATACCTATTACGGGTACTGTGAGCAGACTTCACACTCTTTCGGGAAACTGGGTCTTGATTGAGAAGAAACAATATTTGTTTTTTAGAGATAAAAGACATTTATTGGAAGATAGATTTACAATCCAGAGAGAGTGAGGAAGAGTGATGTGGGAGAGGTAGGAAAGTGAACTTAAATTTTCTGGAGAGAAGGTGTACAAACAGATGGGCTAGTTCAAGATTTTGGGATCTGGAGGTAAACAGGCTTGATTTTTCACCATAACTGATCATGTAGTCTAGTTCAGAGTGCATTTCATTTTACCAATTTCAACAATATGACTAATGGTGAAATTAATACAATTGTTGGAGCTGACACTTAGTAAATATCTCCTTTAGAAGAGAGTGGAGGAAAAATTACAGAGAGGAACAAGTATTTACTTACTGGTTCCAGGTCGGATGTCAGACATGTCGATCAGTGGCCCAGTGTTCTGGATCAGCGCCGGGTGGTGCAGGGACACTCCTGTACAAAAACTCTGGGGATTCACTGCCTGGTTAAATTCTGCATCTGTTACTGGAAGTGTAGCTTTATCATCCCCTACCGAGAAGATTAAATGAAAATTAGGTGTGGACAAGACATTATCCCTTCCACATACAAAATCAATGCTATGGTAAGTGGGCTAGAGAAAAAGGTAGGACATTTGGAGCCCCATTTGCATTTTACTACCCAGAATCCTTAGCCATAGTGGAAAAAAACACAGTTCAATTAGTAACTATATTGGAAAACAAGCCTCCTGTCCAGCTTGGGGTATGCAGGTTTTCTCAGAATGTCTCTTTATTTTAATAGGACAAAAGCCCAATGGAAAAATATATATTTGTCCAGTACATTTACGTTTGTGCATAATTAGGCAGGATATAAAACTGCTGTTTGATGATAAATACATCTCTTGCCTCTGCTGGTCCCTGGAGACATCCATGATCATTTGGTGAAAGATGCATATATGAGAGTTGCGTTTACATATTTCTTCAGAAGCACAGCCTTTAATTTTCCGTGAAAGTTCCCTATGTCTGAGCATGTGCATGGAAAGGTGGTAGATGCCATATTATAAAAGCTCCCATGATATAACAAATCCCACTTTCCCCTCCCTCCCTTGTATATCAGATAATCCTAACCTCTCTGGCTCATTGCTATTAGGAAATGTTGAAGCCAAACAAGATGGATATTTCTATACATACAGAGATTTCAAAACTATAAAATTTCTTCTAAAAAAATAATTATGCTCACTGGTTACACAGCTGAGTTTGTTACATAGTTAAAAATGTGATGTTTCTTTCCGGTAATAATCTGACCTGAATTTTATATTGTCCTGTCTGGCCAGGTCCCCTTGGTCTTTTTATAAGTCTTAAAGTGCCTTATTTGTATGTTCTAGGGGCAGAATAATTCTCACCCAATTGTTTAACACCCTCCTTGTCCTCAATGAGCAGCTGGACACGAGGAATATCGATGTGGAGCCTTGGGCCGGCGGGAGGACCCTTCACAGGAGTGTCAAAACTGCGGTTGTTCTTACTAAGAGGAGAATAAGATAGGTCAGGGGAGAGTGAACAACATAGGCTCATACTATCTAAGGTGCATCAAGAGGGCTTTCCACTCACCTTATTAGCATCTCTGCAAGACTTTTAGCATCTGTAGAAAAGACACAATGTGATTACAGAAACCCCAGCCAGTCCAGTACCCCTCACTAAATATTGGGGGTTCCCTCCTACTCTTTAAACTAGAGGGACAGAATAAAGGTCCCAGTTATTCCCTAAATGAAAAGTCAATTTACAAGTATATATAACTATAATTGTTTTTATTAAAAGTTTTGAGTGGACGTGAGTAAAAAAGATATATTTCAAGCATAAATTTCCTCCAGTTATCTAAAGTGATTCTTATAGTGGGGTGATAAAAAGGAAGAGTATACTCTGTTATAAATAAGAATAATGTGCTTTGATCCCTATAAGCCTTCGGCAGTTACACTGACCGAACCAGCTGGAGACGCTCTTTCTTATTACTACCGCTCATTGTGAGAGTAAGGAGGATCTTCCAGATACAAGTTCAGCTATCACTTGTATGCGTTTATTTCATAAAACCAAATACAGTTATATTTATTTATATCTGAACTTTTCATTTCCGCAATGCCTGCTCCACCATGCCCCCTCAATATTGTGCCACCCTATATATTCTGCAGTTCTGTCAATCTGCGCTCTTCATTTTATATTCTGACAATTGATGCCCTCATTCCTATGATCTGTCACTTTTTGCCCCACACCACTACATTATGGGAGTCTGTTTCTTTATGCCTGTCCCTCTATAGTTTAATGTTTTGTTATGCTGTGCCCCCTGACCTCTCAGCCTCTTCAGTCTTTTCTCTTTCCTCTTCTTGCGGATGATAAATAACAGTGCAACCCCCAATGTAGCCAGAATCACAGGACACGCAATGGAAAACAGCTTCTTCACATCATCCCCCTCCCCCTGGGCAGATTTGATGGGGGGAATTGTACCTGAGGCAGACACAAAAGTGAAAAATATTATATCGAGGAAAAAACGAGAAAAATAAAATAAAATCTGATCTATAGACAGAATATTAGAAAAATCTTAAAAAATAAAGCATATTTAATATCATAATCCAAAACATGCATATTAAATACAATTTCACAGATACAGGACAAAAACAGAGTTTGATTCAACCTTTTTCTTACAAGCAAATAGAGAGGAACAAAATATCTTGGAGAGCCTGTGGTGTTTTCTTATCTGATCACACTGAACTGAGTGGGAAGGTAAACACGACAAATTGCAATCTAAACAACCTTAAATTCACTGTCCAATGTTTTCTGTAACGGAGCAGGAGAAAACAACCTCACTGTGTCTTCATTTAATGTAATTTATGTGCACTATAGACCACTGATTTTTGAATACAAAAATACTTTTTTGTAAAGTTTAAAATATTATCTTTTAAATGCAAGATAGAAATTTTGGGACTACAGTGTCCCTTCAAAGAAAAAAAATATCTTTGGAAACAACAGGCCTCATTTAATTGAGAAATTATAGCTGACGGGAAATAGAGCCCGTAAACTAATTTGCTATTTAATTGGTGTCTTTTTGCGATCTGCAAATGATCTACGGGTTGAAAATCCCTGTGGTTGTTACAACCATAATTAATACCCCATCTAAGCCTTTGATCTTTCAAGACCCAAGAGTTACAATCGCAAATCGCTATCCAATTGCTACAATTCCTCAAGCCCGCAAATATTTTCACACCCGTACATGTCAATCTCGGTAACCAATGAGTTAATACATACCAGGCCACCCACATGTACTATACTATTTCCTTCTTTCATTTGTATTATTTTGTACACTGCAGGATTGCGAGTCGCATATCGGACCCCTAAACGCTAATTGATTGACATGTGACTTCCCTATTTTATTGACCTAATGATGACGGTCTCATTTTCTATTGGCTGTTTCTAAATGGGTAGTTACGGCCTTGCTTTATTGAGCATGATCACAATCTGAAATGCTACATACAATTTCAAGCCCGCAGACATACGGCCTGTAGAACGCAATCTGAGGGCTTGCAATTGAATGAGGCCCAGTGAGTCTAAAAAAAAAAAATTGTGATGCCTCTGCTGAACCTTGAAGAATAGAGTGAGCAATAAAGACCTTTCAGAAAGAGTGTTAGATGTGTATAGAAATGCAGTCAGTTATCTAGTCTGAGTATAGAATAGTTTGCCCCTAAACATGTAAAGTCCTTACTGCCATCGTAGTCCAGTGTGGCAAACTGTGAGGTCTCGTTGCCGCAGCCAGCACTGTTGCACGCCCTCATCTTCAGCTCGTACCAGGTGGCCTCATGTAGATCAGTTAGGAATACATCGCTGGTCACATTGGCACGGAGACTCTGCCAAGCCCAGCTGCTCCGGGGTCGATACTCGAGGATCACGGAGGTGATGGGGCATCCACCACTATTCCAGCCATGGAGATTAAGCCTGGCATGAGAGGCATTCACATGGGTGAACAGGTGTTGGTCTTTATTGAAGGATGGCTCTGAGAGAGGAGAGAGTACTGTTACTAAATGAAGTGTACTTGGGGGAGGGGTGTCTTGTGCAGTGAGAGAATATGTTGCAAAGGGAGAAGTACAGTGCAGGAACTGGTGCTCCCACCTCTTCCATGAGTTTTGGCCTCAATGATCTCGCTGATTCGCCCAGCACCCACGCTGTTTTTTGCTGCCAGTTTTACTTTATACCAGGTACCACAGCGTAAATTTTCCAAGCGAAAGGATCGTTCCGAGGAGCTGATAAAAACGTCTCTCCATTCCTCACTGTTATCTACTGAATATTGGAGGACAAAACCTGAGAAGAGAGAGGAATATAATAGGATTATGGGTTAAAGATAAAGGATAAGGTAAGCAGAAGAAAAAGGGTAAGAAGAGGAGAGAGAAAGGATGAGGAGGAGATGAGTGGGTGGAAGAAAAATATAAAGGGATATAGAAGAGTGAAATGTATCAATGGTTGGGTGGAGAGAGGATGGGGTAGAAGAGAATGAAGATTAGATGAGAGGTGAGAAGGGATGAGGGACAAGAGGAAGATAAAGGAATGGGGAAACTGAGGAGGAGGTGTAAGAGAGTGAGAAAATAGGGAGAAGCTGAGAGGGAGAAAGAATAAGGAAAGAAGGTGAAAGAGAAACAATAAAGAGAGGGTGAAGGGTTTGGAACATGATGTTGAATGGATGGAAGAAAAAATGAAGGGATTGGGAAGATGAGAGAAGGAAGGAGGAAAAAGGCAGTAGGAGACAGAGGATGAGAGGACTGAAAAAAGGGGAGCTTAAGAGATGGGGAGAGAGAGGGAAAGATGATGGTAAAAGATAGATGAGAGGATGAGTGGATTTATGCTGAAAGGATGAGAGAAGATGATTAAGTGTGATGGAGAAAGGATGAAGGGAATGGAAGAGAATATGTAGAGATACAAATGGATAGTGGGTAATAATGATTGAATGGGAAAGAGGTTGGAGATATGGAAATAAGAAAAATACCTCGGATGGAGCTCCCTCCATTGTCCCCTGGGATCCAGGCCAATGTTATGGAGGAGGCAGATGTTTTAGACACAGTGAGACGAGGTTGATCAGGAGGAACTATGGGAGTGCAAAGGAGACATAACGTGAGAGAAATGTTCCAAACAGTCAGGTATAGTCACATTAGTCTAGGACAATGTCTTATCCTATCTTGATTTCCATCTTTTAGTTCACCCTTGTCCAACTGCTTCCCCCAGTCCTGTCCTATCCAGTCCTCACCTTGTACCAACAGGTTGACAATGATAGTATCAAAGCCCCAGGTGTTTGTGGCAGTGCAGGTGTAGTACCCAGAATCCTCAGCTTTCACAGAGCGCAGGGTGAGTGTGCCATTGGAATGGATAAGACGATGCCCATCCAGTGCCACTGGAATAGCGGAATCTTCACTAAAGTGTATGAAACAAAAAAAATTAAATTATAAACTCTGTAGAAACAGCGTTCATGTATTACATCTTCCACTGGGTAACCCTGAGATGGAAAAGATGTGGTTATGAATATTTACCTGTCTTTAGTCCATTTTATGGCTGGAGCTGGTTCCCCAACTGAGCTACAGGGCAGGCGCACATCCTTCATCCAGGGAGTACTCACTGTGCCTCCAAATGAAATAATTTTTGCTGGAGCTGAAATTAAGAAAAAAATTCCACTCTGGGTTAGACCTGCTATGGCCTACAGACTGACATGTTCCATAAAGGAGAAAAATTACCCAATGACAAACATTTTGATGATTTGAAGGGTCAGTCTTGTGAAAGATCAAAGTGACTTAACGACATTTAATGGGTTAATTAGTATATAGCTTGTACCTTTCCCAGCTGGCTCGATCATCACCTTCTCGCTTACATTGCCACGCCCGGCCGATGTCACTGCAGCCACCCACAACATATACTGCTGCCCACGGAGGAGGTGCATGATACGGTAATGAAGGAACTCTGGACTACTCTCGTACTCACTGGGAGCCTGTGACAAAAACAGAGGATTGTGTTTGTTTTGGCCAAGGTTGCGTAGGAGCTCATGGTCGTCACCCATGCTATGCACTGGCCAATACTTTCTTTTGGCTTTCACCTAAAATAGGTACTTCTCTCATTGTCTGAGTTTTAATGGAACATAAAGGACTAATGTGGTCATTGATTCTTCTCTAATGCTAATTCCTGGTGGATTACCCACATCTTCTATAGGATATTGTGTGATGTTTACTTCAACTAAATCCACCCTAGCCCTGTAGTCCTCTGGGTGTCTCTCACAGGGCACTGTTGCTTATACTGACACTGTACTGACCCAAGTCATTCTGTTCTTGTTGATCTCACCAACAGAAACAGGAAATCAGACCTTCATAGGAAAGGATGACTGAATTTAATTATAATATAAAAAAATAGTTCAGTGACTGTGTGTGTAGTAAAGCCCTCGAGGTACTGAACATTCTTGTCTTCATCAATTAGTGGTAATTGCACCCAAAAATATCGCTACCTACACTGACCTGTGTGTGTACCGTGACTTTAAGAGATGCATAACCAAAGTATCTCTTACCTAATTATGTCTAATTAGCTGGCTCTTATTATTCAGTAACAACTGCCCCCCACCTAATGCCTGAGAGGAAAACTTCAAACGAGTGAAACCTTCAAAGATTACAATTTTATACAGAGAAGGAAGGAGCAGGAATAGAGAGAAGAGGAAGGGAAATGGCAGGAAAGATTAGTGAGGGGGTGAGGAAATGAGGGAGGAGAGCAGAGTGGAGACAGGAGAGGAAAGTAATGAAGGAAGTGATAAAAGGAGAGAGGCAAACAACAGAGGTGAGACGAGAAAGAAGAAATGGAGAGGAAATGGGAGAGCAGAGAAGAGGGTAAATACAAGAGAGCAAAATGGAGAATAAATAAAGGGGCTTAGCAAAAGAAAGAAGAGACAACTAGGAGCGAATGAAGGAGAGGCAATAGGAGAAAGGAAATGGTGATAAGCCCAGGGAAATGAGAGTAGAATGGGAACAGATGGGAGAGCAGGAACAAAGTGGAGAGAAGGGGAAATAGAGAAGAGTGCAGAGAAGAAGAGAGCATAGAGGAAAATGGAATGGAAAGCAGAGAGGAGAAGAGAGAAAGGAGATGAGAGGGCAGAGGAGAAGAGAGAGGAAAGAAAATAGGATAACATGGGATCGTGGATTAAAGATAAAGGATGAGGTGAGCAGGAGAAAAAGGGTGATAAGTGGAGAGAGAAAGGATGAGCAGGGATGAGGGGTTGGTAGAAGAGCATGAAGGGATAGAGAAGAGTGGAAGAGAATGGAGAATAGGTGAGAGAGTGAGAAGGGGTGTAACAGTGAGGAGAGTCGCGAGAGGAATAATGAAAAGCATAGAGGGGAGATGAGAGGAGAGTGGTGAATAAAAGTGGAAACTGCAAGCAGAGGGGATAGAGGAGCAAATGGAAAAGAGGGGGAAAGAAAAAAAGAAAGGTGACAGAAGAATGATATATACCTTTGCATCTTGTATCTCCCATTGAGCTTCAATCAAAGTGTACTAATATACTTTTCTCAACCCCCTGCTCCCAGACCCTGAGCCCTAATGACCTGTCCACATTGAACTGCCTTCATTACATGACCTCCTTGCCCAAACATATTTACTCAAGCTACTTAAATCTGCAGTCATGAGGCACAGTCCCACTGGTCTGTCACCATATAGAATAGGATAAAGAACCAGTGAAACTGCTGAGGCCTACTAGGTAACACTTTATGTATAAAAACTTTATGTATAAAAAACAATGCTCAGGTGAAGAACCTGGGATACACCTTGACAGACTGAAGCATTTCAGGCAGAACAATGACGATTGCGGAATTACTGTGCTGACTGTCACCCTGCTCATGTTGAAGTATCTCAAGATTTGTATGAAGTCTGGCCAGGGGACCTTTAGAAGCACTAATGTTTGTAACTCCTTTCACATCCTTCATTTTTTTCAATATTTTATTTCAGCAAGGCACACATAAAGAGCATCAGCATGGTGAGCTTTTGTATTCGTTTTTTACTGTTACATTCTATTTATGAATACAGAGATATGGGGACTTCATATCCAAAAGGACAATTTACATGTGAGGACTGGTATCCACAAAAATAATTTGGCTCTGTGTAGCCATTAAGGTATTTAATCTGATCTGGGACTTATTTGATAAGTTGAGCTCCATATTTGTTTTTGTCACGTTTGCCATACTTACAGGCTGGCCAGACCCTGGGCTGGAGCAGAAGATGGTGTACTTTCTGATGATTCCGTTGGGTTTGGTGGGGGGCAGCCAGGACACAACAACACTGCTGGGTGAGGAGGGGACGGCTTTAATCCCAGCTGGAGGACCAGGAACTGTGTTTAGAAGGGAAAGTCAGCTAAGTACATGTGTCTGCTCAGCATTTGTAAATGTGCCTTGGAAAAAGGCACCATATACAAACGTAAATACATAAATAAATGAAAGAGCACAAGACCGACTCTCGACCAAAGAGCTCATTCTTCACACCATAAGTCAAACTTCAGAGGCCATTCTTGGCAGTTTCTACTCACTGTCTTCCTTGGTTTGCAGATACAGGACACTGCTGCGCACTCCATCCCCTGCCTGTGTGAACGCCAAGACCTGCACGCTGTAATTGGTGAATTTCTCGAGTGAACGCAGTTCAACGCGCTCTCGCAGGGTGGTGATATTCTGCATCTCACCCCACTCTACAAATAAAACACAAGAGAGTAAAACTAATGAGGAGTGATCAGTGAAAAGGAGAGTGTGAGTGAGAGTAACAGATAAAACTGAGCAAGAGTATGACAGGTGGGAAGAGAGAGCGCGTCTTCAGCAGGAGGCGATAGTGATAAAGAGGAATATAGGAGAAGAAAGCTATTGATAGAAGAGTGTGTGATGAGAAAGTGAAGGGTAAAGAGCACCAAAGAGACATTAGACCCCGCCAGATTTTACCCACAGAACTTACCACCATCCGGATAAAGAGACCAGTATATGACCCTGTATCCTTTTAAAACTCCATTCAGTGAGCTCCGAGGGGGCTCAGACCAGGAAATGACAGCAACGTCTGATGTGATGGACAGAGCTCGGACATTTTCTGGAGGCTGGCTGGGCACTAGAGGATTACAGAGAGACTGAGCATTGGAGACCACTGAGACACTAAGCATTGAGAACAATAAAAACAACTAGCCTGTGGGCACAGTGACACTGAGTATGGATGGAGTCACTGAAACAATGAATATGAAGGGTGACAAAAACAAGGAACATGAGGGGCAACAGAGATACTGATCATGGGGGGGCACAGTGATAGTGGGCAGGGAGGACCACAAGACACTGAGCCTGGGGTATAGAGTCCGTGATCATGGTGAGATATAAACGCTCATCATGGGGCCCAGTGACACGGAGCATGAGAGCGCAAGGGAGCAATGAGTATGAGGCAAAAAACACGGAGCAGTAATCATGGTGGGCCATAAACGTTGACCACGGGGGAGAATCAGTGATATTTGGCCTCTGCGGGGCATTGAGAAAAGTTGGGGTGAAGCATATGTAGCATGCATGTAGTGTACATAGACATTGAACAGAAGGAACATACCTGACAATGAGGGGCACAGAGAAAGTATGGGGGTGCGGGCATAGGACATATGATGTACAGATACATTGATCATGGGCAATGCACAGACACTGAACCTGTGCATTGGGAAGGCACATGAATTAAACATAATGAGTGACAGAGGAACTGAGCATTGGGAAGGCATAGACATTGCACCTGGGGGTCAAAACATTAAGCTGGGGGGGGGCATAAAGACATTCTCAGTATACTCACCATCCTCCAGTGTGGTTGTGTTGATCTCTGTGGAAGAGGGTCCTGTCCCTGCTCGGTTGAAGGCTTGGACTACCACCCCGTACTGAGCAAACTTCTTCATATTATCCAGAGTATAGATCTCTCCGTCCCCGGTAGCTTTCATCTCCACAATGCTGTACTGACCATTGCTCCCAGGCCCGTTTTCACGGTAGCCAATCTGGTACCCTCGAATCACCCCATTCTGTAGCTCCTTGCGGGGGGCCTGTATGGGGCATATTACATAGTTTTATCTTATGTGGGGAATGGGAAATCAGATAACTATTGTCATTGTTATCTGATTCATATGTTCATTATTATATTGAGTACACTAGCAAGACAAGCTACTGTCTATTTTGCAATGGCCTTAAATAGTGAGTCTGAGGCATAATTGTGTTTTCGTCATTCAGTCGTGTAAAAGTCTCCATGACCTCATGGACTGCAACACACTATGCTGGTCCACGGTATTCTTGGCAGAGATACTGGAGTTCGTTGCCAGTCCCTTGTCCAGTGGGCCACAGCATACAGCTCCTGGTATTACATGGTGGTCTCCCATCCAAGCACCGACCAGGCCCAAACATGCTTGGCTTCAGGGTGGTGTGTGACCTCTTGGTTCCCTGACTGGAATCGAACCCAGGTCACAGCGGTGAAAGCACAGAATCCTAACCACTGGGCCACCAGGAAACCCACTGGGGCATAATTAGGCAGGGAAAATCATGCTGGACCATAAAACTGATTTAGTGATTAAATTAGAAAAAAATACATATTTTGGTGTGATCCCTAGAGATATTCATAATACTTTTGCTGAAAGTTACTTGGATGAGAGGAATTACTGCAGGAGCAGGGCTTACAGCCTTGCTTGCGACTTTTTGATTCTGAGCATGTGTGTGGGAAGCGAGTAGGTGTCAAACACTAAAAGCTCTATTTCATATCCTTCTAGATGTTAGGTAAGACAAGTACAACCCTCTGACTCCAATCCAACATGGAGTGTTCAAGCCAGGCAAGACAGAACACTGAAACATACAGTCTTAACAAATTAAGATTTTCTTTAAAAATGCTTTTATGCTTATATTGTTAGTTTGCAACATACTTCATAAACATGGACATTTTCTCTAAACTACAATGGTTCTTTAATTTAATTTGAATAATTAGCAAGGTAGATTGTAATATTACTATTATCGTTTATTTGTAACGCGCCAACATATTCCGTAGCGCTATGCATAAATTAATTACCAGGCAAAGACATATTCAATATTAACATATTGCGAAGAATGCAGGGACCTGTCTTTTCCCCAAGCGCCATGCAAGATTGAAAGCTTGCAGACTTAATAGCAATAGTACACTTGTACATTAACTTGTCAAATGACGCTATAGCTTTTGTGTGTGAATGATATATTGAAATACTTTTATATGGACTGCAAACGGATCTAAATGGCAAACCCATTTGAACAATTTCCATCAAAACTCAACAATAAGATAATGACTGTACTTTGATATACTGCGACATGTATATAAGATGCAGGCTGACCACTAGGTGTCACTGGTATAACAGGTATAAGTAAAATAATATCAGTATCACCTAAAGGGACAAATACCTAAAGGGATAGGGTCTTCAAAAATGTTCCATTGCCAATATAAACATATATTTACACAAACAGAGAAGCAGAGAGACATTTAGCAGTGCATTTTATACAGAGAGGCGCGAGTGTAGTGTATATATATATATAGATGTTTATTTTTTACAGAGAGAGAAACAGTGAGAGGTTGCTATACAACTTATACAGATAAGAGTCGAGTGACAAATAGCTGGGCATCATATATATATATATATATATATATATATATATATATATTTATATATATATATATAGAGAGAGAGAACCAGAGCGAGAGATAGCTGTGTAGAGAGGAGCAGAATGACAGCTGACAGACGCTTCTCACCTTCCAAGTGACCTGGATACTTTGTGACGTCAGGGGCTGTAGTGTGACATCCATGGGAGGTCCATCAGGAGCTACAGGAGACATAATAGTGTCTGAAACCATCCTACACAGAAACAGCCTCATACTGGGAAGAAAATACTCATCAGGACTGGGATATAGTGCCTACATTCTGCAGCTCTATCCCATGATATCTACTCTAGATGAGTGTGCCTGTTGAGTGGGTGCCCCCATTGATGTGGGTATCCAGTTAGGTTCACAACATGTGTTGATTTTTTCCCTCTCAGAGAATGCCTGACCTTTGGTTAGTTGGGTGCCTGTCCCCCTTAACTGGATTGGTGAGTGTCTGTATCACTATTTGTGGCATTACTTGGTTTTGCAGTTAAGTGGATGTCACTCACCTGCCTCCTCCGTGCTGATAGTGAGTTCTTTGCTTGGCTCGCTGCGCCCAATCTTGTTGAAGGAATACATGCGGATGCTGTACACTGAGGCCGGGTGAAGGTCCACAATGTTAGCCTGGTTGATGGTAGGGGAAATATTTCTTGTGGACTGCTTAAACTCCCAAGTGTCTGTCGAAAAGGGAGAATCCAATCAATGTCCCTCCTTATTATTACATGACTACCATAGGATAAATAACAGCAGCTTAATACACTACAGCAGCAAGGTGTTTCGTAATGCACAATACCACCTTAAGGTATGTCAATTCTTCAGTGAAGTTGCATAGGATACACTTATTTATAAGATGCAGCAACTACTGAAATAAAAATTAAGTTATATATTTGTGTGTAAATACTGATGTAATGGCTAACCAACAAAAAAATAGGTTAAGATGTAAAAAGATGAACATTTTAAGATATACAATGACCCTAGTCAATGTATACTCAATGTATGTGGTTAAGTAAAGAAATTATAGACATGTCAGTCCCAGTACTGCCCTTTTTGGTTGCATTGCTGTGTAGACTTCACATACAGTTAAAGGGGCACAGAGGGTTCCTTGTTTGTAAGTCTTTATTTACATATTTAGACATCATGTTATTAGCTCAGTTTTTACTCACTGTAAGCTTCCAAACAGTCATTGAAAAGGTCTGCCCTCTGTAATTCATGCACACAGTGTACTAGATGTACTAGCCAATCACAGACTGTGTATCAGCAATATGTTAATAAAATGGCTGCTTAACGCAAAATCTTTTGTCGGCTAGTATGTCTAACACTATAAAAACCTTTTATGCATAAGCTACAAGGGGGCGACAATTTGCAGGGACTGTTTGTAAAGTACAGTAAGTAAAAACAGAACTTGTTAATGAAATTATGTTTAAATATGCAAATAAACATGTAGGTAGTTTATTTAAATATTAAAAACAGGAAACCCTCCATGTCCCTTTAAAGTTGATCTGCCTACACTGATGGTTTCTCATGTAATTCATAAATATTTAATAACACTCAGATTTTATTCAGCTGTTAAGATCCTTCTTTTAAGAAGCACATTTATACTAAATGTATATCTATAAACTTTCAGACTGAGCTTGTCTTGAGACAACTGTAATAATGTCTGTCTTCTTACAATCTATAGAATGAAAGACTATAAATATGTAGCACTTTTTCCAATTAAATTCTGGGATGTGTAGTACTGAACTAAATTCTGAACTAAATTCTGAAACAGATGAGTAATATAGCAGGATTTCAATTGGTAAAACTCCCTGTTGAATTATAAACATCCTCTGTGATTTCCAGCATAGAAAAACAATAACAAAAGTAGATGTCAAAGAAAAAATACAGGTTATTTAAAATTGACTCAAAGTGAGAATACCAGATCTTTACCACTGATCAAAACATGCAAAGCTCAGGTATATATCCTGTGTCCCTACTCTGTGTTTATCTCCTGATTTACTAGAACTGCAAAACATAGATACTGAAGCAGGTCTAGGTTGGCTATTTCACTGATATTTCCCTCTGCAGTTATGAAACAGACCTGGACCGCTCTACATAAAGCAGAGATAACTTTAGTAAACATGGAAGATATTTTCTTCTTTGTTGCATCTGAAAAAAGTACATTGGATAGTGTTTCATGGTATATTTCCTTTTGAAATTGAAGGTCCTACAGCATGTACTTTATTGGGGGTTTATTCACCCTTTCTTCCTGTTCTCTCTCATGTAGGGTGTTATGTTGCATCAAATTGCCAGTTTAATGCTGTTAGCAAGCAGACAGTGGCATTTTATGTGTCTGCTTCTGTTAGCAAGACATCGGTAGTGTGAAGCCCTTGCAGGAGTGGCCTTAGGTCATAGCTATCAAGAGATCCGCCTTCATTGAGATAGAACAGGAAGAATGGGGGAGCTCCGAGAAGGTAAGAATCTGTCACTCTGGGTCTTAGAAGTGAAGTGTAAACTTTGTATTAAAATTACACCAAGGACGATAAATTAATTAATTCATCTAGTTACATTTTTATATAAAACAAAATAGTCTATAGTCCTTTTATCTGTATAGCCATCTTCCCTCCTACTCAAGATTTAAATATCTCACCTGACTTGTTCTTGTACTCAATATCAAAGGCTGTTATAATGCTGTTCCCATCAAACCTCTGTGTCCAGCGCAGGTTCATACTGCGTGCTTTCACCTCTCGTACTTCCAGCTCTGGGGGGTCTGGGGGCTCTGCATGGGAAGGAAGGAAAGCAGGGGTCAGACAAGGGAGTGTGAGGAGAACCACTGCAGTATAAGTGACCAGGTGAGAGCATGGGAGTGTGTGAGCTTAAAGGCACAAAGTACTCTGAAATTTGTATTATCTTATGTTAAAGAACTAATATTAATTATGAGAAAAAAAGGTTTTAGTAAATAAAAAAAAATCTTAAATATATCACCTATTTATGCTACTGTATGCCGACCTGGTCCTCTCTTGTTTTTGTTCTAAAACATCCCCTCTGTGAGTACATATTTCGTCTCAAGCAAGTATGAGACTTGAAAGCTAAGATTAGCTCATTGCCATTTAGTGAACCACTGTTTGCACTTTTATAATATAAACAATTTACTTTGTTTATCTGCCCTTCAAACATGAAGTAGCTGTAGATGTTGTAACTTGACAGATAAGGGGAAGTCTTTATAAGACAACAATGGAGATGACTATAGCTGCATGTAACATATAATAAGTGATGTAATTAAGGTTATTCTTATGCTTCTAACAAAAATATATGGAACTATAAAGTCCCTTTAAGGTAGTGGGCATGTATGTGTGTGAGTAAAGGAAAGTGAATATATGAAGAAGAATATGTGAGAGTGTGAGTGTGGCAATGAGACATTGAAGGGTATGTGTACACATAAGCAAATGTATGGAAGTATATAAAAATACATCCATTATATATATATATATATATATATATATATATATTTATTTTTATTTACCTTGCACAGTGAGCTGGATCAGTCCTCTATCCTCTCCATATGAATTTATTGCATGGCATGAAAAAAAAACAGAGTCCCCTCTCTCAGCCGGCTTCAGCTGTGGAGGTGAGAGAGAAAGGAAGAGTAAGTGCATAATTCCTCAAATTAAAGCCATGCCTCATAATTGCATCTTATTCACATATATAACAATAACTCAGGCTTATTAAAGAACCACTGCATTGAAACCTCCCCCTATAAAAGCACTATACTCTTATAATAGCACTCTTCTTATAGTAGGCCATCCTACCAGTAGCACTAGCATCTCCTCATTATAAGATTCCTCCACTTTTTGCATCAGCACCATATCCTTATAATAGCATATCACACCTTATAACAAACACCATGTCTGCCTTAAAAGAGTAACTCATCCTTATAACACCTACTTATAACATCTCATCCTTGTAATAGCATCCTTTGATATGTGAGAAAGTACTACTTTATAGAAAGAATAGTAGCTTTCCAGTAGTAGGGTGAAACACAGCTAAGGAATGTAAGCCTGCCTGGGATAATCATAAGGCCATCCTGCTGAATAATTACGTTTTTTAGGTAGACAGGATGTCAGACTTGATGGATCTTTTTTTGTGTGGCTATATTACCTTATAACACGTCCCCATCCATATAATATTAGACCAATCCATATAAACACACCCCATATACTGAAATCACTCATGCACTCCCTGATTCTTGCAGCCGATACATTTGACCATGCCTCACCGTCAGGGTAGAAATGACCTCATCTCCACTGTCTTTGGTGGCAATCAGGTAGCGCAGGTTTCTGTCGGGGTCTATCACGGTGTCACCCTTCTCCCACCGGATGATGATGGGGCGCTCACCACGAGCTGTACAATTCAGGCCCTTGGTTTGACCCTTGATAGCGATGGTCGTATTGGGGTGTGAGGTGATCATTGCTGGGACTATGGACAGAGAAATTAACATAAAGGCGAGGATCAAATATGTGTGTATAACAAACCATGTCTGAATATCTAACACACACCTCTCAGCACTTCAGATACACCCTGCTCTGTACATCAGACATACAGTGCTCTGCACATCAGATACACACTGCTCTATACATCAGACATACAGTGCTCTGCACATCAGATACACACTGCTCTATACATCAGACATACAGTGCTCTGCACATCAGATACACACTGCTCTGCATTGCTCAGCATACATACACTACTCTGCATGCTATACACACACTGCTCTGCACATCAGATAAACACTGCATTGCACATCGGATACACACTGCTCTGCACATCAGATACATAATATTTCGCACATCAGACATAGGTTGCAAAATACAGGCGCAGAAATACCAGTGGTGTAGTTGGTGCAGTACACCAGGGACCTCCTATAGGAGGTCCCAGTAATGTATATATTTTTTATTTTGCATTTAATTTTTTTTTTTTCTGTAGTATTGGGACCACTCTGCAGCATCTCTGGCCCAATCTGCTACGGCCCCCCATCAGACTCCTCTGCCACCTCCTCGGCTTTCTTGGCCGCAATGAAATGGGCCTGTGTCTGTTTAAAAAGAAGCATTTCTACTGAAGCTCCAAGAGATGGCAGTGTGGAGCAGTTCAGCATGCTGGGGATGTGTATCAGGGAAGAGGTGAGAGAGAAAGAGAGAGCAAGGGCTGCAAAGTGACAGCAAAGTACAGGGGGATGGGTTCTGTGTGGGGGGGAGCAAAGTACATAGGGATAGATGTGCGTCCTGGAGCTTTGTGCAGGTAGTAGGTGATGGAACAGGAGCTCCTATGGAAATGGCCTGGAGGAGGTGTGCTGTTATGGGAAGAGGTCTTGGGGAGGTGCACTGATTTGGTACCAGAGGGAGGGGGGGGGGCAATGTTTTGTTTGCACTGGGCCTCTCCGTTTTCTAGCTCCACCACTGCAACACACATGTATTACTGTACATATCAAATACACATTGCTCTGCATGTTAGACACACACTGCTCACCACATTAGATACACACTGCTCTGCACATACATACAACTCCACAAATCAGAAACTGTTTTCTACATACATCCTGATCTGTACATAAGACATACACAGAATATCCGCACACAACTCTGCAGGTCAGACAAACACTGCTCTGTAAATCAGTTGCACTACTCTTCACATACATCCTGCTCTGCACATTGGATATACACTGCTCTGCATATCAGACACACATTGCATCCACACCACACACACTGCTCTGTACATGTAGGGAGGTTGTGCTCTCTCCAGCCCACCGTGAGGCCGCAGGCTGCGGAGCTATCTCTGGCTATGCCAGTAAAGTCGTCTCCACTGAAGTGGCAGAGAGACACGCTCCACATCATTTCAATTTGTAGTAAGGCTGGAGAAAAGGGGGGGGGGGGGGGCACAGAGAGAATGAGAGGGAGAGAAAATCAGAGGAAGAGAGATGGAGAATGAATGAGAGCGGGAGAGACTGAACGAGATAGAGAGGAAATGCGCTGGAGAGATACAGGATGTGATGGATAGAGAGATAAGAGACAGAGACAAAATGAGAGGGAGTAAGAATGAAAGGGAGAGAGAGAACGAGAAGAAGAGACACTGAATGAGATGAATAGAGAATGAGAGGGAAAGCAAGAGAATGAGTGGGGAGAGAGAGACTGAAAGGGAGAGAGACAAAATGAGATACTGAGGCAGAATGAGTGAAAGAGAATGAAAGGCAAAAAGAGACTGAAAGCAAGAGAGAAAGAAGGAGAAAGAGAGACAGAATGAGTGAAAGAGAATGAAAGGCAGAAAGAGACTGAAAGCAAGAGAGAAAGAAGGAGAAAGAGAGACAGAATGAGTGAAAGAGAATAAGAGGGAGAAGTAATGAAAAGGAGGACGAGAAGGAGAGATACACAATGTGAGAAGAAAGAGTGAGAAAGAAGGGAAATAATGAGTGAGTGAGTGAGACAGAGAGTGAGTGAAAGAGACAGAAAGAGCTGAGTGAAGATGACTGGCAGTCATTAAGGTAGCAAGGCAAGAGGTTACCCCCCTTCTATCCTGCATCCTTATCCTCAGTTTAACTGGCCGATGCCACATGCTGCTGTCCCAGAGCCTGCAGTTACTCACTTTTCACAGTCAGGAACATAGACTTGCTGATGTCTGTCCCGACCCCATTGCTGGCCTGGCACAGGTAGTATCCAATGTCTTCCTCCAACACATGACGAATTAGCAGGGAGCTGTTGGGCAGAATCTGTATCCTCCCAGTGAGGGGCACAGGGTGGTACTGTTGGGGGTTCCCACTGCCTGGAGAGGGGACAAAAGGACAATCAGCAAGAGGCACAGAGGAAAACACCGCCTAGAGGCACATGGGAAAACACCACCTATAATGTACCTGTGCTATGTGTATGTTTCATGGTGTTGGAGTATGTGAGCGAGGGAAAGGTTTGCACTGCTGCTGTCTGTGCCATACATGTCAATATGTAGCACTATGTTAGTGAGGCAGGATGGCATTGCTACTGTCTGTGCTGTACTTTTCCTGTTTGTACATATCATGGTGTAGAAAATGAGGTGTTTAAGGAGACAGCTTGCATACAATACAAGCCATGTATGTGCTGTACCATGTATGTGCTGTACTTGTGCTGAGTGTACATGGCATTTTATGGGAAATTGTGTGAGCAGGAGACTGACACTCCTGATGTTTGTGTTGCACCTGTGCTGTGTGTCAGTGTCATGTTCTGGGAGTGTGAGTGAAGGGAGACTAACACTACCAATGTGTGTACTATGTCTGTGTTGTCCATGCATGTCATTATATAGCAGTATGTGTGTCACTCACCCTTGGCGTGTTTCCACACCACCTTAGGTGGTGGGTATCCATCCACTGAGCAGTTCAGGACACCAGCTTTGCCATAGATCCCATCCTGGTTGTTTGGCTGAACCACAAATCTGGGAGGAACTGAGGGGATCAAGAGGAAGCTGAGTTACACAACAGAGCATCACACATTTTGTAACCTCTAAAGCATTGTGCCTCACTCACTACAGCACATCACATCTTGCTTGCAGGGTCCTGTAGACCATCACACCTCGCTAAACCATTTATTTTGCACATATTTCATTTTAAATCTGTATATCCTGGCAAAGTTTGCTGCGCTCACTGCTGGACTTTTCATGCTCTCAGCTGTCAAGAAAGTCCTTTCTCTCAGTTTATTACATATTCATAATTACATCAATATGCAACCCCAAATCACTCACTTATTACATATTAATGATTACATTAATAGTACATTAAAACCCATTAATAGACAGGACTCCTTAACCACTGGAGGGTGCTGCTCTGCAGAATCTAAATATATCTAAACTCCCACTCCTGTATCCTATTCCTTCCCTATTCTCCCCAACTTACTATCTGCTGCCTCCCCTCCTTCTCCACTAAGGTCCACTCTCAACATGTGCTGCCTCTCCCTAACCTGTTAACTGTCACATTGAGCTGCCTCTGCCCCCCAAGATCTCACCGTTTTACTCCTCTCCTCCATTTCCTCATAGCTCTACACTAATCTAATTCTGTTACAATGAGCCACCTTATCTCCTTCTCCTACTATCTCTAGTTTCTGTTTTGGTCACCCATTCTACCAGTCACACCTCTGATAATTGAATTTGCTCCTTTCTCCCACCCTAGGTCAACCCCATCTCACTTTAAACTGCCTTTCATCCCTCTTCCTCTAACTCTATGTGACCTCCATGTTCCACCTCTTAACTCTCACTACCTATTACTCCACTCCCCAAGCTTCCTCATACTCCCCTTTGGTCTCTCCTCTATATACCCTTTGGTCTCCTTCACTTCCCCTTTGCCTCTCCTCCATCTTCCTCTATGTCTCACCATTTTCCCTCTCTACCTCTCCTCCCCCTACCCCAGTTCTCTCCATTATTCCACTCCTCCCTGACTTGTTGCTTTACCCATTTTGTGTCTCTCTCTCTCCTAAACCTCCCAATTCTCCATTCACCCCTCTCTCCTTCCTCTCCACTAGCTCTCCCCATTCCCCCCTCCCATCTCTCACAATGAGTTGCCTCTACTCCCCCTGGGTCTCTCCCATGCCCCCTATGCCTCTCCTTTCTTACATCTCTCACAATGAGTTGCCTCTACTCCCCCTAGGTCTCTCCCATGCCCCCTATGCCTCTCCTTCCTTTCCCCCATGCATCCACATCTCTCACGAGGAGCTGCCTCTTCTCCCCCTAGGTCTCTCCCATGCCCCCTTTGCCTCTCCTTTCTTACATCTCTCACAATGAGTTGCCTCTACCCCCCGTAGGTCTCTCCCATGCCCCCTTTGCCTCTCCTTCCTTTCCCCCATGCATCCACATCTCTCACAAGGAGCGGCCTCTTCTCCCCATTCCCCCCCTCTTACCTCTCACAATAAGCTGCCTCTCCCGGCTCACAGTGGCAGCGTCATTGCTGGCTATACATGTGTAGTTTCCATTGTGCTTGAGTGAGACGCTGGAGATCTGTAGCGAGCTCATGAACTCCTTGGTCTCAATGGTGATTCCAGAGCCAGATACAATGACTTGCCCATCCTTGCGCCAAGTGATCCGGATGGGCATGTCCCCAGAAGAGACCACACAGGGGATGTACAAGAGCTGCCCAATTGAGGCTGGGGGGAACTCAAAGGGCTGTATCAGTGGGGGCACTGGCGGAGATATAGGGTGAAAAAATGTGTGTGAGAGTGCACTCATATCATGTATATAATATGTACACTCACAAATAACCAGGACACTGAAATTATTATATAGGCTGGACACATACTGATTGGATATGAATACGTGTATTTGTATAGGTATGTATGTCTCTATGAATGTAGCTATGTACACACATGTATACATCCATATGTGTACTGTATAACTTCAAGTAAAAAGCTACAGAAACAGATTTGTTGGTTGGGGATAACCCCATAAACATATACACAAATACATACATATGTAAAACTCAACACACACACATACATACAGATATACATACAATATATATACAGACATACATACACATTATTACATACATACACTTATACACACAAACCGATCCATAACTATTTCTGGAGGTGTCATACATAGCAGCACTGCCACACGTGCATGTAGTATGTGTACAGGACGCAGTGCGCTTGCAATCTCAGCCTCGCTCTGCTCATTGGATGGATCTCTCCCCGGGTGCTCCTGAATAATTGATGTGCCGGAGAAGCTTTTAAGTCTCTGGCAGAGCGGGGTAACCGCGACGGACACATTATTTTTTAAAAAGCCAACAAACACTCAGGAAAGCAGTGAGCGAAGGACATTTATACACTGTGTTTACACAGCGGGACCCTGTGTCAGAAAAGCAGGGGGGCTGAGAGGGGCATGGAGGAAGAGAAATGAACGGAGCAAGGGGAATCATGGAGAACTAAAGAGCCACCAGGGGGAGAACTGCACAAAGTTAGGGGGAGCATGGGAATTAAAATGGTGAGAACTGAATAGAGATACCAGGGGGAGAACTGAAGGAATAAAGGGGAAACCATGAAACACAAGGGGGAGAACTGGATGGAGCCACCTGAGCGAGCATGGAGACATGAGGGAGAGAGCAAGAATGGGCCACCAGAGGGAGCATGAAGACACAAATTGGAGAAATGTATGAAGCCACCAGGGGCAGAATGGAGATATGAGGGAGAGAACTAGATGGAGTCACCAGGGGGAGCATTGAGCAAGGGGGAACATGGAGACTTTAATGAAAGAAATGGAACCACCAGAGGGGGCATACAGACATGAGGGAGATAACTGAAAGACACAAATGGGAAAAATGTATGAACCACTAGGGGCAGCACAGAGGCGTGAGGGTGAGAACTTGATGGAGTCACCAGGTGACACATGGAGCCGGGACAGGGGGCATGGATGCTTGAGAGAGAGAATGGAGTCACCAGGGGGAGCATGGAGACATGACGGTGAGAATAGTATGGACCCACCAGAGGCAGCATAGAGCTACCACAGAAAAAAAGTGAATGGAGCAAGGGGGAGCAGGGAGCCAAGAATGAGAGAACTGGATGGAACCACGATAGTGGAACTGCATGGAGCGAACTGCACAAAGTAAGAATGAGAATGGAGCCACTAGAGTGAAACTGGATCCAGCAAGGGATGCATTGGACTACCATAGAGAAATCTGCATGAAGCTAGAGAGGCATGAGCCACCAGGGGGAGAAGTGTAGAGAGGAAAGGGACAACAATCCATAAAGATTAGAACTTCATGAAGCAATGGTGGTTTGAAGCCACCATGGGGATAAATGTACAGAGCAAGGGGAAAATAATGCCATTATGGGTAGAAATTAGACTATTATGGGGAGAAATACATTGACAGAGAGCCTCAAGAATGTTATGGAGCAAGGGTGTATGGAACCACTAAGGTGAGAGCTGCATGGGCCAAGATGAACATTATCCAGGGGCAGAAATTGATGGAGGAAGGGTAATTGAAAAATAAGGGAAGACATATATATGAAACAGGTTGATGGAACGGATCCAACATTTTTAGGACTGCAACCAGGGGAAACACTGAGTGATGCAAGGGGAGAGCTGCATTGAACCATTAGAGGGAATATGGCTGAGAACATATTGCATAACATGAAGAGACACCACAAACACACTTATATATGCAAGTACATGTAAGAATGATTATTTCAATGTCATTATGTATGTGGATGTGAGTGTCTGCCTATGTGCGTAATTCACAGGCTGTATGTGGATATTACTGTTTGTCGGTGTGTCTGCGTGTCATAAAGTCTCACTCTGATTCTATATAGGATTGGCTGTTCTTATATATGAATATATATTTGCCTAGTTTGTGTTCTTGCGATATCTGCATATAACTATACCTCTGAATATATTTATATAGCTGTATCTGCCTGCCTGTTTGGATGTAGCTAAGTTTGTCAGTATCTGCATCTGGATACAGCTGTATTTGTCTAGATATAACTGGCAGCCACTCTACAAATATATGTGTCTATCTGGACACCGCAATGTCTGTGTGCCTTGATATAGCTGCATTTGTCAGTGTGTTTAGTTATACTTATGTCTGTCTGTGTATCTGGATATTACTGTGTATTGATGCATCTGCCTCAGTTTATCTTTTTATCTGTATATGGCTTTGCATGTCTAGAAATAGTTGTGTCTGTCAGTCTGTCTGCATGTCTGAATATAACCGTGTCTTTCACTATATCTATGTGATTGTATACAGTTGTGTATGCCAGTGTGTCTGGATACATCTATGTCTATTAATCTGTCTATGTGGCTCGATAAAGCTATATCTGACATCTGTCTTTGTGTATGGACAGAGATGTGTCTCTTAGTGGGTCTAAATCTGCCAGTGTGTCTGGATACTCATTTGTGTGTCAATCTGTCTATGTGTCTGAATACAACTGTGTCTGTCAGTCTGTCTATGTGTATGTCTGTCCCACACCCTTGCTGACCTTTTACAGTGATGTGGACACTCTGGCTGATGGAGAGCTGTGGTTGAATGAGGACACTGCACAGGTACTCGCCCTCGTCCATCCCCTTCTGGACATCGCTCAGCATGAGGGTTCCATTCTCAAAGACCACCTGTCTGTGATTATCGGGGAGCAGCAATGAGTCCTTGTACCAGCTGATGAAATAGTATGGATACCCGATCACGCGGCAGTGGATGAAGCTATCCCTGCCGGCAACCGCTGTGAGATTCTTCATGGGTCTGATACTGGGAGGGCCTAGTGTGAGGGCACAGGAGAGGCACATTAGGTGGACACAAATCATGGGGGGCAACAAGACCTTCAGTGGGCAGAGGGAGGAAAACTGCCATCACATAGACACTCAGAGGAGCCAGAGGGAGAAACAGAGAGAACCTGGAACATGGGGTGAAAATCAAGAGTCTGTGACATGAGGAGAGAGTGAGAGAGCCTTTCACATGAGGAGACGGAGAGAGACAAGGAGAGAAACTGGGACACGAAAAGGGAGTTAGAGAGTCTGGGATTTGTGAGAGAGAGACTGGAGAATTACAAGAGAAAGAGAGAGGAAGAGATAACCTGGGACATGAGAAGAGAGTGAGAGAGGCTGGGACATGAGGAGAGAGTGAGAAAGTATTGGACAAGAGGAGTGAGTGAGAAAGTATTGGACATGAAGAGAGAGTGAGAAAGTATTGGACATGAAGAGAGAGTGAGAAAGTATTGGACATGAAGAGAGAGTGAGAAAGTATTGGACATGAGGAGAGAGTGAGAAAGTATTGGACATGAGGAGAGAGTGAGAAAGTATTGGACATGAAGAGAGAGTGAGAAAGTATTGGACATGAGGAGTGAGTGAGAAAGTATTGGACATGAGGAGTGAGTGAGAAAGTATTGGACATGAAGAGAGAGTGAGAAAGTATTGGACATGAAGAGAGAGTGAGAAAGTATTGGACATGAAGAGGGAGTGAGAAAGTATTGGACATGAGGAGTGAGTGAGAAAGTATTGGACATGAGGAGAGAGTGAGAAAGTATTGGACATGAAGAGAGAGTGAGAAAGTTTTGGACATGAGGAGAGAGTGAGAAAGTATTGGACATGAAGAGAGAGTGAGAAAGTATTGGACATGAAGAGAGAGTGAGAAAGTATTGGACATGAGGAGTGAGTGAGAAAGTATTGGACATGAAGAGAGAGTGAGAAAATATTGGACATGAAGAGAGAATGAGAAAGTATTGGACATGAAGAGAGAGAGAGAAAGTATTGGACATGAGGAGAGAGTGAGAAAGTATTGGACATGAAGAGAGAGTGAGAAAATATTGGACATGAAGAGAGAATGAGAAAGTATTGGACATGAAGAGAGAGAGAGAAAGTATTGGACATGAGGAGAGAGTGAGAAAGTATTGGACATGAAGAGAGAGTGAGAAAATATTGGACATGAGGAGTGAGTGAGAAAGTATTGGCCATGAGGAGAGAGTAAGAAAGTATTGGACATGAGGAGTGAGTGAGAACGTATTGGCCATGAGGAGAGAGTGAGAAAGTATTGGACATGAAGAGAGAGTGAGAAAATATTGGACATGAAGAGAGAATGAGAAAGTATTGGACATGAAGAGAGAGAGAGAAAGTATTGGACATGAGGAGAGAGTGAGAAAGTATTGGACATGAAGAGAGAGTGAGAAAGTATTGGACATGAAGAGAGAATGAGAAAGTATTGGACATGAAGAGAGAGAGAGAAAGTATTGGACATGAGGAGAGAGTGAGAAAGTATTGGACATGAAGAGAGAGTGAGAAAATATTGGACATGAAGAGAGAATGAGAAAGTATTGGACATGAAGAGAGAGAGAGAAAGTATTGGACATGAGGAGAGAGTGAGAAAGTATTGGACATGAGGAGTGAGTGAGAAAGTATTGGACATGAGGAGAGAGTGAGAAAGTATTGGACATGAAGAGAGAGAGAGAAAGTATTGGACATGAGGAGAGAGTGAGAAAGTATTGGACATGAGGAGTGAGTGAGAAAGTATTGGGCATGAGGAGAGAGTGAGAAAGTATTGGACATGAGGAGAGAATGAGAAAGTATTGGACATGAAGAGAGAGTGAGAAAGTATTGGACATGAAGAGAGAGAGAGAAAGTATTGGACATGAGGAGTGAGTGAGAAAGTATTGGACATGAGGAGAGAGTGAGAAAGTATTGGACATGAGGAGTGAGTGAGAAAGTATTGGGCATGAGGAGTGAGTGAGGGAGCTAGTGGAGAGAGCTTGCGGCCACACTAATTGATACCAAATCTTGGCTCTAGCTCTACCACACAATATGGAGGGGAGCAGGGACAGGTGGTAAAAGAATAAGGGCAGGGGAATGGTGCTTGAAAAAAAATGGGAAAGGGAGAATTTGGAGATAAATATAAAGACAGTGTAGGACAGAGAGATGGCACATGGTCTAGAATTGAAAGATAATGGAGACAGGAAGCATATTAGATATGTAACAAAGTAACACGATAATAGAGACAGGGGGAAGGCAAAGATATGATAGAGACACAGAATAGGATGGAAACATAATATAGATAATAGGAATAGAGATATGTTATAAAGATAGAAAGTAGAGTAGAGAGGTGAGAGATGAAGAATATGACTGAGAACTTAAGAGAGGATGATGGAGACAGAGGCAGCTGAACAAGTGGAAGATACAGAGATGGGACAGGGATGCCCAGGTTCCACACCCCACATGGCCGCACAGACCCTATGCTGATATGTAGAAGTAGGACAGGCACCTCTTACGTTTATTCGAGCTTGGTACTCTGCACTCCCTACAGAGTTTCGAGCGCCGCATCGATACACCCCCCCGTCCAGGATCTGAGGGCTGCTCACATTCATGTAACTGACGGTGCTGCCATCCGAGGCAGTGTACTGGTTGGAGCGATGCCCTGAGTCTCTCTGGATGGGCTCATCATCCAGAGTCCAGGTGATAGTGGGAGGTGGAGCCCCCTTGGCAGAGCACATCAGGGAAAACTGCTCACCAGGGTTCATTACCTTCTCACTGAACGAGGAGTGGATACGAGGGGTCCCATCTGTAGAGAGGATAAAAGCCCCTCAATGTGTGAGATCGAAATCAATTCGATGTCACTCATTGAGTGTGATGGACCTCAAAGAGTGAGACTGAGCTTGATGAGTGAGATTGTCCTCCATGTGAGAGACCAGACAATGAGAAAGACTATTCAATATCAGACTGAATTTAGTAAATTCGAGCCCTCAATGAGTGAAACCGAACTCAATGATGGTGACTCATCTCAGTGTGTGAGGCTAATCTCAATGTATGAGAACGTCCTCCATTGGGTTTACCTACTCTTAACTAGTAAGACTACCCTCGGTGAGCAAATATTTACACTGTCCTCAACTGCTCCCAATGAGAGGGACTGTCATCTGAGTGCAAGAATGCCCCAATAAATGATGCTGCTCTTAATGATTCGTAATGAGTAAAACTGTCAGACTGTCATCAGTAAATGCCCTAACAACTGGAGCTGAATTATGACTAGAAGGTAGTCCTAAATGGTCAGACACCCCCTTATACTGTATACAGAAGTAGCAAATATTATTTATTGGCTGGAATCTAGGTGTTAAATAGGTTTACTTTTGGCAAGAACACAAGATTGTATCTGTCCATTTAGGATGCACTCCATTTGCTCCCATCCCTTGATGACATCAGAAAGGGTGTAGACAAGGAGCTCAACTGGATGTTAGATGTTTGAAAATAAGTTTAATATTAATGATTGCTCACCCTCCAGCACCACGATTGCAAAGTCCTGGGCTATTTGCTTCCTGCGGATGCCAAAACACTGGTACGCCCCTGAGTGGCTCTTCTGAGCACTGCTGATAACAAGAGTTTCATTATCTGCTCCCCGTAGAGAGATGAACTCGTCCGTCTCGATGGGCTCTGTATTCCGGTACCAATGCACTGTGTACCCAGGGGACCCACTGATAGAGCAGGAGAGGATAACAGTGCTGCCAATGCCAGTCTTCAATTTTTTAGGTGTGAGGGTGACACGGAGTGGCTCTGTGAAAAGAGGCAATATCACATCAACACAATATAACACTTCACTCTATAACATCCCTATAGCTTAATATAAGTTCAGATATTGTTCTGTATAATCCATTTGTCACTCCTCATACTGCTACACATAACTACTGTAAACCTTTGTTACTCCTATAACTCTGTATTATTCTAAATATGCCAAACATCCTATAAGTCCACCTAGCAATCTATACAACCCCCTTATTACTCCTAATATTCCTCTACATAACTACACCATATAACATCCATAATTGATATTTCATCTATTGCTCATGTACAACACCATTCTTTTAAGTTACATATTTCTCCATATAACACAACTCTTCATATTTATCCACTTGGATCTTACAACTATCAAATATAATAGTTGTCGTAATTGCGAGTTTGTCGGTAACGCTATGTTATGTTACTTTGCTCAGTCCCGCAAGACTTTGAAAAAGGCTGGCAATGAGTGCTGAAGGCAGTAACACTTAGGCGCTCATCGTGAGGCCCGCAAGACATGAAAAAAGGATAGATAGGAGCTCAATGGGAACCATGCAAGACTTGATCAGGGAGAGAGAGGAGAAAGAAATAGGGGTGTGAGAGAGGGGAGAGGGTGGAAGAGACACAGGGGTGAGAGAGGGGGGAAAGAGCGACAGGGCAGAGAAATAAGTGGAAAAACACAGGGGAGGGAGAGGGGGGGAGAGATGGGGAAACAGACACATGGAAGGGAGAGGGGGAAACAGACACAGGGGTCAGAGTGGGAAGAGGCTCACAATGAGCACCGAAGGCTCTCAGTGCGAGGCACGAAAGTGGCGGGTTGGACAACATCTGCAATGAGCTCTCATTGTGAGGCCTGTAAAGTAGAGAGGGAGATAGGCTTGCAATGAGTGTTTAAGGCGCTCATCACGAAGCCCGCAAGTTAGAGGGGGGAGAGCCTTGCATTGCCAGCCTTCAAATTTTCTTTATTAATTTATTTGTATTCCATGTAACTCAATTTGGAGCTCTGACCGAGCACTACATATATCCTTTGCGGCCGTGTCACACATAGGAGGCTTCTATATAAATGATAGGAGTATGTGTTAGTGGACACTGTTCCTCCATGGCCTGTGAGTGAGACCAGAAGCTTCTCTATGCACAGCCAGTCATATGCCCCCATAGTTTACAAAGAATCCTCCTAGAGTGACTAAACAGAAAAAAAGACACGTATTGCTTAAACAGAGCTGCAAATGGAATAACATGGAAAAGAAAAAAGACTATGAAAAGAATAAGTAAGTTTTATGTTTTTAATAATATGCTCAAGTCTCATTCTTTGAAATCCTTTGATACTACTACTCCTATTGATTCAAATAGAACCTCATATAACTCCAGTATATGCACCTTAATTACCTCTTGATATAACAACGGTGCTACTATTTGAACATATATCCCCCGGTTTTGTCTTTAGTCTCATGCTATCTGCCCTGTCCCCTCGCCTGTGTATAAATGCCATTGCACAATATCACACTTGCTGCAGTGCCTGTACTGGATTGTCAGGACCAGCAACAGATTCATAAAGACAAGTCAAAATGTGACACATGAACTCTGGTTGTGGTGGGGGTAACTGTCACCTGTGTCAGCCGGGGGCTACATGTTCATGCACTATACTCTCACACATTTATAAATAACCACAAACACTCACACATACACACAGATAAATAGCACTACACAACACTTAACAAGCACTGCCAGACCAGACTGACTCTCTCCAGATCTAATTCACTGCCCATCCAGAGAAGCTCACCTAAAACCAGATTAGGAGCCCTCTACCAGTTGAGGGGCTATTACCCCGGATCCACTACATTGGCCATTTAGATCAGTCACTATCCCCAAGTTCATACAAGCTTTCTTCAGATCAGACACTCTGCTCCCAGATTAGATGCTCCCCCCAAATGAGAAGCTCTGCTTCTCAGATCAAATGCTATTCCCAGATCAGACTCTCAAACACTATTCCAGCGGGTCAGATGCTCCCCCCTCCACATCAGATGCTAATCCCCCAGATCAGACTCATTAGAGACACTACGTTTTCTAGATAAGACACTATCTGCTACAGATCAGACACTATCTCCTCCAAATCAGATGCTCCCTAAACAGATCACTCTTTCAATCAGATGATATTCCCCCCAGATTAGAGGTCCGCTCCCCTAGGATCAGATGTTCTAAACCGAAACACTATTCCCCCCAGATTAGAGGTCTGCTCCCCTAGGATCAGGCGTTCTGACCCGAAACACTATTCCCCACCAGATTAGTGGTCTGCTCCCCTAGGATCAGATGTTCTGAACCGAAACACTACTCCCCCCAGATTAGAGGTCCGCTCCCCTAGGATCAGGCGTTCTGAACCGAAACACTATTCCCCCCAGATTAGAGGTCCACTCGCCTAGGATCAGGCGTTGTGACCCAAAACACTATTCCCCCCAGATTGGAGGTCTGCTTCCCTAGGATCAAGATGTCTGACCTGAAACGCTTTTCCCCCCAGATTAGAGGTCTGCTTCTCTAGGATCAGATGTTCTGACCCGAAACGCTATTCCCCCCAGATTAGAGGTCTGCTTCCCTAGGATCAGGCGTTCTGACCCGTAACGCTATTCCCCACAGATTAGAGGTCTGCTTCCCTAGGATCAGGTGTTCTGACCCGAAACACTATTCCCCCCAGATTAGAGGTCCACTCGCCTAGGATCAGGCGTTGTGACCCGAAACGCTATTCCCCCCAGATTAGAGGTCTGCTCCCCTAGGATCAGGCGTTCTGACCCGAAACACTATTCCCCCCAGATTAGAGGTCCACTCGCCTAGGATTAGATGTTCTGCCCCGAAACACTATTCCCCCCAGATCAGACACTCTTCTGCAGATTAGAATAACTAATCATTGGTCTGCTGACCTCTGACAAGATCCTTACCTATTACAGTTAGGGTACCAGTGACCTCTGCAGAGCCAAAGCTGTTGGTGATCTCACAGATGTAGGTACCACTGTCCTCCAGACGTAGATCAATCATACTCAATCCTGTGCTTCGTTTATTCCAGCGGCTGTCAGAGGGCACAGGGCGTCCATCTTTAATCCAGCGGCATGCTAGGTTAGGATATCCAGAGGCGATACAGGGAAGTTGCACCGATTGACCCACAAGGACCTCTTGGGACTGGAAACCATCGAGGAGAACAGGGACGGATTCTGCAGGGTCTGTGGGGGAGATAAAAAGTGTGAAAGAGAAAGTCATGAGGGAGAACGAGGGAAAAGGAGAGATATTACAGAGAAATGTAAGAGGTGAGAGAAGATAGGAACAGAAGCGCAAAAGAGAGGAAGGTACAGCAATGGAAAGAGGTAAAATGGAACAAAACGTACTAATATTAAGTTCAGTTCTGGAGAACATATCTCAAATAGAATGTTAATAGATTAGGAACAATACAAAGTAGGGTGACTAATATGGTGCATCGTTTATAGGACAATACTTCTTAGGAAAGACTTCATTACTTTAATTAGAATTGCTTAGAGGACACAAGGGAGATGGGTAATATGACAGAAACCTAAGATTATATCAAAGGATTTACTAAAGTTCAGCTAAAAAGTATATTGCAGAAAAAAAGCAATGACAGAACAAGAGCTCATGATTTGAAGTTGTTAGGTAGAAGATTTAGGATTACAATACCTTACAAAAAGGGTAGTAGATAAGTGAGTAGTCAAACACAAATAATGAATTTAAGCAAGCCTTGAATAAGCATAGGAACCTCCTAAAGTTTAATTAAGACAACATTTAAGGTAGAATGGGTAGGCTAGATGGGCTTTTTGGTTTGTATATGCCATCAAATATTTCTTTATAATAAATAACATAATAATGGAAAAGCAGATAGAATAGTGGAAAAGTGAAAGAGAAAAAATGTAAAAGAAAGAAAAGGAAAGACAGTGAGATAAAGAGACAAAGCTAGTGGACATAAGTTGTCAGACTGGAATCAAAAGCACCTCCTCTCTCACCCCACTGAATACTATAGATTGTTCTATACACTAAAAACACATTGAGGGGGAAGCTATCTGTGGGGGGCGATTACCGGAGACATGAAGACGGGCGCCGTTGCTCTGACGGGTCTCTCCACTGTAGCGATGTCGGGTGATGCAGCGATATGTGGACAGGGCATCTTCTTTCTGTACATCCAGAATATACAGGGCACCTGATGGGGAAGTAACAAACCTGCCCTCTGCAACGAGAAGAGGAAATGTGGGAAAGGGTGAGAAAAGGGAGAGAGGCCTGTCACAGACAGTCTAACCCAAAGACGTGTCCCACCTGTATAGTCCTGTTACACTGTCACCTGCAGCTCCAGTCACACACTGTCATCTGTACAGCATAGTCACAATGTTACCCAGAAGCCTGTCACATTGAGTCTTCCTGTCACACACCAACATTTATATAGTACTGTATCATATATTGCCATTTATATAGGTTTGTCACCTGCAGGATCCTGTAACACTGTCAAATACAAACCTGTCCCTCATTGTCATCTATAGAGACCTGTGACACTATCACCTGCACAGTAATGACAGGATAAACTTCAGGCTCTACACACAGACACTTACTGACATAAACTGTGTATATGTGTACACTATTTGATCCATATATGCATACAGTATGTATATATATATATATATATATATATATATATATATATATATATAAATAGTACATCTGTGTTCACATTTGAATGTCTACAACAACTTAAAAAAACCTGCTTCTAGCTCAGAATTCCGAGAAAAACAGTTATTACACTGCATTCTGGGAAGATAAGCTGGGACATGCAAATGTTCCCACAAATGCCTCGCTCTTCAATCCATAGCCATTATCAAACATGACTTCTTTTAAGCTTATGCATGCTGTTTTAAACATCTTTAATGCAAAGCCAAGGTTGTATTATCACATATATAGTTCTCAGCAGCACGACCTTGCCAAAATACGTTGGTAACGCAATGTTAAAACTGCGGGCTCGCAAAGCGAGGGCCGCAGTTACAGGCCGCAACCGCGGACCTCGTGATCCAAAGGCGCTCCTTGCTCTGGTGGAGATGAGCGCCATAAGCGCTCATCCCTACGACCCCGTACGACTTTGGCAGGGAGTGCCAAAGGAGCTCACTGCGCTGGTGGAGATGAGCGCCATAAGCGCTCATCCCTACGACCCCGTACGACTTTGGCAGGGAGTGCCAAAGGAGCTCACTGCGCTGGTGGAGATGAGCGCCATAGGTGCTCATCCCTACTACCCCGCACTCCTTGCCTACAACCCGCAGAACTACACTTCAACACAAAACTCAAATACACAATTCAAAGTGCGAGACCCATAGCACTTTGAAAAAAGCGCCTATAAAAAGTACGGCCAGTAAAAAAAAAAAATATGAGCCGCAAAAAATACAAATTTAACAGCCACAACACGCACAGCGAAAAAAAACAAAATACAAAATAAAATAAAACAAAAAATACACTGACAGCCAGGACGTCTGGGAATGAGGTTACACGCAAGAGAAAAAATGTCCGCCGAAAAAACAAAAACGAGGCTACACGACCCCTAAGCACGCAAAACACCGCCAAGCACATACAACTTTTCCACAGACCTGTACGACCTATTATATACACTAATATGAAGGACCCTAAATGCTCAACACCCGCCTAAAACATACACACTCGCAGCCATTTTACCTGAATCACTCAAACCCAATAACATTACCATTACAAAATGCGGAAGTACACAGATAAACAAACGGCTTCCCCTCACGCACGCAGCCTATTTACACTACACACTGCAGACATTGCTGCCACTTACACCTCAGCTCCACAACAGTGCAAACCTACATTGTATGCTGCAGGAACATCAAAACAGATTGTTAGCTCTTCAGCATATTGCTTAATGCATATATTAATTACAAATACGTAAAGTATATTACTTTATAACTTTACTAATGAATTATTTAACATTACAAAATACATACACATAAAAACAAAATAACAATAAACGCTAAAGGCGCTCATTGCACGCTTCACAAGGAGCGCCAGCAGTGTTTACAGGACCACAACTACACCAGGGGAGAGCCTCTCAATGCGAGCCAAAAGCCCATCAGTGCAAAACTTGCAAAGAGCGCCAAAGGACCTCTCATAACCAAACATATACCGACCAAGAGACTCGCAATCAGCTCCGAAGGTACTCACACAAATAAAATACTTACTTTGTGTACCAAACAGCATTACCTGCCTTACAATTCTATAGCCGTCACTAGTCGATAGTATATATATATATATATATATATATATATATACACACAATTATTAATACACTTATATAGATTGATTTTTCTCTTTATTCCTTTCTGACTATATGCTTTTACCCCACATTCCACAATTCCCCACCCTGCGACCAATGATTTTATTTACTTATATTCTCTCTCTTAATTGTTTACCCTCTGTCACTGTAAATTGATTTATACGTCAAAAAGTGAGTTGTATGATTCAAAATCTAATCAAAATAAATTGAATCACTGTTCATTAAAATGAGAGTACCATATACTATAATAATTTGCACCTATATATACACACCAATATATTTCTATACATATACACAGAGAGACATATTTATACATACAAATACACACACATACACTCAGGCAGACACTCTGTTAATCGATCAGTGGCAGTTAAAACAAAGTGAGAGGTATAGAGTGGGGTGGGGTGCAGCTTGTTATTATGATGAAGTGTGAAGTGAGCAGGCAGATAGGGGAGGGGGAGTTTACCAACGTTTAGATTAATGGGCTTTGGATGGAGCCCTGGGGGCCAATCTGGATCGATCAACATTTGTCAAATTGAATTGGGTAGTCCCCAACCAATACTGAGCAAGGAAACTCCTGATATGAGGAGGGGAGAAATAGACTGAGAAAGAAAGGGAGGAGAAAAGGAAAAATAACAGATTAGTGAGTTTGTGAAAGAGATGGAGAGATAGGAGACATTCATAGAGAGAAAATAGATAATAAGATACTGTTAGACAGACTGACTGACTGACGAACAGAAAACCATATGGATGTTTAAATAGAGAGACAGACAGATAGATAGATAGATAGATAGATAGATAGATAGACTGATGAATATGTAGATAGATAGATAGATTATTATTATTATTATTATTATATAGATAGATAGACTGATGAATATGTAGATAGATAGATAGATTATTATTATTATTATTATATAGATAGATAGATAGACCAACAGACAGAAGGACAGACAGACAGACAGATCAATCAATCGATCGATAAACTGATGGCTATGTAGATAGACAGGCAGATATATAGACAGATAAACAGACAGTCATATAAGAAAGAAAGAAAGAATGATAAGATACATAGATATAAAAGCAGATACATATGTAGATAGATAGACAGACAGACAGATAAACAGGCAGACAGACAGATAGATAGATACATCGATAGATAGATAGATAGATAGATAAAAAAAAGAGAATGAGGGAGAGAAAGAAAAAGAAAGAAGAAAAGAAAGAAAGAATGGTATTGTGTAAATGATACCCAGAGAACATGATGATGAATTGGTAGGAGTTTCAGCACCATGGAGAGCTGCCGTTATAATGTGTATATACATAAAGAATGGGTTATTCTGTGGTGCCTTATTTTGCAGATGCTTTTCAATACACCATCCTTGTGACACACTCACAACAGGTCACACACACACACAGAAATTATTATGCAGTTATTAAGACTGTTGCAGAAACTCTCACATGGTGGACAATTACAAATCTTTTATTGACTTGAAAACTATAAAGGACACCATCAAAGGTCCCTGTGGGGAAAACAGCAACATCATTTGTTTTTCTATTGAGCCAAGTGACTAAAAGTGAGGCCTTTGAGACATTTTGATGAATAGTTCAATAGTCAGGGCACTGCATTTATTTCATGTGAGACATATGGGAAGACTTTTTCAGAAAAAGAACAAGAGGTTATGATTCAAAGGTAAAAGGTTTAGGGTAATGTGTGAAAGTATGACTTTACAGAAAGGGAAGTAGATAAATAGAACTGCCTTCCAGTGGAAGTGGTAGGGTCAAACACTAGTAAAGGTACGTGGAATTCATCAATACTAAAACTTTTAGATATTTTAGAATTGATACATATTTCACTGTTTTATAAGAGCGTTTATATATGTCTGAAGGTTCAGAAATGGCCAAAAATCCCAAGCACATTGCAATTGACAATGCAACTCTATTTGCTGCAACAAGAAATGCAAGCACTCCAGTATCAAATAGATAAATCTGTTCTTTATTGTAACAGTAAAGATAATTATTAGCATTTAGAGGGCGCTTGTAATATTTGGAGCATTTATAAATTGATGTAATGTGCATTTAAGCGTAGCAGAGATCCTGTTTGGGGTCAAGTTAAATCAACAGTTTAATTGAGATAAAGGCAATCACAGCAGTATTTCTAAACTTTTAAAGTGTGAAAATAGCTTTAAATGAAAAAGCTTTTACTACTTTACTGTTTGATTTTTAACCACTCTACATAATGATGCAGAGCAATTTTAATGTATTCAGTGGCCCTTTAAGGAATCAGAGCATGGCTAGTATAGACATGAGGGTATATTGAGGCTTAATTAAACCAAGCTTTTAGGGATCCTTTGCAATATAAAACTGTAACATGGCCAAGGACACTTATGATAAATCAGAATCTCAGGGCTCCTTCATTAGTCATTGAAATGGGGAAATAATATGGGATTGAGAAAAGTGTCACATAAACTGGGGGACTGTTTGGCAGAGGTAGATATAGATGTTATGAGCATCATTTATACATATATATATATACCTAACTAAATGCATTTTATTTACAAAATATCATAAGGTTCCTTAAAGAACCAGTGTGGGTATTTTCTTCTTCTAAATGGTCTTTTGAATTATGGCCAATTTTTTTTTAGAAAGCAAAACATTAAACACAATCTTTAAATATGCCACTTTTATGTGCAATCATTTTTTACTGCAGGGTATCATTCCCCTACACTTAGCTTCTGCTGTCCCTTGTAAACTAATGTGCTTTCCATTAGATTTAATAAAATAAATTCAGATAGAATTCTTCTTCCACCAAATTGATCATCAAACGCCAAACCATTATCAGGTTCAAATCTTCAACAGAGTACATTTTAAATCTAGGACTACAGTGGCCCTTTGAGAGGTTTAAAATAACGAACTAGAAAGAATGTGGATATTATGTTTACAGCATTGTTCCCAGATTGTTTATTCTAATCAGCCAATTAATTTCTGGAGTCTGCACATGCTCATGCTTCTCAAAGTCACATGGCTTTAGACTAAAGACAATACAGGCAGACCTCCAGGAGGTAATTGGCAATGATTGCCAACAATCACCCATAAGAATGACATAACAGACTATGAGCCTCATTCAATTCAGAGGACGTAACTTCTGGGATGTAGGCCGTATGTCTGCAGGCCTCGTGCGGGCACACAGCGCGCCCCCATGCTAATCCCTTCTGTAATACTACAAGTTGGGGGCTGATAGCGAAATTCGTAAACCACGCCATTGTATGTAGCATTTGCGAGCTTGAACAGATTAATTAAGCAAGGCCGTAACTCCTGAATTTGAAACAGCCAATGGAAACAGACATCGTCATCATAATGTCAATGAAAAATGGAGGTTGGATTTCAAAGTCCTATCAGCTTCAATTATGAGTTACGATCGGACCCACATTCCTGAAACATTGGAATATTGATAAAGCCGTAAAAATGATATTCTATTACATGCGAGTTCCATTATATCTATTAACTAATTGATTCCCGAGATCGATCTAGCCCCCGAATTGAAACATAAAAATAAATTGCCGATTTGCGGGCTTGAGACTGTTGTACAATTAATTCTTATGTCTTTCTTCATTTTCTCCATATTTTGATGTACAATATTGACTTTTTTATTTGCTTTTAAAGTGCTCTAGACATGTCTTTAAACCCTTTGCGAGTCCTCCTTGGAATCTGTAACTTGTGGAGCGACTTTTGCCATTTGCGGCCTTGGCTTGGTGGTTAGGGGGAATCGGAGCAATTGAATGGCGCTTTGCGATTTTCGCGTTCGGAACTCTTCCGGACGTGAAAGATCAAAGGCTTGGAGGGGCATTAACTTGCGATGGTAACCATCGGAAAGCCGAAACCAATAACCCGATTGGAGCCTGCAAAAAGACGCCAAGTGAATAGCAAAATAAGTTACGGCCTCCATTACCAAAGCCAGGATCTCCCGATGCCTCAATTGAATGAGGCTCTATGTTTGGTAGGTGAGTCAGAAAGGCTAATTGGCAGATACAAATATACAAACTTCAATGTAAGTACACTGTAGGAAAATATTCTTGAATAATATGCAGTTGATAAAGTATTATAGTTTTAAAGTACATTATACATGGAACCTTTATTGTGTCCATTTAAGTTCCATCTGCTGTAAGCAGTCAATGAGATCTGTAATATAAGATACCTTATGATGATATTAGGTATTGTAATAAAGAGGTTCTGTAGAATACACTGTTTGACACAGCACCAGTACAGATATACTCTGACGACTGGGTTACACTCTATTGTGTACTGATCATACAACATGAAAACATATTTTGAAGCCAAATAAGAACAAATCAGCCCATCTCATCTACCAGTCATGCCATCTATCAGCCACTACTATTTACCTTTACTACGTTTGTCCTTACCACTTCTACTGAAAGACTCTTCCACCTATCTACTACCCTTTCTGTAAAGTTGCTCTTCTTGCAAATTGCTTGACACCTGCTGATCAGTCCTAGTGGTGTCTGGAGATGAATAGTGTACAGTCCTAGAGGTGTCAAGCAATGCATACTTGTACATTTATAGAGGTGCATGTAATGAGTGTTGTCAAGTCATAGAGGTCACACAGGAATGTTCCTAGGATGTGTCCAGTCTGTAACTGCTCCATCTCAGGTCTATCAAAACGTTTTTGCCTAGGTTTGTACAGTCCTAGAGGTGCCACACACTTCAGCCAGAATTTGTCCAGTCCTAGATGTGCCACGCAAGCTTATGTCCAGTCTTAGAGGTGCCACACAATACCAGGGAACTGATCATGTGTACAGGTGCAAAGTATAGAGGGGCTCAGTTACTTAGCCTCACTGCCCTGGCGCTGTCCAGCACTCCAATATTATATTGCCCCCACTGTCCATCCCTAGAGGTTCCCGTCTGTGCCCCCCTGATACAAGGCTCTCTTTCTAATGATACTGTAATCACTGAGAGACCCCCCAAGGTCTGCACCAAATGACTTGAACACACTGCGCAGATTGGGTCTCTTCTCGGCCGCGCTGCACGAGCATTCTCCTGAAATTCATTAGACATGCATGAGAGGGGGCTTTATGAATAGAATTGCATTTAAATGGATTTTCTGAGAGAAGAGAGAAGTAGAGAGGGGGTGGGGAGAGAAAAAGGCCGAGTGTGTAGGAGGAAGAGAAGCAGATAGGGAGAGAGGCAGAGGAAGGGAAAGAAGATAGATGGGGCGAGAGAGAGTGGAAGAGATGGGCACATAGAGAGGGAGAGGGAGTAAAAAAGAGGTGTCAGAGACAAATATGGGAGAAGGGGAGAAAAGGAGAGAATATGGGAGGGGGATTCAAAGAGAGTGGGGTAGAAAAGAAGAAAAGATAGATGGAGTGAGAGTCGAGGATGGGGCACAAACAGAGAGAGAGAAGGAAGAGGGATGATATATACCGGGGTAAATAACTGGGGT
Source organism: Discoglossus pictus (assembly GCA_027410445.1). Classification (NCBI taxonomy): domain Eukaryota; kingdom Metazoa; phylum Chordata; class Amphibia; order Anura; family Alytidae; genus Discoglossus; species Discoglossus pictus. Next base: position 129,959,155 of record CM050169.1, on the reverse strand, counting down.
TAAGATGTAAGGGGGTGAGGAGGAAAGGAGTGAAGATAAATGTGGGAGAGATACAAACAGAAGGGGGAGGTTAGAGAAGACTGATAGGGTGAGAAAGAGTAGGAGAATCGAGGGGACACAAGGAAATGGGGGAGAAGGAAGGCTAAACGATGGGGTAAATAACATGCTTGAGACATAATAGGGGTAAAAAAGGGAGGTAATGGAAGAGGTAATGGGAGGGTATACAAAAGGATTGAAGAAAGGGGGAGATAGATAGAATATAAGAACAAAATGAGAGAAGGTAAAGGATGGGATTATAGGAGTAATAGAAACAGGAAAGGAGAGAGGATGGGAATGGGGGAGACACTAAAAATGAGGGAGAAAATGGTTATAGAAAGGAGATAAAATTGAAGAGAAACAAAAGAAAGTTAAGGTGAGGGAGTAATACTAGAAGAGACAGATAGAAAAAAAAAGAGAAGGGATGAGAGTGACGATGAGTGGGGAAAATAAAGAGAGAGTCAGATTGGAGTGAGGCAAAGAGAGTGGGGTAAAAAGAGAAAAATACAAGGGATGACAGATGGGAGAAAGAAAAGACAGAGAAGGTAACCAAAATGGATAAGGGGAAAAAAATAGGACACATTTTGGGGGGCACAAAGGCAAACAAAAGAGGGAGAAAGGAGAGAAGATAGAAGGGTAAGAGAGTCAGGGGGAGAAAAATATTGAGAGTTGCAGAAGAGAAAGTACTGAAGAAAATAAGACAGGATAGAGATATAGGGTGGGAAAAGGGGGTGCAATGAGACATGAGAGAGGAATGGTGAGACACACAGAGAAAGTGACACATGGGGTGAGACAGTGGGAGAATAAGGAGAGAAAAGAGAGGGGTGAAGGAGAATGATGGGGTGAGATGGATTAGATAGACAGGGAGAGAAATATGGGACTTACACACATAGAAATGGATGAAGGGAGAAATAGAAGAGGTGAAGTGTGACACCATGGAAAGAGAGAGAGAATGGATAGGGAAATTGGTGAAAGACAATGAGAGAGAAGGAGGGAGAATAAGGACTGAAGGCAGGAGGGGAAAATTATGGAATAAAAGGGTAGTAGACAAACAGTGAGGGAGTGGAAGTAAGCTAAAGAGAGAGGGAGGCAGAGATACAATGAAGGAGAGAAAGAAAAAAGAGGGGCAACAGATAGAGGAGAGAATTAGTTGTGAGGATAGAAGAGTTAGCAAGACGTGGAAGAGACAGGGTGACAGAACAAGAGGGAGACGGGAAAAAGGGAAGTCACAAAATGGAGAGATGGAATGAAAGCAGGGAAAGATGAGTGAAGAGGCGTAATTAAAGGTACTCTGTAGTGCTCATTTGTTTCTCTAACAATAAAATCAGTATTTTAAGAAAATAAATTCAGTGAAGTGTTTCAGTGAAGATCTGCTGGAAGCCACAATGCTAATTTCAAATGTATGTTTTAAAGATTACATTGAAACTTTTTCTTCAAATACTGATCATACTGTTAGGCAGTAACTAAATAAGTAAATGAAGCCCTTTTATATGGGAAGCACAGTAGCTCTTTACGTTCTGGCCAGGACAGGATCCAATAGGTTAACCCCTTTCCTGCCAATAGATGAGATGCAGCCCCCCACCCAATCCTTTTCACTCAGATACATTCCCAGCCCAGCAGCTGCAGCCTGCTCGTTAGATCAGCTGCTACGGGTATAAATTAATTAGTCTTCCCAAGGAGGCCAAAAGAGAGAGAGAGCGCCAGCTAATACCAGAGAATGACAGCCTGGGAGGGCAGGGTATTACTGAGCAGGGAGGGGGCTGCTAATCCCATCAAGAAGCCACTATCAGATCAGCACAATTAGGATTTGTGTAAAGCGGAGGGTGGGGGATAAGGAAGCCGCGAGGGGATAGGAGATGACAGCATAGGGGCAAAGTAAGGGGCAAAGATGGGGAATAGATTCTCAAGTTGGCAGAGAGGGCAGAAAACATAAGCCGAGGCAACAAAGGGTGCTAATAGTGTATGGGATATAAAGAGGAGGGCACAGGTGGTGAGTTTGGCATGGAGGGTGCAGAGGAATAAGATGAGTAGAGGACAGAGGAAGATGTGGAGGAAGCAGATTGAGGGGGGTACAGGGAGAGGAGGCATCAAAGAGATGGGGAAATAGGGAATTGAGTATGAAAGAGAGATAATAGTGAAGGGTGGAAGGGGTTAGGCAAAGAGGGTGTAATATAGAGGGAATGTTCAAGAGAAGGTTATAGGCAAGGGAGATAATTGGGGACAAAGATGGACACATGGGGTTGGAGGGGACAAATAAAGTGTTTGAAGAGAATTGGAGGATCCAAGGGGAGACACTTGGAGTGTGGGACAAAGATGGGAGCAAAAAGATTGGGATGGGGAGAATTGGTAATGTGGAGGTTGTAGGATCTGGATCAAAAGGGCACAGAGATTGGAGAAAGAGTGATTAATATAAGGCAGAAAGGGGACAGAGTGGTGGTAGAGATGGCAGAAGACATTGAGAGAAGGGAAGCTAAAATAATGTATTTGTAATGAGAGACGGGGCAAAGAGAGGGGAATCAAACAGTACTCTCATCTCCTATACAAAATACAACATTTTTGTCTGAATGTTAACCCTTCCCCGATTGCAATTTGTGAGTTAACTAGGCATCTCTTCCCAGCAAGGAGATAGTTAACATATTTCTAGACATATTTACATCCTCTGCAAAATGAGCAGCCACTAAAGAAGCTGTACCAATCAGGAGAGGGAGGGAGATAGTGAGAGGGGGAGAGAACAGAGATGGGGAACAGGGAGGCAGGGAGATAGTAACAGGAGGAGACACAGGGGGAGAGGGGAGAATCAGGTAGAGGGAAAGAGACAGTGATGAGACAAGGGTGAACAGGGAGAGGGAAGGGAGATAATGAAGGGGAACAGGGGGGAGAGGTGGGGATCAGGATAAACAATGGGTGGCAAGAGGAATTAAGGGGATAAAGACAGAAGCAAACAAACAGGAGGGGGATAATGACAGGGGAAAAAAGGAAGATAAGTAATCAGAAAAAAGAGGGGGATAGTAATCAATGGAAATAAAGGGGATTAGGGAGAGGGAGGGAAATAGTGACAGAGCAAGAGAAGGGCAAATAGGGAGAGGGAGAAAGATAGTGACATTGGAGAAAAGAGTAGATGGGAGGATCATGAGAGGGAGGGAGGTAAATAGTGATGGGGACAAAAGGGGGAAATAGGCAGAGGGAGGGAGATTGTGACGGGCGACAAGAAGAGTGAAGAGAAACGGTGGTGAGATTACAGAGGGGATAGAGACATAAAGGAAAAGAAAGAAAATGAGAGGGAGTTAGAAGAGAGACAAGGGGGTAAGAAAAGGAGTGACAGGGGGCTATAGGGGAGAGGGGGGATCAGGAGAAAGTGGAAGTAGATAGTAATGGGGAGATAAGGGGTGAGAGGAGGGGATCAGGAGAGAGAAGGAGATAGTAACGGGGGAGCTAGGATAATAGGGGGATATATAGTGAGGGATGGGGTTAGTAATGGGGAGACAGTGAGAGGAGAATAGCTAAAGAAGAAAGTATGCAGAATAGATTAGGTGAGAGAAAAGGTGGAAATAATATGAGATAATGAATTGGAATGAAATGTAAATATTTAAAGATTGGGCAATAAGAAAAAAAAGAAGATATCTATATAAAAGAAGAAGTATAGAGAGGGGGAATAAGAGGATGAATAAGATATAGGAAAAAAGAAGATGGAAAGAGACTGACAGATGGGAAAAGGAGGAGAGAGACAGACAGTGGAAACAGAAATAGAGGAGGAGAGGGGGGAGCACCCTGTGTGTCTGAGCCGCAAGCAAAATCAGGAGCCAGCTTACCCAAGTGGAAATGGTGGCCTGGAGAAAGAGACAGTATATGTGTGAGAGAGAGAGGGGGAGAAGAGAGTGTGAGAAAGCGGGGGTTTCACAAGGGAGGAGAGAGATTTAGAGAAAGGGAAGGGGAGAGAGTGTGGATACATGGGATGTGTGTAAGAGAAATAGCATTTTAAAGCAAGGGAAGAAGGTGGAGGTTTTGTGAGAATGACAGCAAGAAAGAATTGGAGAGGGAGAAAGAAAAAGAGAGGGGACAGAAAGGGGAAGAGAAAGAACGAGGAGAGGGAAATAGAAAATTAGAGAAATGAATAAGACAAGAGTGGTAGTGGGCATGAAATTCAGAGTTGGGGAAAAATCTTGGTGGAAGAGAGAGGGTCTGTAAAAAGAGGGAGAGTAAGAGGAAAATTGGACGACATGGGAGACAGTGGAAAAATGGGTGACAGGGGAAAATGGAATGAGGGAAAAGAGACAACAGGATAGAGGGAAAAATAGTATGTAGGGAACATACATAAACACTACCATGCACAGTTTATGTATATGATACATACACCAAAATAAATTAAAGAGTGATATTAAGTGTCCCTAGCTTAGTGTGAGGGGTGCTGCCTTTCTCCATTCAGTGTAGGGTCTCCTGCCATCCCATACTGTATGTGAAGTGCCCCTAGCTCAGTGAGGGCTGTCCTGATCTCTGTCCCCATCCCACTTGACTCCCTTTGCGCAGTGTGGAACTTGTTAGAGATTCCTGGCAGTCTATCCGGGGGGCATCATTATTATTACTGTTACAAAGCAAGACTGCTCACATCTCTGGCAGCAAGGAATGTTGGGAAGAGCACTGAAGCCTCTGACAGTTGCTAAGATTTTGATAGGATAGCAATATCTCTATAGAAAGGTACAATATGGCATTCAAGGGTTACTGCGAAGAGATTTAACAAGAGCAATAGGGCACCCAGCACTGGATTTACTTTGCAAGGATGTGTAAAAAGGCATTCAAGAGCTGTATTATTAGAAGGGTCTGTATCATACGCAATAGTACTCAGGAGCTGGGTTAGGGCAAGGTGGTGTGCCAGGTTCCTGTACCTGGGTTAGTGAAAAAGGCGCTCAAGAGCTTTGTTAGTGCAAGGAGATGTGAGGGGGCAATAAAGCATTCAGCAACTGGGTTGCTACAAGGAAGTGTGCACTCAGGATATAAGTTGCTGAAGGATCGGTGAGAGGGGCAGTAAAGAACTCAGAACATGAATTACTGCAAGGAGATGTGGCAGCAGCAACAAGACACTCAGGAGTTGTGTTACTGCAAAGAGAGGCAAGACAGGCATGACTTGGATTCCTGCAATTAGATGAGATTGGAGCAATAAGGAACTGAGGAGCTGAGTTAATGCAAGATGATGTTATAGGTGCAATAAGGCACTCTGGAGCTGGGTTAGTGACATGTGTAGTAAGGTACTTAGCATCTGGTTTAATGCAGGGATTTATGACTGGGGCAAAAGGCACTTGGGAGATGGGTTACTGCATGTATATGTGAGAGGGGACCTGGGTAATATATGCCTGTGTGTCCCTGACTGAGTTGTGTGTCTGTGTATGCCAAGGGACTGTCTGTGACTTTTTTTGCTCTTGTTAGGATATGTTCTTAGTTTTTAAATGAGTGATCTGTGGGTTCTTGGTTGTCCCTTGTGCAATGTGTCTGTGTGCTCCAAATTCTGAGGTGCGGCTGAGTGTCATTGTTTTCTGGGCTGTGCATCTATTTGTCTATGGTTATGTCCATGCTTCTGTTGTGTTTCTGTGTTGTGTGTTCATGCCTCTGCTTTTGTTGTGTGTGTCTGTATCTGAGTTGTGGGATGTGTCAATGCCTGTGCTTGTGGTGTGTGTCTGTGACCCTGGTTGCATTTGTCTCTGCCCTAAATGGGTTGTGTGTCTGTGGGCCTTTTTGTGTTATGTGTCCATGCTTCTGTTGTGTGTCAGTTTGTGTTGTGTGCCCATGCTTCTGTTGTAGATCGTTGGCCTTGGTTGTGCATGCTGTGTGTCTTTGCCCTTGCTATGTATACATAATTGTGTTGCGTGTCTATGACCATACTTGTGTGTCTATGCCTCTAGTTGTGTTATGTATCAGAGTGCCTCTTTGTGTTATGCTGTGTGTCTATACCTCTGCTTTGTGTCTGTGGCCCTGGTTGTATGTGTTGTGGGTCTCGGCACTGACAGCCTCGGCAGCAGGTGTAATTACAAGCTGCGTGTTTGCAAATAATGACATAACCCAGTCACCTTGTGAGGGAGATTTATTGCAAATAACTAAACACTGCTCACATGCAAATGGTCTGAGAGCACACAGGGAGAGACAAGAGAAAGGAAGGGGAGAGGAGATAGGGAAAAGGAGAAAAAAAGGGGTGAAAGGAGAGAGAGATGGCAAAAATGGAAAAAGGAAGTGGGGAGAATGCAAAGGGGAAGAATGACCCAGTAGGTAAGAAAAGGAGCAGATGGGGATAAGGAAAGCAAGGGGAGAGGAGAGATGAGAGAATAGAGGGGGGAGATGGTGAAAGGCATTCAGAGAAGAAGAGGAGGTGAAAAAGAATGGAGAGAGGGATTAGTATGAATATACAGTAGAAGGGAGAAAGATGAGAAGGGTAGATAAGAAGAGCAAGGGGTGAGGGGAGAGGCAAAATAATGTTGGGGTGAGAGAGTGAACATGAGATGGCGAGATATAGAAGAGATGGTGTAAAAGAAGGGGAGAGGAGAGCACAAAAAGGAGTGCAGAGGAGGTGAGAAGAATGAAAAGGGGGAAAGGGTGTGAGAGTAGGAGGGAAAATGGGGAGAGGAAGAGATATAATAGCAAGGGGAGTGGATGGTTTACACAGGTAGACAATGGGTGATGAGGAGAGAGAAGATTGTGGTAAACAGATTGAGGAAAGAGAGGAGGGATTAGATACAAGTAGGATGAGAGAGAGGACTTGGGATAGAAGCAATGGAGGGATAGAATTGAAAGGACAGAGAGCTGTGTGGGGGAGTCACAGAATGAAAGACGGTCAGAGTTGAGAAATGGCAGCCTGAGTTTCAGCACCATGGACAGCTGCCTTGATTCGGATACCCTGCTCTATGTAACATGACGCCAGTTCTCCACCTCCATGTTCTCCCGCAGAGGAGATCTACTGACACCTAATGGAATTCTTCAACTGTCACACCTTAGTAAATATGACCCCTGACTTCATTGGATCCAGGAAATTTCAGTGTCATCCTTTCATTAGGTCACTCAAGCACTAATGAGCAGAATGTATTTACCTACAATAAAAGTGCTGGTAGAAGGGAAAATAAAAGCTTTTTATATAGGAAATTATTTCTATAGATTTCATATACTTTTTAAAAGGTCACTATATTTACGATTTAACTTTTGAAGAAGTACATTTTAAAAATAGGCCAAATGTTTAAAAAACAATAAAAAAAAAAAAATAATATACTCTATTTTTTCCTTTCTATATAATATATACTGCAGTGGAATCAACCATTTTGGTTTCTGTTCTATAGCCCAATGGGAACTTGACATCTAATACTGCCAGTACTTTCAATAGGAATGGAAAGCACATTTGTTTACAAGGTCACATCCTCCTGAGAAAATTAAAAATCAGCTTGGAAAAATAAAATGGAGCCTGTGGTGAAAAATAACCACAGTGGCCCTTTGAGTGCTAATAAAGATCATATACCAGTGTATTTCACACACGCTAATCAAGTTTTACCTACAAATGGAAATGTATAGATCAGTGGTGGGCAACAGGAGGCCTAGGTTCAGTATGTGGCCCACAGGCACCACCCATGCAGAACCAGTCTCTTCTTTGGAGTGGGATGAGTCCCCTCAACAATGCACAGATATCTCTCTAAACTAGCATCTAATACCCATGTTATGTCATTTGCTTTGGATAAAAAGTTTTAAAGCATTGTGAGGCCATTTTAAATACTCAGGGGCCGCATGTAAAGCCCTTCCCATTTATAGATAATAAAAGGTACGAATGCAGAGAGTCTGATATAGAAGATTATAGTTAGAGACAATAACGACAGATATAATACTGGTACATGCACATAGATAGACATGAGAATATCTTCTCCCCTATTTCCATTACCTCTTGACACTCTGCCTCCCTTCATTCTCCCTCTATTCTCTGCCCTCTCCATTTCCTCTTGATATTTTCCCTCCCTTCAATATCCCTCTATAGCCTCTTTCTTTCCATTTCCTTCATTCTCCCTCTATACTCTCCACTCTCCATTTCCTCGCAATACCACCCTCCCTTCATTCCCTATCTACATTCTCCCCTCTTCATTTCTTCTTAATAACCCCCTTCCCTTCATTCTCCCTCTATACTCTCCACTCTCCATTTCCTCGCAATACCACCCTCCCTTCATTCCCTATCTACATTCTCCCCTCTTCATTTCTTCTTAATAACCCCCTTCCCTTCATTCTCCCTCTATACTCTCCCCTTTCCATTTCCTCTTAATACCCTCCTCCCTTCATTCTCACTCTATACTCTCCCCTCTCCATTTCCTCTTAATACCCTCCTCCCTCCATTCTCCCTCTATACTCTCCCCTCTCCATTTCCTCTTAATACCCTCCTCCCTCCATTCTCCCTCTATACTCTCCCCTTTCCATTTCCTCTTAATACCCTCCTCCCTTCATTCTCACTCTATACTCTCCCCTCTCCATTTCCTCTTAATACCCTCCTCCCTCCATTCTCCCTCTATACTCTCCCCTCTCCATTTCCTCTTAATACCCTCCTCCCTCCATTCTCCCTCTATACTCCCCCTCTCCATTTCCTTTTGATACTTCCCCTCCCTTTAATATCCCTCTGTACTCGCCCTCTTTCCCTAATCCTCTTAATACTCTGCCCCTTCATTCCTCCTCTATACTCTCTCCTCTCCCTTTCCTCTTGATACTCTCCATCCCTTTATTCTCTCTCTATACTCTCTCCTCTCCCTTTCCTCTTGATACTCTCCCTCCATTTATTCTCTCTCTATGCTCTCCCCTCTTACTTTCCTCTTGATGCTCTACCTTCCTTCATTCTCTATCTGTAGTCCCCTCTATATTTCAGTATTGATACTCTCCCTTTTTTCATCCTCTCTATACTCTTTCCCTCTCCCTTTCCTCACTATACTCTCCTCTCCCATCCATCCCCTCTCTATCTTTTTATAATCCCCTTTCCCTTCTTTCCTTACCTCTCAGCTCTCCTCTACACCCACTTTTCTCCCTCTCCACTTCTCTCTCCATCTCTTTCCCTCACACTCACAGTGTGCCATCTGTTCAGCCACAGATGCTAAGAGCTGGCGCTGCCAAGCAGGACTGAGAATGACTCCAGACCCGCTCCTGACACTGGCATTGTAGGGGAAGCTGCAATGCTCTGCATCTCCTGGTACAATCAGCAAGTGCAGGTGCAAAGCTTTTCAAAGTGAGATACTCTGCAGGTGTCTGTGTACAGATATAATGTTCTGGAGACCTCATCACAAAAATGGAAGATGTTCTGCAGGTGAATAAAGAGTTAGATGCTCTGCAGATCTTATCACAGAGGGAAGGGACACAGCAGATTGACACAGAGTTTATCAGCACAGTGATATAACAAATATGTTTTTTTTCTGTTCTGTATAATGACACTGAATATCTTTGCTCAATATATATGACAATAGGTGTTGCTGCATATTATAAATGGTGTGTCCCATGGTATAGTAACACCAAGTATCTCTGCACAATATAGTGACACTGAGTATCTCAACAGAATCAGTGATATGTTTCACAATATAGTGACACTGAGTATCTCTCCAGGCTAATCCCACTTCCCCCTCACTCACGTGCCTCCCACCCCCTTAGCTCTGGGGGGAGCAGAGGATTATACAGCAGGGAGATATGAATATGTACTGGGAGGATAAAAGGATCTGTAATTCCATAATACACGGATTGTATTCTCTGGGTCATAATACACAGAACAATCGCATGCAGTGCTCCAGACATGGGCCCGCCACTAGGAGACCGCCGCACAGCAGCATAGCAGGGATATCCAGAGCCACACAGGTCTCTTCTTTACCCAGCACTGGTTTCCAAACCTCCCAGGTCTCTTATTCACATATACAGAGCTCCCTAAACCTCACAGGTCGCTATGTTGTCTGAACCAAGCTCTCCAAATCTCACAGGTACATTGTGGATATGTACAGAAATATTCAAAAATCATAGGTGTCTCTTCTGTATGCTGGACTCTCATATACACCCATACAGGGACATTCACAGAAACACTGACACACACAGACAGACTGACAAAAACATAGACAGTGACAGATAGACCCATACAGATAGATGCACATATACACACAGACAGACTGACACACACATAGAGAGTGACACATAGACCCACACAGATAGATGCACAGATACACTGACACACACAGACAGATAGACTGACACACACATAGATAGTGACACATAGACCCACACAGATAGATGCACAGATACACTGACACACACAGACAGACTGACACACACATAGATAGTGACACATAGACCCACACAGATAGATGCACAGATACACACAGGCAGACTGACACACACATAGAGAGTGACACATAGACCCATACAGATAGATGCACAGATACACTGATACACACAGGCAGACTGACACACACATAGATAGTGACACATAGACCCACACAGATAGATGCACAGATACACTGACACACACAGACAGACTGACACACACATAGATAGTGACACATAGACCCACACAGATAGATGCACAGATACACACAGGCAGACTGACACACACATAGAGAGTGACACATAGACCCATACAGACAGATGCACAGATACACTGATACACACAGGCAGACTGACACACACATAGATAGTGACACATAGACCCACACAGATAGATGCACAGATACACTGACACACACAGGCAGACAGACTGACACACGCATAGACAGTGACACATAGACCCATACAGATAGATACACTGACACACACAGGCAGACAGAATGACACACGCATAGACAGTGACACATAGACCCACACAGATAGATGCACAGATACACACAGGAAGACTGACACACACATAGAGAGGGACACATAGACCCACACAGATAGATGCACAGATACACACAGGAAGACTGACACACACATAGAGAGTGACACATAGACCCACACAGATAGATGCACAGATACACTGACACACACAGACTGACACACGCATAGTGATACATAGATCGACACAGATAGATGCACAGATACACTGACACACACTGAATATCTTTGCTCAATATATAGATAGTGACACATAGACCCATACAGATAGATGCACCCACACACAGACTAACACACACATAGATAGTGACACACACACACACACACACATAAACAGAGGCCCTCACCCACAGCTACACAGACTGAGCACACTGACAGATTGATGGACACACATATAGTCCAATGGCCATAATGATAGACATATAGACAGATGCACAGATATAAAGACACATAAATAGACAGGCACAGAAATAGACAGACACAAAGTCAGACAGACAGACACAAAGGCACACAGATAGACAGACACAGTCAGACACATATATAAACGGACACATAGACAGATAGACACACACACACACACATATATATATATATATATATATATACCGAAATACAGACATACACCTGCTCAAACATAGAAGCACCCATATTCACAAATAGATTCACACAAAGATCAATAGCCAGACTGTCAGATAGACAGACTCACAGATACACACAGATCATATAACAGTGAGTATGATTTAATGTGTTGGGATATGTAGGTTCAGATCCGTGTCACAAACATGATGGGTCATTGAGACAGACATGAGACAGAGGGACTCCTTCCTGCATCTGACACAGACATCAGGCCCGTCTACATGACAAGAACACGGTGTGACAGGGAGCTAGTGGAAGATAAAGCTAGACAGCAGCACACACATAGCACACGCACTGTCTAAATGGAAGCCATAACCTGGGCTTGATGCGAGTCCTGGGCCACATTGAGGTCACAGGACAGGTCACAGGACTCTATATGGAAGTATCTGAGCACTAACTAGGGTCTCTGGGAATGCATGGGGTCCCTGGGCTCTTTATGATACGGCACACTTTGTGGGGGTCTCTGGGATGAGTATGGTGACTACTAAGCACGGCCTGGAGGTTCAGCCTTTGGCAGATATCCGGGTGTCAGTCTGAGGACTTATATGTTTGTCGGTCAGGGGTTATCAGTAATAGACATTTTAGATCACTCTTCATATGTGATTAAATCTCCAGCAAATATACAGTTACATTTTTGCTGAAATTCTGAGTAACTAAACATTATAATGGACCACCCACCCAAAAAAAAGAATAAACACAACCTTTACATGTTTTTACTTTTATATGAAATTCTTCTTTACTGCTCATCCTATTTACTTTTCTGAGCTGATGCTGTCTGCTGCTTCCCCATGGTAGTTTTAGCTGATACACACCCATTGCTTCCCATTGTCTCCTCCCACCTCAAAAAGTTGATTGGCAGAAACCAAAAAATGATAGATCCCAGTGCGGCATGATTGCATATAAAATGTATTAATGAGAAGCTGTATATTTCATATACTGAGAGCATGTTGCTTATTTGCAAAAAAATAAACATAGCCTTTACATTTTTGTTGTATATACACTTATTTCTTGTTGCAGGATTCCATTTTCTTCTCTCAGCTGATCCTGTCTCCTGTGTACTTTTAAACTAATGAGCTTTCCATTAGACTGGCAGATGCCATATTCCCACTGTGCAGATAGAAACTTCATGTCCATTAGAAATCTCCTCCCATCTCAGGAAGTTAAAACCAAAATGGCAGATTCCAGAGAAGAATAATTGCATAAAAAATGTTATAAAATGGAAATAACAGTATTATTTTGTTAAAATATTTTTCCTATTTTAGAGTTTAGTTGAGAATATTTTAAAACTATGACTACAATGATTCTTTAAGTCCCGGGGTGCACCTTCTAGTATCAATGGCTATATCCCAGGACTGTAAGCATGAGACAGCTAAATCAAGGCAAAGGGTGAGGAGCACCCCCCTCTGTATAAAGCTGTGACTCGCACGGACACCCATGTGGCAGCAGGTGGTCAGGGGAGAGGAGGCGCGGGGGGAGATAAGCTCATTACAGACTAAAGTCTCTCAGGACCTGTCCTTACTACACCCATATGAGACTAAAAGAATTATCAAAGGGAGTCCAGGGATGAAGGAAGGCTGGAGAAGGCAAAAAAAGCAACTGGGTTACATATAGAGCCTGTAAGAGAAAGAGGAGATATGGAGTGAGATGATGGAGTAAGTGATGGGAAGACAAATTGGGAGAACAACTGGGTAGGTAAAAGAGAGAAAAGAGGAGAATATGAAGAGGGAAAGAGATGGGGTGAAATACAGATAGGGAGGTGAGAGCAAGAAGGGAGAGAATGAAGAGGGAATAAGGATGGAGGTGATGGGAATACAAGATGGCAAGTAAGCGGGAGAACAAGGAGGGAGATGAGGGGAGGGCAAAAACAGAGGTAAGGTGGAAAAGGAGGTGGTGGGATGTAGTGGTATCAAGGATGGAGTGAGGGCGAGAAGAGTGAGGGTGGTGTGGGGTAGACCAAAGACATAGGTGAGAGGAAACAAAGTCTGATGCGAAGGGGAGAACAAGGAAAGTGGGGGGAATACGGATGGAGGTGATGGGAGTGTAAGGAAGGAAGTAAAGGGAGTACAAGGAAAGAAATGAAGAGGAAGCAAAAAGAGAGATGAGGTGGAAAAGTAGGTGGTGGTATCAAGGAGAGAGTGAGGGGGAAGAATGAGTGAGGTGTGAGGGAGAACAAGGAGAGAGGTGAGAGGGAACAAAGTCGGACATGAGGGGAGAACAAGGAGGACGGTGAGGGGGAGGCAGTCCAAGGGGGCCCAGAAACCTTCCTGAATTGATACGGTGGCCAGAACAAAAAGTTGAATCAAACTGAGAGGAATAAAATATATTGGTAAAAAAAAAAGAATGAAAGAGGGGGAGGTAGAGTGAAAGAAGAGGGAGAAGGGACATTATAAGGATTAGGAATAAAGGGGGGAAATATATATTAAGGAAATATGGAGAGGGAACAGAGAGAATATATGGGGAAAATAAATAATAAAATGCAGGAGAAAAAGATAAGGGGGATAGCTAGAGAGAAATGGAGGACGAGAGAAGGGGGAGGCAGAAAGGCTATAATGAGGATGGATATGCACATCTTGCTCTGGTTAACTTAGCTCCTCAGAGCACAGGGAGAGCAGTGTGAGATAGGGTTCACTAAACAGACTGATTATTACATTACAGAGACAAGGGAAGGGGGAGAGGGAGGAATCAGGAGTGGGGAGAGAGAGAGACATGCGGAATGGGGTAAGAAAGAGCTGGCAGAAAGAGGACAGAGTGAGAATGTGAGAGACAGAATAGGAAGAGAGAGGGCAGAATGGCATACACAAATAGGAGAGAAAAGCTTCAGAGAAAGTGGAGAGAGTGACAATGCGAGAGAGACATACAGCTCTATAGTGAGACTCATATAGTCCAATGCAGATAGATGATCCATGTACAGAGAGCTCTGCTGTGATGTACGTACAGTCACATACACAGGGTGTTATGAAGGCACAAAGGAAAATAGAAATACATGGGTTTAATAAGTGCAGTTAAATGTTCAAATGTTCTACATTTAACAAACATATTATAGTTTACTAGCGACTTGCCCGTCAAGAATGACGGCAATACAAATTGAAGCCTGGCAATGGTGTTTGTCACACACTGCGAGCCTCTACCCCCTCTACTTTATTGGCCTCGCGATGATCGCCTTCGGCACTAATCACGGGCCTCGCAATGAGCGCCTTCGGCGCTCATTGCGAGCCTCTCTACCTCCCTCTACTTGACGGGAGGGGCTCATTGCGAACCTCTCCCCCTCTACTTTACTGGCCTTGTGATAAGCTCCTTCAGCGCTCATCTCGGGCCTTGCAATGAGTGGCTTTGGCACTCATTGTGAGCCTCTCCCGCCCTCTACTTCCTCTCCCTCTCCTCTGTCTCTTCCCCCCCTCTCCCTCCCCTGTGTCTCTTTCCCCGTTCTCCCTCCCTTGTTTCTCCTTCCCCCCTCTCCCTCCCGTGTCTCTTCCCCCTCTCCCTCCCCTGTGTCTCTTTACCCCCTCTCCCTCCCTTGTTTCTCTTTCCCCCTCTCCCTCCCCTGCGTCTCTTCCCCCTCTCCCACTCCTGTGTCTTTATCCCTCCCCTGTGTCTCTTCACCCCGTCTCCCTCCCTTGTGTCTCTGCCCCCCTCATCCCTCCCCTGTGTCTCTCCACCCCCTCCTCCTCTCGCTCCCCTGTGCCTCTCTTCCCCCTTCCCTGTGTCTCTCTTCCCCTTCCCTGTATCTCACTTCCCCTGTCCCGTGTCTGTCTTCCCCCCTCCTCTCGTGTCTCTATTCCCCTCCTCCTCTCCCTCTCTCGTGTCTCTATTCCCCTCCTCCTCTCCCTCCCCATGTATCTCTATCCCCCTTCTCTCCCCCCGTGTCTCTCTTCCCCCTCCTCTCCCCCGTGTCTCTCTTCAAGAGAGCGTGACGACAACTCGCAGTTTGACAATTATAATATGTGATTCACACCCGATAATTAGGGTCCATAGAAAACATAGGATGCAGAGAAATGTTATTTTACCGTCTGGATCGCTACCTTGTTGTGGTGAAGGGGCTTGAGTACTTCAGTGAAGCTGTGAGCTATACCATGTATGGTCACCCAAGATGGGCAGGTCATAGTAGAGAGGTCAGACAAATTGTGGTCCACTGGAGAAGGACCTGGCAACCCACTCCAGTATGTTTTTGCCAAGAAAACCATACGGATAAGCACAAGCAGAAACACAAACAGATGTGCCTGGCGTGCAGTGTCCATATGGTCACCGAGAGTTGGACATGACTGAAGGACTGAACAACAACAAACCCTTATACTGGCGGTTGAGAACCAGTGCTTTATATAAAGATTACATATTAAGACCTGCTGAGTTACTCAGAGCCCTTTATCGAACCCAAAAGTGAAACCAATAAAATGACACAGAGAGCTATAAAGTGAAAATAACAGTGAAACATTAAACCTGTTTGGACTGAGAGGTCTGTCTGCATAGTCATCCTATACAGAGCCATATAGAGGCATGGAACCCTAGTTAGTGTCACATAGTTATTAATGGTTGTTTGGTAAGCGGAGCCTATGGGAAGAGTTAAGAACCAATACGACAATCTAGTCTGTCCATTCCCTCTACCTAAAATCTTCAAGTTAGCCTTATGCATATGTCAGGCATTCCTAGATTCCTTTACTGATGAAGTGATGTCATGTAGTGATGTCACATAGTGATGTCAAACTCGTCTCCTTGCTAGGTGTCCCCCTCCTGATTCTCATTGCTGTGCTGAGATTTTCAGATCAGCAGTCAGGGAGGGGGTGCAGAGGGAGACAGCCCTGCTCTGCAGACACACGGGAGAGTGGGGGGTGATTCCCATGATCCATGAAGGATGCAGCCTGAGGACTCCCCCCCAGGACCCACATGTTCCCTGTCAGATCCATGCAGAGCGCTCCGCTGATGTGAGACGCTGCAGCCCACAGCACCGCAGACGTACAGCGCACGCTACATAAAAAACAACACTGACCAGGAACACACACTAAACACGCATTGACCAGGAATACACGCTATGCTCACATTACCCAGGAACATGCTCACTAAAACATGTAATACATATATTAACCAGGAACATACATGCTAAAACATGTTATGTACACATTAACCAAGAACCAACACACTAAAACATGCTATACAGACATTAAGAAGGAACACACACTTAACATATATGCACATTATGCAGATATTATTCTTCCAAAAGATGCCTGCAGAGTATACTGTGCTACCCCAGGACATAGCTAAATACAGAGTGTGGCCTGCACAGTATCCTGTATTACCCACAGACATCACTATACACAGAGCAGCTGGCACAGCATCCTGTATTACCCACAGACATCACTATATACAGAGCAACCTGCACAGCATCCTGTATTACCGACAGACATTACTATAGAGAGAGCAACCTGCACTGTATCCTGTATTACCGACAGACATTACTATACACAGAGCAGCCGGCACAGCCTTCTATATTACCCACAGACATCACTATATACAGAGCAACCTGCACAGCATCCTGTATTACCCACAGACATCACTATACACAGAGCAGCCGGCACAGCATCCTGTTTTACCCACAGACATCACTATATACAGAGCAACCTGCACAGTATCCTGTATTACCCACAGACATCACTATACACAGAGCAGCCGGCACAGCATCCTGTTTTACCCACAGACATCACTATATACGGAGCAACCTGCACAGAATCCTGTATTACCCACAGACATCACTATACACAGAGCAGCCGGCACAGCATCCTGTATCACCCACAGATATCACTATACACAGAGCAGCCTGCACAGCATCCTGTATTACCCACAGACATCACTATACACAGAACAACCTGCACAGCATCCTGTATTACGCACAGACATAACTATATACAGAGCAACCTGCACAGCATCCTGTATTACCCACAAACATCACTATACACAGAGCAGCCGGCACAGCATCCTGTATTACCCACAGACATCACTATACACAGAGCAGCCGGCACAGCATCCTGTATCACCCACAGACATCACTATATACAGAGCAGCCAGCACAGCATCCTGTATTACCCACAGACATCACTATATACAGAGCAACCTGCACAGCATCCTGTATTACCCACAGACATCACTATATAGAGAGCAACCTGCCCTGTATCCTGTATTACCCACAGACATCGCTATATACAGAGCAACCTGCACAGCATTCTGTATTACCCACAGACATCACCATATACAAAGCAACCTGCACAGCATTCTGTATTACCCACAGACATCACTATATAGAGAGCAACCTGCACTGTATCCTATATTACCCACAGACATCACTATATACAGAGCAACCTGCACAGCATTCTATATTACCCACAGACATCACTATATACAGAGCAACCTGCACAGCATCCTGTATTACCCACAGACATCACTATATACAGAGCAGCCGGCACAGCATCCTGTATCACCCACAAATATCACTATATACAGAGCAACCTGCTCAGCATTCTGTATTACCCACAGACATCGCTATATACAGAGCAACCTGCACAGCATCCTGTATCACCCACAGACATCGCTATATACAGAGCAACCTGAACTGTATCCTGTATTACCCACAGACATCACTATATACAGAGCAGCCTGCACAGCATCCTGTATTACCCACAGACATCGCTATATACAAAGCAACCTGCACAGCATCCTGTATTACCCACAGACATCGCTATATACAGAGCAACCTGCACAGCATTCTGTATTACCCACAGACATCACTATATACAGAGCAACCTGCACCTACCTGCATTCTGTATTACCCACAGACATCACTATATACAAAGCAACCTGCACAGCATTCTGTATTACCCACAGACATCCATATATACAGAACAACCTGCACAGCATTCTGTATTACCCACAGACATTACTATACAGAGCAACCTGAACTGTATCCTGTATTACCCACAGACATCACTATATACAGAGCAACCTGCACAGCATCCTGTATTAACCACAGACATCCCTATATACAGAGCAACCTGGACAGCATTCTGTATTACCCACAGACATCACTATATAGAGAGCAACCTGAACTGTATCCTGTATTACCCACAGACATCACTATACACAGAGCAGCCTGCACAGCATTCTGTATTACCCACAGACATCACTATATACAGAGCAGCCTGCACAGCATCCTGTATTACCCACAGACATCACTATATACAGAGCAGCCTGCACAGCATCCTGTATTACCCACAGACATCACTATATACAGAGCAACCTGCGCAGTATCCTGTATTACCCACAGACATCACTATATAAAGAAGCAACCTGAACTGTATCCTGTATTACCCACAGACATCACTATATGCAGAGCAAACTGAACTGTATCCTGTATTACCCACAGATTTTACTATATGCACAGCAACCTGCACAGCATCCTGTATCACCCACAGACATCACTATATACAGAGCAACCTGCACAGCATCCTGTATTACCCACAGACATCCCTATATACAGAGCAACCTGCACAGCATTCTTTATTACCCACAGACATCACTATACACAGAGCAGCCTGCACAGTATCTTGTATTACCCACATACATCGCTATATAGAGAGCAACCTGCACAGTATTC
This sequence comes from Discoglossus pictus, assembly GCA_027410445.1. NCBI lineage: Eukaryota > Metazoa > Chordata > Amphibia > Anura > Alytidae > Discoglossus > Discoglossus pictus. The sequence continues at coordinate 129,940,011 of CM050169.1, read as the reverse complement.
TGTATTACCCACAGACATCACTATACACAGAGCAGCCTGCACAGCATTCTGTATTACCTACAGACATCACTATATACAGAGCAACCTGCACAGCCTTCTATATTACCCACAGACATCACTATGTAGAGAGCAATCTGCATAGCATTCTGTATTATCCACAGATATGACTATATACATAGCAACCTACAAAGCATTCTGTATTACCCACAGACATCACTATATACAGAGCAACCTGCACAGCATTCTATATTACCTACAGACATCACTATATACAGAGCAACCTGCACAGCCTTCTATATTACACACAGACATCACTATACACAGAGTGGCCTGCAAAGTATCCTGTATTACCCACAGACATCACTATATACATAGCAACCTGCACAGCATTCTGTATTACCCACGGACATCACTATATACAGAGCAGCCGGCACAGCATCCTGTATCACCCACAAATATCACTATACACAGAGCAACCTGCATAGTATCCTGTATCACCCACAGACATCATTATACACAGAGTGGCCTGCATAGTATCCTGTATTACTGACACACATCACTAAACACAGAGTGGCCTGCACAGCAATCTATACTATCCACAGACATCACTATACACAGAGTGGCCTGCATAGTATCCTGCATTACCCACAGACATCACTATATACAGAGCAACCTGCACAGTATCATGTATTACCCACAGACATCACTATACACAGAGCAACCTGCACAGTATCATGTATTACCCACAGACATCACTATATACAAAGCAACCTGCACAGCATTCTGTATTACCCACAGACATCACTATACACAGAGCAGCCTGCACAGCATCCTGTAACACCCACAGGCATCACTATATACAGAGCAACCTGCACAGCATCCTGTATTACCCACATACATCAACATATACAGAGCAACCTGCACAGCATTCTGTATTACCCACAGACATCACTATACACAGAGCAGCCTGCATAGCATTCTGTATTACCCACAGATATCACTATACACAGAGTGGCCTTTATAGTATCCTGTATTAAGCACAAATATCACTGTACACAGAGTGGCCTGCACAGCATCCTGTATTACCCACAAATATCACTATACACAGAGCAGCCTGCACAGCATCCTGTATCACCCACAAATATCACTATACACAGAGCAACCTGCACAGCATTCTGTATTACCCACAGACATCAATATATACAGAGCAACCTGCACAGCATCCTGTATTACCCACAGACATCGCTATATACAGAGCAACCTGCACAGCGTTCTGTATTACCCACAGACATCACTATATACAGAGCAGCCTGCACAGCATTCTGTATTACCCACAGACATCACTATACACAGAGCAACCTGCACAGCCTTCTATATTACCCACAGACATCACTATACACAGAGTGGCCTGCAAAGTATACTGTATTACCCACAGACATCACTATACACAGAGCAACCTGCACAGCATTCGGTATTACCCACAGATATCACTATACACAGAGTGGCCTTTATAGTATCCTGTATTACCCACAAATATCACTGCACACAGAGTGGCCTGCAAAGTATCCTGTATTACCCACAAATATCACTGTACACAGAGTGGCCTGCAAAGTATCTTGTATTACCCACAAATATCACTGTACACAGAGTGGCCTGCACAGCAATCTATACTATCCACAGAAATCCTTTGAACGAGAGCAGTCTGCACAGTATCCTGTACTACCCACAAATATCACTATATCAACAACACCTACACAGGATCTTGTACTACCCACAGACCTTTATATACCAAGTGCAGCCTGCACAGTATCCTATACTAACCACAGACACACTCATTATCTGGTTATAACACTATCATTCATTGGACCCAGACAGTAACGATCTCTGTAACGATGTCTTCGGGACCCGGATCCCCTAATGTATTAATAATAATTATTGTAAGTTTGCTAACGATCTAATGAAGTGTAATTAAACGGAGGAGGAGGGGGGACCCGTTATTCTGTAAAGATATCAGAGGTAGAGGGATAATTATCCTACCTAACCGCCCCCATGTGCACACTAACTCTCCAGTACGCTCACCGAGAGCAGAGCGGCTCAGCACTAGAGCACTGCAAACATAACATGGGCCATAGATTACTACTACAGCGAAAAAGAGCAAGGCATGAGGACACGGTATCCTCTGCTAAATCACAAGGTATAAACACACAGCATCCTCTACTAACCATCATCATATGACTATTGTATACACACAGGATGCTCTACTAACCACCATCATATAGCCAATAAAAACACAGTGTCCTTTACTAACCACCATCACATGACTATTGTATGCACACAGGATGCTCTACTAACCACCATCACATAAGTATTGTGTACACATGGGATGATCTACTAACCACCATCATATAGCCAATAAAAACACAGTGTCCTTTACTAACTACCATCACATGACTATTGTATACACACAGGATGCTCTACTAACCACCATCATATAGCCAATAAAAACACAGTGTCCTTTACTAACCATCATCACATGACTATTGTATGCACACAGGATGCTCTACTAACCATCATCACATGACTATTGTATGCACACAGGATGCTCTACTAACCACCATCACATAAGTATTGTGTACACATGGGATGATCTACTAACCACCATCATATAGCCAATAAAAACACAGTGTCCTTTACTAACTACCATCACATGACTATTGTATACACACAGGATGCTCTACTAACCACCATCATATAGCCAATAAAAACACAGTGTCCTTTACTAACCATCATAACATGACTATTGTATGCACACAGGATGCTCTACTAACCACCATCACATGACTATTGTATACACACAGGATGCTCTACTAACCACCATCACATGACTATTGTATACACATAGGATGCTCCACTAGCCATCATCACATAAGTATTGTGTACACATGGGATGATCTACTAACCACCACCATATAGCCAATAAAAACACAGTGTCCTCTACTAACCACCATCACATGACTATTGTATGCACACAGGATGCTCTACTAGCCACCATCACATAAGTATTGTGTACACATGGGATGATCTACTAACCACCACCATATAGCCAATATAAACACAGTGTCCTTTACTAACTACCATCACATGACAATTGTATACACACAGGATGATCTAATAAACACCACCATATTCCCAATATAAACACAGTGTCCTCTACTAACTACCATCACATGACAATTGTATACACACAGGATGATCTAATAAACACCACCATATTCCCAATATAAACACAGTGTCCTCTACTAACCCCCATCACATGACTACTGTATATACACAGGATGATCTACTAACCACCATCATATACCCAATATAAACACAGTGCCCTCTACTTACCACCACAACCACATGACTATTGCATACAAACGGGATGCTCTACTAACCACCATCACATGACAATTGTATACACACAGGATGCTCTACTAACCACCCCCATATAGCCAATAAAAACACAGTGCCCTCTACTTACCACCACAACTACATGACTATTGCATACAAACGAGATGCTCTACTAACCACCACCATATAGCCAATAAAAACACAGTGTCCTCTACTAACCACCATCACATGACTATTGTATACACACAGGATGCTCTACTAACCACCACCATATAGCCAATAAAGACATAGTGTCCTCTACTAACCACCATCACATGCTCACAAGGACAAGCTGTGAAATCCAAAACATTTTTAACAGGCTGATATTACATGTGGCACACACAATTCTCATCTAGTTTTACATCAATATGAATTGAGTACATGGCTAATGGTTGTTATTGTTGTTTAGTCATTCAGTCGTATCTGACTATCCATGATCCTATGGATCGCAGCACAACAGGCTATCTTGGCAAAGATACTTGAAAGGGTTGCCAGTTCCTTCTCCAGTGGGCCACAATGTGTCTGACCTCTCTGCTATAACCTGCACTTCATGGGTAACCTACAAGGTATAGCTAACAGCTTCATTGAAGCACACAAGACCCTTCACCATGACAAGGTAGCGATCCAAAAGGGGGTGGCTAATGGTAGTGGTATGTTGAAGATTAAGGGTCTCTTCATCCCTCTTTGTTCATGAGGACCAGTGCTCTATACAAAGTTCTACACTAACATTCATATATTTAGTTAATTTGAGCACCATTTATAGAAATCCCTTTATAGAGCCAATACGTGAGACCAATAAAATGACACAGAGAAATAACAATGAAACATAGAACCCCTACAGGCTGAGAGGTCTATCTATATAGTCAGTCCCATCATTACATGGAAAGTCTTATACAAAGCCATATAGAGGCATGGAACCCTAGTTAGTGTCACATAATGTAAGTCATTAATGTGAGAGAAGCCTATGGGTAGAGGTCAGAACCAATATGACAATCGAGTCTGCCCATTTCCTCTACGTAAATCTTCTAGTTGGCCAATGCATATGTCGGGCATTACTAGATTCCTTTACTGAAGGATTGATGTTATGTAGTGATGTCACATAGTGATGTCAAACTCATCTCCTTCCTTGGTGTCCCCCTCCTGATTTTCCTATAGCCAATATAAACACAGTGTCCTCTACTATCCACCATCACATGACTATTGTATACACACAGAATGTTCTACTAACCACCATCATATACCCAATATAAAAACACACAGTCATCTACTAACCATCCTCACATGACTATTGTATACACACAAGACGCTCTTCTGACCACCTTCATATGAATTTTGTATATACACAGGATGCTCTACTAACCACCATTATATAGCCAATATAAAAACATGTCCTCTACTGACTGTCATCATATAGCCAATATAAATGATATAATCCATATGACTATTATTTACACAAAACATCCTCTACCAACCACCATAACATGACCAGCGTATAAACACAACCTCTATGAATCACCATCACATAGGCAATATAAACACACAGTGTCCTCTACTAATAACTATCACATAACTATTGTATACTATTGTAATCTGCAAATCAACATTGCATGACCATTATACATACACACATAGTATCCTCTACTAACCACCATCACATGACTGGTGTATACACACATAGCATCCTCTACTAACCACCATCACATTACTATTGTGTATACTTACCGTATCACATGATCAGTGTATGCATAGAGTCTACTTTACTATCCACTATCACATGACTATTATATATACATATAATATTCTCTACTAACCACCATCACATGACTGGTGTATACACACACATAGCATCCTCTACTAACCTCCACATGCCCTGGCTGTACACACAGCGTCCTCTACAAACAATGTTCACAGATATGTAGTTTACAGATGGTGAAACATTATATACTGTACACAGCAATTTAGAATATTCACATACTATTAATATAAATATATATGCACAATATATATAATGAATAGATAGTGTATATACATTAATGTGCACAGAACACAGTATACACACACACAGTAAATACACTGAGATATAACATACACACACATACATGTATAGAGATAGATATATGCAGTGCACATAATGTAAACACAATATATACACAATAATACACACAATATACATGATCTGTGTATGTGAGGTATAAAGCAGTGACTGCTCGAAGTGCTCAGCACACCATGTTAGGGGGACCCTCAGATTGGGAGGGAGAAGGAAGGAGGGGGAGGCTCTTTCCCCATCAGGTCCAGCTGTGGTGGCATCAAATTATATTAATTATTTACCCACAACGCAGTGTGAATATTAATGTAAAAAGAAAGAGATGAATCTGGGCCCTGTCTGAGTGAGAGCGTGCACAAGGGAATGAGAGGGGGGAGAGAGACAGGAAGAAGAGAAAAAGAGAAAGAGAAGGAAAGAGAGAGATGGAGAAAGAAAATGAGAGAGAAAGAGGACAAGGAGTGGGTGAAATACAGAAAGGAAAGGAAAAGGTGAAAAATAGAGACAGAGAGATGGCAACAAATGAAGGAGAGAGAGACAGCGAGAGTGTAATACAGGAAGAAGTGAGAGAAAGAGAGAGTAAGATAGGATACGAGAGAAAAGGAGAAATAGAAAATGGAGAGAGTAAAAGAGAGGATAGAGAGGGAAGGGAGGGAGGGGGAGAGAGAGAGAGACAGAGATAAGAAGAAAAAATGGAGGGGTAGAGACAGGAGGATAGGGAGAGGGAAAGGGAAGAAAAAGAAAGAAATTGAAAGCAAGGGTAAGGAGACAGGGATGAGAGAAGAAGAAGGGAGAGGAGAGAGACAGGAATGAAAGGAAGGGCAAATAGAGACAGAGAGAGGGGAGCAGAGTAAGTAAAAGAGAGGAGGGAGATAGAAAGATGGGATAGGTAATAGAGTGGAAGATAGAATAGAGATAAATAGAGTGAGAAAGAAACCAGAGAAAAAAATAAAGAAAAAAGGAGAGAACTGAAGTTAGAGACACAGAGGGGAGAGAGACGTTGAACTGTAAAGGAATGACAGAATGTGACAGGATGAGAAACAGGAGAGAGAAAAAAGGGGAAAATAATGAAAAATGGCAAAGGAAAGAAAGCAGGAGAAACAGAAAGGTTTAGATGAAGGGGAAAGGGTATATAGAAAGAGGAAAGATAAAGAATGGGGAAGGGAGGCAGAAAGTGAAAGAAAGGGGAGATTAGAGTGGTGATGAAAAGAGAGGTTGGAGACATTAAAGAGGTGACTGCCCGTACATGCCTCATACAGCCTGTCTACAAAACAAGCAGGGAAAGAAAGGGAAGGGGGCAAATAAAGTACAGTGATAAATAAGCAAAGCTTTCCACACACCCCTTTCTTCTCTACCCGTCCATATTTTAACCCCACTTCCCCTTCCCATCCTCTATACCCAGTCACCCTCTCTGCTTCCCATCCTGTACCCATTTCTCTTTCTAACATCCACCCAAATTCTCCTCCTCTTACACCCATTTCCTTTTTCCCTCTCATATCGTTTGTACTTTTTCTATTCTAACACTCATTTTTTTTCTATTACTGTTTCCTCACAACATGCTCTTTATTGCATCCCTCCATTTTTTCTCCAATCTGTTTCCCCTCTCTCAGTATCTCTCCCTAATGACAGCTGTGCAGAGCAAGCAAGGGGACAACAAGCAGGGGATCCACCTTAGTTCACCTCCCAATGTCTCTGCAACATTATCTCTGCTCACCCATACCTGTCCAAAACTCTAAATACACCACCCAGCATCCCCCTACATCACCACCCAGCATCCCCCTACATCGCCATCCAGGCCCTCCTCAACACTTTCTCTACATCCCCACCTAGCACCTCCCCAGGACACTCCCTACATAACCAGTAGCCAACACACTTGTTTCATCATCCCACAGCATCTTCCCCACATTCTCCCTACATCATTACCCATCACCTCTCCAAAACTCTCACTATATTACCCAGCATCTCCCATACAGCCTCACGACAATCCACAGTTTCTTCCCAGTGCCATATCCATCATCGAACATTTCTTAAAACAACTTTGCCCCAACACCCTTCTTGCACCTCAATGCCCCCACATCTCAGTTCAACATCTCTCCTAGAATATCTTCAACACTAGCTCCTACTCCTCTTAATATGTACATGAATCTGTATTTTAATCTTCCCTTCTACTAATGATGTCATAAACCTGGAAACTATGAGCCCGATTCAATAGAGCAATTGTAATTGAAAGTAGCCCCGTAATGGAGGCCGCAAGTTATTTTGCTATTCAATTTGTGTCTTTTTGCGGGCTACAAGAGGGTTGCGGGTTACGGCCTTGAAAGCCTTGCGGTTGTTAAACCCGGAAATGACAGCCTCCCGAAGCCTTTGATCTTTCACTTTTGCAAGAGTTCCGATCTCTAAAATCGCGAATCGCTATTCAATTGCTACAATTCCCCAAGGCCGCAAATGTTTTCACACCCATAAACGGCAAATGTAGGATAAAATCTTACAAGTACCAGATAGGACTTGCAAAGGGTTTTAACACCTGTCCATTGCACTAGAAATGCAAATAAAAAAACAATACTGCACTTTAAATGACGGGGAAAGCGATGAAAGACATTAGAATTAATTGCACAGTCTCAAGCTCTCAAATCGGCAATAAAACATTTATTTTTTATTTTTTTCGATCTCGAGAATCAATGAGTTAATACATATCAGGCCACCCACATGGACTAGAACAGCATTGATATTAATTTTTATTATTTTGTATTTTGCAAGTCTGATTGCATATCGGACCTCCAAACGCTAAATAATTGACATGTAACGTCCATGTTTTTCTGACCTAATTTTCTAATGGCTGTTTCTAAATGGGTAGTTACGGCCTTCCTTAATTGATCATGTTCCCGCCCTGAAATTCTACATATAAGTGCATGATTTACGGTTTCGGGTTTTGGCTCCTAACTTGCGGGCTTGTTCAATAGAATAACACCAGAATTGTAGCAGAGTTCAAGCCTGAAACAAGCCTGCAGACATACGGCCTTTATAACGGAGGAATTAAGGGAGAAATATCAGGAGGGTGAGTTTTATGGAGGGCTTATACTGAGTATTAGGATGAGCTATAAAGGGTTCTATGAAGATGTAGAGTTATTTGTGATGGGTTGGATGTAGCAATAGTAGGGGTTAAAGAAATGGTTCTGGACACAATAAAATGAGTGTAGGGATGTTATATGTAGAAATGAGATGTTTTATATAAGAAGAGGGACATAGAAGTTATAGGAAGGAGTTATCTAGATATATGGGTTACACTGAGAAATAGGGGATATGTATTATTTGATAGCAATCATGTGATCTATTTAGTCACCCTTGTATTCACAATTCAGGATTTAACCCCTTAGCTCCCGCACACTGCAGAATCCCTGCTTCCGCAGCAGTGCCAGGCTGGTTGTCACGGTGACACAGGCGGTACCTGCCGCTAGCCCCCAGTGCCCAGCCTGCCATCTGGCACCTTGCATCCACTCCCGGAGCCTGGCACAGCTGAGAGGGGGAGGAGAATCTATGCCTGGATACGTGTCTCAGAGCCATGTCAAACACCGCCAGCTGAATCCTCCATCTCTTCAGGCTGGCACCAATAAATGCCCACAGGGCGATAGAGGCACAAGACTTAGCCACTAATCAGTCCATAGACATAGAAAAAACAGCCACATATGTGACCCAAAACATAAATTCCACAGAGAGTGACTTCCACAGCTACTGACCCCTGACATGGACCCCAACCAGTGACCTCCTCAACTATGGATCTGACCAAGGTACAGAAAGTAATTAACCTCTAATAACCCTCACACACAGTGACTTTCTCAGCTACTGATATGATCCAGAAATGTAGCCTACAACTACCAATTTAATTCATAAATTGGAACCAACACATAGTATTTACCTCAACTCCAAAGCTATCTATATGACCTCAAATATAAGTCCCATAGTCAGTGACATTCACAGTTATCTGACCCAGGAATGGACCCTACATTCAATGACTTAGCCCATAAACTGGAATCCACTGCTAGTAACTACCATAGTCTCCAATCTGACTCCTAACATGGAACCCCCTATACCAATCTGACCTCAAAAAATGACAATAATTGCCACAGCCACAGATCCCAAGCATGGAACCGACAGTTACTGATTTTACCAAAATATTAAAAGAATAGCCAGTGTCACCCTCAACTACCAATCTGACCAAACGTATGGAACCCATAGCTAATGAATCCCTGAGTCTCAAATCTAATCCCAAAGATGAAACCCAGAGTCAGAGATTCCCCCTCACTGGTCTGACGTGGCATGGTACACACGGCCCATGTTCTTCCCATCCCTAGCTCTCCCTGTTTTCCCTCTCTACTGCTCTTTAGGTTCACTTCCCGCTTTCCCCTATGACTGGAAACATTTATTTTACTCTGGAAACAAACAGCCCGAGTTTTATCTCTCTGCACACAGCGGTCTCAGACATCATCCATCAAACAACCAGCTGAATATACTGAGAGTCAGAGAGAGAGACAGAGCGCGCGCAAGAGAGAGAGAGAGAGAGAGAGAGAGAGGGACAGAATGAGAGAGAGAGAGAAGGTGAAAGATAAAGGGAGTGAAGGAGAGAGAAAGACAGGACAATTAGTGGGTGAGTGAGAGAGTCAATGAGTGTGTGAGACAGAAAGAAGAAGTGAGAAGAAAAAAGATAAAAGAATGAAGGGAAAACACAGAGAGGATAAGGAGAAGAGGTAAAAGTGGGGATGAGAAACATAGACAGAGGTAGATAGATAGATAGATAGATAGATAGATAGACAGACTAGATAGATAGATAGATAGATAGATAGATAGATAGATAGATAGATAGATAGATAGATAGATAGATAGACAGACTAGATAGATAGATAGATAGATAGATAGATAGATAGATAGATAGATAGATAGATAGATAGATAGACAGATGGATAGACAGACAGATAGGCAGATAGATAGATTGATTGATTGATAGATAGATAGATAGATAGATAGATAGATAGATAGATAGATAGATAGACAGATGGATAGACAGACAGATAGGCAGATAGATAGATTGATTGATTGATAGATAGATAGATAGATAGATAGATAGATAGATAGATAGATAGATAGATAGATAGACAGACAGACAGATAGATAGGCAGATAGATAGATAGATAGATAGATAGATAGATAGATAGATAGCAGCATACCTAACTCATGTGGATTGTTCATGCAGTTGAGTCTTTGAGGGGTCTGGGCAAGACTTTAATTGTCTACATAATTTGATCTAGCAAATAATTTACATTTGAGTGAATCTCATTTGAGTTTGTAGTGTACAGATTTTTTGCTATTTGATAAAATCATAATTGAACCATTAAAAAGTAACATAAATTGACATCCAAAAACCCAAGCTGAATTTACTAATTCCAGTTCTGAAGCAACTGTTCCTACGCTGAAAAATTATTTCGACCTTGTATTAAATATCTATACACATGCCAATAGATTAGTTTATTATTAGTACTGTGCATATAATATGAATACTCAAATTTGCTGTATATTGAAGTATTTTCTTTGCTGGTTTGTGAACATTCATTTAATAAACAGTCCATTCACACCGTCTGAACTGCAATTTGAAAATCATTCAATGTAGTTTTTGTAAATGTGAATTTACTTTCCAATCGAATAAAGCAAAGAGAGATGGGAAATAGAGAGTTGCCATAAGAGAGATGAGAGACAGAGAAAGAAAAAGAGATACGTGAAAGACAGCCAGAGAGAGAACTGGAATGAGATAGACAAAAAGAAGAGAGTGTGATAGAGAGAAAATAGAAGAGAGAATGAGGGAAAGAACAAGAGAGAGTGTGTGATAATGTGGTAGAATGAAAGAGAGAATGTATGAGAAAAAAGAAAAGAGAAAAATGATGGGAAGAGAGAGAAAGAAAGAAAGAGATACTTGAAAACAGAAAAATACAGAAAGGGAGAGAAAGAAAAGAAGAGACTATTAGCCCTATTAAGTTCCCTCAACGTGTATAATCGTAGCCTGTAACGTAGCCCGCAAGACTTATGGCTATTTAATTGGCCTCGTAAATCAACTCGCTAACGGCTTGCGGGTTAAGGGTGAAAAAAGCCTACAGGATGTCAAAATTTGAACTCCGCGGCTGCAAATCCTTTGATCCGCCAAGCCTGTAAATGTTACGTTCGAAAATCGCTATTAAATTGCTACGAATCCACTGGCGTTCAAACCCATAACCCACAAATGGAGCCAAAAAGCCAACGAGTACTAGAGAAGACCCGCAAGGTTGTTAAAGTCCTATCTGTAGCACTGTAAATGCAAATAAACACACACTTACTGTACTTATACTAAAAGGGAAAGCGATTTTAGGTCTTAAAATTAATAGCACAACATTCTCAGGCTCGCAAATCTCCAATATAAAATACTTTTATTTCTGTTTAATATCCGTGTTATATCGATCCCGGCAATCAATGTGTTAATACATATAATGGAACTCGCATGGACTAGAATATCATATTTACAGATTTATTAATATTGCATTATTTCTGGAATGCGGGTCCGATCGTAACTCGTAATTCAAACCCGTAAGGGATTCAAATCTAACCTCTATTTTTCAGTGACATAATGATGACGATCTCATTTGCCATTAGCTCTGTCTAAACCCGTAACTACGGGTTTGACTAATTGATCATGTTCACGGCCGCACATCAAACGTGCGCAAGAATTATTTTTATGGGTTTATGGGCTTGCGTCTCTGGCCTTAAAAATTGCGCCATGATTCAATTCAATAGCTCTATAACGCAGCCGAATTTCAAGCCCACAGCCTTTACGGGTGTGCCAATGCTGCTACAGGCTTTAAATGCCCTAGGGCTATAAGAGAGGGTTAGAAAGACATTTAGTGAGGAACTGAGAATTTTGACCAAATGTAAAAAAAGTGAGATATAAATTCAAAGAGAAGTTGGGAGAGCGTAGAGGCTGAGAAAAGGAGGGAGAACCAGATGGAAAAGTGATAAGTGAGTAAAATAGAAATGAAGAGGGGTAGGAAGAAATTATACTGTGGAATTGGGGGAATGAATAGATGAGACAGACCGTAAATAGGAGAGACTGTTACATTCTAGGATAACAACACAGTGTCAAAAAGAGTAGAAATGCAGGAGAAAGTGTCATTGGGCTGTCACCAGCGGTACTTGGAAACTAAACCCTGCATGTACTACCTTTTCAGATGTCATTGCTGTACGTGGGCCTGGCCTCAGGGGGACCATGCACATGTTTTTTTTGCTCTACAATAAACTGTGTGCAGTGATTAGAAAACGATGCTGCAGGAGAGCGCAGGGAGACGCTTTTCCAGCACCTCGCTGAGTATCAAGCTGAATTATTTATTGCAGATTAGATGTAAATGCGACGCTCGCAGCTTCAGGACAAACCCACCCCCCCAGTCTGTAACTGAATCAGCTGGGAGCCCTGTCCTAGAATCAGAGTCTGGACTGTGCTGCTTATAATCCTGAGCTGGGGATACTGCTGCCCCCCTTCTGTCCTGTGGGCCTCTATGGCAATGCACCTGACCCGTGCCATCCATATCCTGCACCTCTCCTGTGCCCCCATATCCCGTACATCTCCTATGCTCTCACGTTCCTGTACCTCTCCCCTGCCCCATGTATCTGCACCTCTCCTGTGCCCCCATATCCTATACTTCTCCTATGCTCTCACGTTCCTGCACCTCTCCTCTGCCCCATGTATCTGCACCTCTCCTGTGCCCCCATATCCCATACATCTCCTATGCTCTCAAGTTCCCATCACCTCTCCCCTGCCCCATGTATCTGCATCTCTCCTCTGCCCCATGTATCTGAATCTCTCCTGTGCCCCCATATCCCATACATCTCCTATGCTCTCAAGTTCCCATCACCTCTCCCCTGCCCCATGTATCTGCACCTCTCCCCTGCCCCATGTATCTGCACCTCTCCTCTGCCCCATGTATCTGCATCTCTCCTGTGCCCCCATATCCCATACATCTTCCATGCTCTCACGTTCCTGCACCTCTCCTCTGCCCCATGTATCTGCATCTCTCCTGTGCCCCCATATCCCATACATCTTCCATGCTCTCACGTTCCTGCACCTCTCCCCTGCCCCTATGTATCTGCATCTCTCCTGTGCCCCCATATCCCATACATCTCCTATGCTCTCACATCCCTGCACCTCTCCTCTGCCCCCATGTATCTGCACCTCTCCTCTGCCCCATGTATCTGCCTCTCACCTGTGCCCCCATATCCCATACATCTTCCATGCTCTCACATCCCTGCACCTCTCCCCTGCCCCTATGTATCTGCATCTCTCCTGTGCCCCCATATCCCATCCATCTTCCATGCTCTCACATTCCTGCACCTCTCCTCTGCCCCCATGTATCTGCACCTCTCCTGTGCCCCCATATCCCATACATCTCCTATGCTCTCAAGTTCCCATCACCTCTCCCCTGCCCCATGTATCTGCACCTCTCCCCTGCCCCATGTATCTGCCTCTCACCTGTGCCCCCATATCCCATACATCTTCCATGCTCTCACATCCCTGCACCTCTCCCCTGCCCCTATGTATCTGCATCTCTCCTGTGCCCCCATATCCCATACATCTTCCATGCTCTCACGTTCCTGCACCTCTCCTCTGCCCCATGTATCTGCACCTCTCCTGTGCCCCCATATCCTATACTTCTCTTATGCTCTCACATCCCTGCACCTCTCCTCTGCCCCCATGTATCTTCACCTCTCCTCTGCCCCATGTATCTGCCTCTCTCCTGTGCCCCCATATCCCATACATCTTCCATGCTCTCACATCCCTGCACCTCTCCTCTGCCCCTATGTATCTGCATCTCTCCTGTGCCCCCATATCCTATACTTCTCTTATGCTCTCACATCCCTGCACCTCTCCTCTGCCCCCATGTATCTGCACCTCTCCTCTGCCCCATGTATCTGCCTCTCTCCTGTGCCCCCATATCCCATACATCTTCCATGCTCTCACATCCCTGCACCTCTCCTCTGCCCCATGTATCTGCACCTCTCCTCTGCCCCCATATCCCATACATCTCCTATGCTCTCACATCCCTGCACCTCTCCCCTTCTCCCCTGCCCCATGTATCTGCACCTCTCCTGTGCCCCCATATCCTAAACTTCTCCTATGCTCTCACATCCCTGCACCTCTCCTCTGCCCCCACGTTTCTGCATCTCTCTTGTGCCCCCATATCCCATACATCTTCCATGCTCTCACATCCCTGCACCTCTCCTCTGCCCCCATGTATCTGCACCTCTCCTGTGCCCCCATATCCCATACTTCTCCTATGCTCTCACATCCCTGCACCTCTCCTCTGCCCCCATGTATCTGCACCTCTCCTGTGCCCCCATATCCCATACATCTCCTATGCTCTCACATCCCTGCACCTCTCCTCTGCTCCCACGTTTCTGCATCTCTCTTGTGCCCCCATATCCCATACATCTTCCATGCTCTCACATCCCTGCACCTCTCCTCTGCCCCCATGTATCTGCACCTCTCCTGTGCCCCCATATCCCATACATCTTCCATGCTCTCACGTTCCTGCATCTCTCCACTGCCCCATGTATCTGCACCTCTCCTGTGCCCCCATATCCCATACATCTCCTATGCTCTCACATCCCTGCACCTCTCCTCTGCTCCCACGTTTCTGCATCTCTCTTGTGCCCCCATATCCCATACATCTTCCATGCTCTCACATCCCTGCACCTCTCCTCTGCCCCCATGTATCTGCACCTCTCCTCTGCCCCATGTATCTGCACCTCTCCTGTGCCCCCATATCCCATACATCTCCTATGCTCTCAAGTTCCCATCACCTCTCCCCTGCCCCATGTATCTGCACCTCTCCCCTGCCCCATGTATCTGCACCTCTCCTCTGCCCCATGTATCTGCATCTCTCCTGTGCCCCCATATCCCATACATCTTCCATGCTCTCACATTCCTGCACCTCTCCTCTGCCCCCATGTATCTGCACCTCTCCTGTGCCCCCATATCCCATACATCTCCTATGCTCTCAAGTTCCCATCACCTCTCCCCTGCCCCATGTATCTGCACCTCTCCTCTGCCCCATGTATCTGCATCTCTCCTGTGCCCCCATATCCCATACATCTTCCATGCTCTCACATTCCTGCACCTCTCCTCTGCCCCCATGTATCTGCCTCTCTCCTGTGCCCCCATATCCCATACATCTTCCATGCTCTCACATCCCTGCACCTCTCCCCTGCCCCTATGTATCTGCATCTCTCCTGTGCCCCCATACCCCATACTTCTCCTATGCTCTCACATCCCTGCACCTCTCCCCTGCCCCCATGTATCTGCACCTCTCCTGTGCCCCCATATCCCATACATCTCCTATGCTCTCACATCCCTGCACCTCTCCCCTTCTCCCCTGCCCCATGTATCTGCATCTCTCCTGTGCCCCCATATCCCATACATCTTCCATGCTCTCACATTCCTGCACCTCTCCTCTGCCCCCATGTATCTGCACCTCTCCTGTGCCCCCATATCCCATACATCTCCTATGCTCTCAAGTTCCCATCACCTCTCCCCTGCCCCATGTATCTGCACCTCTCCTCTGCCCCATGTATCTGCATCTCTCTTGTGCCCCCATATCCCATACATCTTCCATGCTCTCACGTTCCTGCACCTCTCCTCTGCCCCCATGTATCTGCACCTCTCCTGTGCCCCCATATCCTATACTTCTCTTATGCTCTCACATCCCTGCACCTCTCCTCTGCCCCTATGTATCTGCATCTCTCCTGTGCCCCCATATCCCATACATCTCCTATGCTCTCACATCCCTGCACCTCTCCTCTGCCCCCATGTATCTGCACCTCTCCTCTGCCCCATGTATCTGCCTCTCACCTGTGCCCCCATATCCCATACATCTTCCATGCTCTCACATCCCTGCACCTCTCCTGTGCCCCCATATCCCATACATCTTCCATGCTCTCACGTTCCTGCATCTCTCCACTGCCCCATGTATCTGCACCTCTCCTGTGCCCCCATATCCCATACATCTCCTATGCTCTCACATCCCTGCACCTCTCCTCTGCTCCCACGTTTCTGCATCTCTCTTGTGCCCCCATATCCCATACATCTTCCATGCTCTCACATCCCTGCACCTCTCCTCTGCCCCCATGTATCTGCACCTCTCCTCTGCCCCATGTATCTGCACCTCTCCTGTGCCCCCATATCCCATACATCTCCTATGCTCTCAAGTTCCCATCACCTCTCCCCTGCCCCATGTATCTGCACCTCTCCCCTGCCCCATGTATCTGCACCTCTCCTCTGCCCCATGTATCTGCATCTCTCCTGTGCCCCCATATCCCATACATCTTCCATGCTCTCACATTCCTGCACCTCTCCTCTGCCCCCATGTATCTGCACCTCTCCTGTGCCCCCATATCCCATACATCTCCTATGCTCTCAAGTTCCCATCACCTCTCCCCTGCCCCATGTATCTGCACCTCTACTCTGCCCCATGTATCTGCATCTCTCCTGTGCCCCCATATCCCATACATCTTCCATGCTCTCACATTCCTGCACCTCTCCTCTGCCCCCATGTATCTGCCTCTCTCCTGTGCCCCCATATCCCATACATCTTCCATGCTCTCACATCCCTGCACCTCTCCCCTGCCCCTATGTATCTGCATCTCTCCTGTGCCCCCATATCCCATACATCTCCTATGCTCTCACATCCCTGCACCTCTCCCCTTCTCCCCTGCCCCATGTATCTGCATCTCTCCTGTGCCCCCATATCCCATACATCTCCTATGCTCTCACATTCCTGCACCTCTCCTCTGCCCCCATGTATCTGCACCTCTCCTGTGCCCCCATATCCTATACTTCTCTTATGCTCTCATATCCCTGCACCTCTCCCCTGCCCCTATGTATCTGCATCTCTCCTGTGCCCCCATATCCCATACATCTCCTATGCTCTCACATCCCTGCACCTCTCCTCTGCCCCCATGTATCTGCACCTCTCCTCTGCCCCATGTATCTGCATCTCTCTTGTGCCCCCATATCCCATACATCTTCCATGCTCTCACGTTCCTGCACCTCTCCTCTGCCCCCATGTATCTGCACCTCTCCTGTGCCCCCATATCCTATACTTCTCTTATGCTCTCATATCCCTGCACCTCTCCCCTGCCCCTATGTATCTGCATCTCTCCTGTGCCCCCATATCCCATACATCTCCTATGCTCTCATATCCCTGCACCTCTCCTCTGCCCCATGTATCTGCCTCTCACCTGTGCCCCCATATCCCATACATCTTCCATGCTCTCACATCCCTGCACCTCTCCCCTGCCCCTATGTATCTGCATCTCTCCTGTGCCCCCATATCCCATCCATCTTCCATGCTCTCACATTCCTGCACCTCTCCTCTGCCCCCATGTATCTGCACCTCTCCTGTGCCCCCATATCCCATACATCTCCTATGCTCTCAAGTTCCCATCACCTCTCCTCTGCCCCCATGTATCTTCACCTCTCCTCTGCCCCATGTATCTGCCTCTCTCCTGTGCCCCCATATCCCATACATCTTCCATGCTCTCACATCCCTGCATCTCTCCTCTGCCCCATGTATCTGCACCTCTCCTGTGCCCCCATATCCTATACTTCTCTTATGCTCTCACATCCCTGCACCTCTCCTCTGCCCCCATGTATCTTCACCTCTCCTCTGCCCCATGTATCTGCCTCTCTCCTGTGCCCCCATATCCCATACATCTTCCATGCTCTCACATCCCTGCACCTCTCCTCTGCCCCATGTATCTGCACCTCTCCTCTGCCCCCATATCCCATACATCTCCTATGCTCTCACATCCCTGCACCTCTCCCCTTCTCCCCTGCCCCATGTATCTGCATCTCTCCTGTGCCCCCATATCCTAAACTTCTCCTATGCTCTCACATCCCTGCACCTCTCCTCTGCCCCCACGTTTCTGCATCTCTCTTGTGCCCCCATATCCCATACATCTTCCATGCTCTCACATCCCTGCACCTCTCCTCTGCCCCCATGTATCTGCACCTCTCCTGTGCCCCCTTATCCCATACTTCTCCTATGCTCTCACATCCCTGCACCTCTCCTCTGCCCCCATGTATCTGCACCTCTCCTGTGCCCCCATATCCCATACATCTCCTATGCTCTCACATCCCTGCACCTCTCCTCTGCTCCCACGTTTCTGCATCTCTCTTGTGCCCCCATATCCCATACATCTTCCATGCTCTCACATCCCTGCACCTCTCCTCTGCCCCCATGTATCTGCACCTCTCCTGTGCCCCCATATCCCATACATCTTCCATGCTCTCACGTTCCTGCATCTCTCCACTGCCCCATGTATCTGCACCTCTCCTGTGCCCCCATATCCCATACATCTCCTATGCTCTCACATCCCTGCACCTCTCCTCTGCTCCCACGTTTCTGCATCTCTCTTGTGCCCCCATATCCCATACATCTTCCATGCTCTCACATCCCTGCACCTCTCCTCTGCCCCCATGTATCTGCACCTCTCCTGTGCCCCCATATCCCATACATCTTCCATGCTCTCACGTTCCTGCATCTCTCCACTGCCCCCATGTATCTGCACCTCTCCTGTGCCCCCATATCCCATACATCTCCTATGCTCTCACATCCCTGCACCTCTCCTCTGCCCCCATGTATCTGCATCTCTCTTGTGCCCCCATATCCCATACATCTTCCATGCTCTCACATCCCTGCACCTCTCCTCTGCCCCCATGTATCTGCACCTCTCCTGTGCCCCCATATCCCATACTTCTCCTATGCTCTCACATCCCTGCACCTCTCCTCTGCCCCCATGTATCTGCACCTCTCCTGTGCCCCCATATCCCATACATCTCCTATGCTCTCACATCCCTGCACCTCTCCTCTGCTCCCACGTTTCTGCATCTCTCTTGTGCCCCCATATCCCATACATCTTCCATGCTCTCACATCCCTGCACCTCTCCTCTGCCCCCATGTATCTGCACCTCTCCTGTGCCCCCATATCCCATACATCTTCCATGCTCTCACGTTCCTGCATCTCTCCACTGCCCCATGTATCTGCACCTCTCCTGTGCCCCCATATCCCATACATCTTCCATGCTCTCACATCCCTGCACCTCTCCTCTGCCCCCATGTATCTGCACCTCTCCTCTGCCCCATGTATCTGCCTCTCTCCTGTGCCCCCATATCCCATACATCTTCCATGCTCTCACGTTCCTGCATCTCTCCACTGCCCCATGTATCTGCACCTCTCTTGTGCCCCCATATCCCATACATCTCCTATGCTCTCACGTTCCTGCACCTCTCCTCTGCCCCCATGTATCTGCAACTCTCCTGTGCCCCCATATCCCATACATCTCCTATGCTCTCACGTTCCTGCACCTCTCCTCTACTTCCATGTATCTGCACCTCTCCTATGCCCCCATATCCCATACATCTCCTATGCTCTCACGTTCCTGCACCTCTCCTCTGCCCCATGTATCTGCACCTCTCCTATGCCCCCATATCCCATACATCTCCTATGCTCTCACGTTCCTGTACCTCTCCTCTGCCCCCACGTATCTGCATCTCTCTTGTGCCCCCATATCCCATACATCTCCTATGCTCTCACGTTCCTGCACCTCTCCTCTGCCCCCATGTATCTGCAACTCTCCTGTGCCCCCATATCCCATACATCTCCTATGCTCTCACGTTCTTGCACCTCTCCTCTGCCCCCACGTATCTGCATCTCTCTTGTGCCCCCATATCCCATACATCTCCTATGCTCTCACGTTCCTGCACCTCTCCTCTGCCCCATGTATCTGCATCTCTCTTGTGCCCCCATATCCCATACATCTTCCATGCTCTCACGTTTCTGCACCTCTCCTCTGCCCCCACGTATCTGCCTCTCTCCTGTGCCCCCATATCCCATACATCTTCCATGCTCTCACGTTTCTGCACCTCTCCTCTGCCCAATGTATCTGCATCTCTCCTGTGCCCCCATATCCCATACATCTCCTATGCTCTCACGTTCCTGCACCTCTCCTCTGCCCCCACGTATCTGCATCTCTCTTGTGCCCCCATATCCCATACATCTCCTATGCTCTCACGTTCCTGCACCTCTCCTCTGCCCCCATGTATCTGCAACTCTCCTGTGCCCCCATATCCCATACATCTCCTATGCTCTCACGTTCCTGCACCTCTCCTCTGCCCCCACGTATCTGCATCTCTCCTGTGCCCCCATATCCCATACATCTTCCATGCTCTCACGCTCCTGCACCTCTCCTCTGCCCCATGTATCTGTATCTCTCTTGTGCCCCCATATCCCATACATCTCCTATGCTCTCACGTTCCTGCACCTCTCCTCTGCCCCCATGTATCTGCAACTCTCCTGTGCCCCCATATCCCATACATCTCCTATGCTCTCACGTTCCTGCACCTCTCCTCTGCCCCCACGTATCTGCATCTCTCCTGTGCCCCCATATCCCATACATCTTCCATGCTCTCACGCTCCTGCACCTCTCCTCTGCCCCATGTATCTGCATCTCTCTTGTGCCCCCATATCCCATACATCTTCCATGCTCTCACGTTTCTGCACCTCTCCTCTGCCCCCACGTATCTGCCTCTCTCCTGTGCCCCCATATCCCATACATCTTCCATGCTCTCACGTTTCTGCACCTCTCCTCTGCCCAATGTATCTGCACCTCTCCTGTGCCCCCATATCCCATACATCTTCCATGCTCTCACGCTCCTGTACCTCTCCTCTGCCCCATGTATCTGCATCTCTCCTGTGCCCCCATATCCCATACATCTCCTAGGCTCTCACGCTCCTCCACCTCTCCTCTGCCCCATGTATCTGCATCTCTCCTGTGCCCCCATATCCCATACATCTTCCATGCTCTCACATCCCTGCACCTCTCCCCTGCCCCATGTATCTGCACCTCTCCTGTGCCCCCATATCCCATACATCTTCCATGCTCTCACGTTTCTGCACCTCTCCTCTGCCCAATGTATCTGCACCTCTCCTGTGCCCCCATATCCCATACATCTTCCATGCTCTCACGCTCCTGCACCTCTCCTCTGCCCCATGTATCTGCACCTCTCCTGTGCCCCCATATCCCTGCAACTCTCCTGTGCCCTTTATGTCCCTGTACCTCTTCTGAGACCCTGCACCTGCCATGTTCCCCCCAATACCCCTATACCACTTCTGTGCCCCCTATCTCCCTGTATCTCTTCTGTGCCCCATGCACCTGACCCTCTCCTGAGCCCTCATGTCCCAGCATCTTTTTTCTGCTTCCTACATCCCTGAACCTCTACTCTGCCTCCATGTATTAAAGGGATGTTTGCCCAGTAGTCTCTGTTTTCAACATGTTTTCTGTGTACCCCATGTATCTACACCCCTCCCGGAGCCCCACAGTGCACCCATAACTCTAAACCTGCCCTGTATCATGCATTCCATGGCACCTATTTGCTTTTTCATCGCCATGTGCCGCAGGTTATGGTTATTTCCCAGTGCCATCCATGTTAATACACTCTCTATGTCTTCTGGACGCACCCATGTCCATTTACCTACCAGTGTGACAACAATTTTGGCGTAATTCCTCCTTCTGCTACCCCCATGTCACATGTTAGGACCCAAGACTTATGTTGGGGTGGCCTAGTTCTCAGCTTATATCCTGCAACTGGGAATACAGCAGATTGGACAGAACGTGACGCATGCGGCAGAGATAGGAGCCATTACTGGCATCGCACAGAAAGCATCCCCAACGCATCACTGAGCGACACATGGACCCTGAAACACTGCGTGTTAACCATGACATTGCCAGGGAGCTGACTGGGGCGAGGGAGGCTATATCATAATATAGCAACATAAAGAGCAGAACAAGATGCACATTCACATTATACGGCAGCAAGATGGAGTCTGACAAGATCTGCTTGCGATAGACACTGTGTGACAAGAAACAGTACAGAAAATGAAGGTTGGTTGTAAGACACAGTGTGTCAAGAGACACAGTGTTACATGACAGATGGGTCAATGGCAGGAGACACAGTGTTATAGGACAGATGGATCAATGACAGGAGACACAGTATTATAGGACATATGGATCAATGACAGGAGACACAGTGTTATAGGACAGATGGATCACTGACAGGAGACACAGTGTTATAGGACAGATGGATCAATGACAGGAGACACAGTGTTATAGGACAGATGGGTCACTGACAGGAGACACAGTGTTATAGGACAGATGGGTCACTGACAGGAGACACAGTGTTATAGGACAGCTGGGACAATGACAGGAGACACAGTGTTATAGGACATATGGGTCAGTGACAGGAGACACAGTGTTATAGGACAGATGGGTCACTGACAGGAGACACAGTGTTATAGGACAGATGGATCAATGGCAGGAGACACAGTGTTATAGGACAGCTGGGACAATGACAGGAGACACAGTGTTATAGGACATATGGGTCAGTGACAGGAGACACAGTGTTATAGGACAGATGGGTCACTGACAGGAGACACAGTGTTACAGGACAGATGGGACAATGGCAGGAGACACAGTGTTATAGGACAGCTGGGACAATGACAGGAGACACAGTGTTATAGGACATATGGGTCAGTGACAGGAGACACAGTGTTATAGGACAGATGGGTCACTGACAGGAGACACAGTGTTATAGGACAGATGGGTCACTGACAGGAGACACAGTGTTATAGGACAGCTGGGACAATGACAGGAGACACAGTGTTATAGGACAGATGGGTCAATGACAGGAGACACAGTGTTATAGGACATATGGGTCAATGGCAGGAGACACAGTATTATAGGACAGCTGGATCAATGACAGGAGACACAGTGTTATAGGACAGATGGGACAATGACAGGAGACACAGTGTTATAGGACAGATGGGTCAATGACAGGAGACACAGTGTTATAGGACAGATGGATCAATGACAGGAGACACAGTGTTATAGGACAGATGGGACAATGACAGGAGACACAGTGTTATAGGACAGATGGGTCAATGACAGGAGACACAGTGTTATAGGACATATGGGTCAATGACAGGAGACACAGTGTTATAGGACAGATGGGACAATGACAGGAGACACAGTATTATAGGACAGATGGGACAATGACAGGAGACACAGTGTTACAGGACAGATGGATCAATGACAGGAGACACAGTGTTATAGGACAGATGGATCAATGACAGGAGACACAGTGTTATAGGACAGATGGGTCAGTGACAGGAGACACAGTGTTATAGGACAGATGGGTCAATGACAGGAGACACAGTGTTACAGGACAGATGGATCAATGGCAGGAGACACAGTGTTATAGGACAGCTGGATCAATGACAGGAGACACAGTGTTACAGGACAGATGGGTCACTGACAGGAGACACAGTGTTACAGGACAGATGGGTCAGTGACAGGAGACACAGTGTTATAGGACAGATGGATCAATGACAGGAGACACAGTGTTATAGGACAGATGGATCAATGACAGGAGACACAGTGTTATAGGACAGATGGGTCACTGACAGGAGACACAGTGTTATAGGACAGATGGATCAATGACAGGAGACACAGTATTATAGGACAGATGGGTCAGTGACAGGAGACACAGTGTTATAGGACATATGGGTCAGTGACAGGAGACACAGTGTTACAGGACAGATGGGTCAATGACAGGAGACACAGTATTATAGGACAGATGGGACAATGACAGGAGACACAGTGTTACAGGACAGATGGATCAATGACAGGAGACACAGTGTTATAGGACAGATGGGACAATGACAGGAGACACAGTGTTATAGGACAGATGGGTCAGTGACAGGAGACACAGTATTATAGGACAGATGGATCACTGACAGGAGACACAGTGTTATAGGACAGATGGGTCAATGACAGGAGACACAGTGTTAAAGGACAGATGGGTCACTGACAGGAGACACAGTGTTATAGGACAGATGGATCAATGACAGGAGACACAGTGTTATAGGACATATGGGTCACTGACAGGAGACACAGTGTTACAGGACAGATGGGACAATGACAGGAGACACAGTGTTATAGGACAGATGGGTCAATGGCAGGAGACACAGTGTTATAGGACAGATGGGACAATGACAGGAGACACAGTGTTATAGGACAGATGGGTCAATGGCAGGAGACACAGTGTTATAGGACAGATGGGTCAGTGACAGGAGACACAGTGTTACAGGACAGATGGGTCAGTGACAGGAGACACAGTGTTATAGGACATATGGGTCAGTGACAGGAGACACAGTGTTATAGGACAGATGGGTCACTGACAGGAGACACAGTGTTATAGGACAGATGGATCAATGACAGGAGACACAGTGTTATAGGACAGATGGGTCAATGACAGGAGACACAGTGTTACAGGACAGATGGATCAATGACAGGAGACACAGTGTTATAGGACAGATGGGTCACTGACAGGAGACACAGTGTTATAGGACAGATGGGACAATGACAGGAGACACAGTGTTATAGGACAGATGGGACAATGACAGGAGACACAGTATTATAGGACAGATGGGTCACTGACAGGAGACACAGTGTTATAGGACAGATGGGACAATGACAGGAGACACAGTGTTACAGGACAGATGGGTCACTGACAGGAGACACAGTGTTATAGGACAGATGGGTCAATGACAGGAGACACAGTGTTATAGGACAGATGGATCAATGACAGGAGGCACAGTGTTATAGGACAGATGGGTCACTGACAGGAGACACAGTGTTATAGGACAGATGGGTCACTGACAGGAGACACAGTGTTATAGGACAGATGGGTCAATGACAGGAGACACAGTGTTATAGGACAGATGGGTCACTGACAGGAGACACAGTGTTATAGGACAGATGGGTCACTGACAGGAGACACAGTGTTATAGGACAGATGGATCAATGACAGGAGACACAGTGTTACAGGACAGATGGGACAATGGCAGGAGACACAGTGTTATAGGACAGATGGGTCACTGACAGGAGACACAGTGTTATAGGACAGATGGGTCAATGACAGGAGACACAGTGTTATAGGACAGATGGATCAATGACAGGAGGCACAGTGTTATAGGACAGATGGGTCACTGACAGGAGACACAGTGTTATAGGACAGATGGGTCACTGACAGGAGACACAGTGTTATAGGACAGATGGGTCACTGACAGGAGACACAGTGTTATAGGACAGATGGGTCACTGACAGGAGACACAGTGTTATAGGACATATGGATCAATGACAGGAGACACAGTGTTATAGGACAGATGGGACAATGACAGGAGACACAGTGTTACAGGACAGATGGATCAATGACAGGAGACACAGTGTTACAGGACAGATGGGACAATGGCAGGAGACACAGTGTTATAGGACAGATGGGTCACTGACAGGAGACACAGTGTTATAGGACAGATGGGTCAATGACAGGAGACACAGTGTTATAGGACAGATGGATCAATGACAGGAGGCACAGTGTTATAGGACAGATGGGTCACTGACAGGAGACACAGTGTTATAGGACAGATGGGTCACTGACAGGAGACACAGTGTTATAGGACAGATGGATCAATGACAGGAGGCACAGTGTTATAGGACAGATGGGTCACTGACAGGAGACACAGTGTTATAGGACAGATGGGTCACTGACAGGAGACACAGTGTTATAGGACATATGGATCAATGACAGGAGACACAGTGTTATAGGACAGATGGGTCAATGACAGGAGACACAGTGTTACAGGACAGATGGGTCAGTGACAGGAGACACAGTGTTATAGGACAGATGGGTCAGTGACAGGAGACACAGTGTTATAGGACAGATGGGTCACTGACAGGAGACACAGTATTATAGGACAGATGGGTCAGTGACAGGAGACACAGTGTTATAGGACATATGGGTCAGTGACAGGAGACACAGTGTTATAGGACAGATGGGTCAATGACAGGAGACACAGTGTTACATGACAGATAGGTCAATGACAGGAGACACAGTGTTATAGGACAGATGGGTCACTGACAGGAGACACAGTGTTATAGGACAGATGGGTCACTGACAGGAGACACAGTGTTATAGGACAGATGGATCAATGACAGGAGACACAGTGTTATAAGACATATGGGTCACTGACAGGAGACACAGTGTTATAGGACATATGGGTCAGTGACAGGAGACACAGTGTTATAGGACAGATGGGTCACTGACAGGAGACACAGTGTTATAGGACAGATGGATCAATGACAGGAGACACAGTGTTATAGGACATATGGGTCAGTGACAGGAGACACAGTGTTATAGGACAGATGGGTCACTGACAGGAGACACAGTGTTATAGGACAGATGGGTCAGTGACAGGAGACACAGTGTAACAGGACAGCTGGATCAATGACAGGAGACACAGTGTTATAGGACAGATGGATCACTGACAGGAGACACAGTGTTATAGGACATATGGGTCAGTGAACGGAGACACAGTGTTATAGGACAGATGGGTCACTGACAGGAGACACAGTGTTATAGGACAGATGGGTCACTGACAGGAGACACAGTGTTATAGGACAGATGGATCAATGACAGGAGACACAGTGTTATAGGACAGATGGATCAATGACAGGAGACACAGTGTTATAGGACATATGGGTCACTGACAGGAGACACAGTGTTATAGGACACATGGATCAATGACAGGAGACACAGTGTTATAGGACAGATGGGACAATGACAGGAGACACAGTGTTACAGGACAGATGGATCAATGACAGGAGACACAGTATTATAGGACAGATGGGTCAGTGACAGGAGACACAGTGTTATAGGACAGATGGGTCAGTGACAGGAGACACAGTATTATAGGACACATGGGTCAATGACAGGAGACACAGTGTTATAGGACATATGGGTCAGTGACAGGAGACACAGTGTTACAGGACAGATGGGTCAGTGACAGGAGACACAGTGTTATAGGACAGCTGGATCAATGACAGGAGACACAGTGTTATAGGACAGATGGATCACTGACAGGAGACACAGTGTTATAGGACAGATGGATCAATGACAGGAGACACAGTGTTATAGGACAGATGGGTCAGTGACAGGAGACACAGTGTTATAGGACAGATGGGTCAATGGCAGGAGACACAGTGTTACAGGACAGATGGGTCACTGACAGGAGACATAGTGTTACAGGACAGCTGGATCAATGACAGGAGACACAGTGTTATAGGACATATGGGTCAATGACAGGAGACACAGTGTTATAGGACAGATGGATCACTGACAGGAGACACAGTGTTATAGGACAGATGGATCAATGACAGGAGACACAGTGTTATAAGACATATGGGTCACTGACAGGAGACACAGTGTTATAGGACACATGGATCAATGACAGGAGACACAGTGTTATAGGACAGATGGGACAATGACAGGAGACACAGTGTTACAGGACAGATGGATCAATGACAGGAGACACAGTATTATAGGACAGATGGGTCAGTGACAGGAGACACAGTGTTATAGGACAGATGGGTCAATGACAGGAGACACAGTGTTATAGGACAGATGGATCACTGACAGGAGACACAGTGTTATAGGACAGATGGGTCAGTGACAGGAGACACAGTATTATAGGACAGATGGATCAATGACAGGAGACACAGTGTTATAGGACAGATGGGTCAGTGACAGGAGACACAGTATTATAGGACAGATGGGTCAGTGACAGGAGACACAGTGTTATAGGACAGATGGGTCAATGACAGGAGACACAGTGTTATAGGACAGATGGATCACTGACAGGAGACACAGTATTATAGGACAGATGGGTCAGTGACAGGAGACACAGTGTTACAGGACAGATGGATCAATGACAGGAGACACAGTATTATAGGACAGATGGGTCAGTGACAGGAGACACAGTGTTATAGGACAGATGGGTCACTGACAGGAGACACAGTGTTATAGGACAGATGGATCACTGACAGGAGACACAGTGTTATAGGACAGATGGGTCAGTGACAGGAGACACAGTGTTATAGGACAGCTGGATCAATGACAGGAGACACAGTGTTACAGGACAGATGGATCAATGACAGGAGACACAGTGTTATAGGACAGATGGGTCACTGACAGGAGACACAGTGTTATAGGACAGATGGATCACTGACAGGAGACACAGTGTTATAGGACAGATGGGTCAGTGACAGGAGACACAGTGTTATAGGACAGCTGGATCAATGACAGGAGACACAGTGTTACAGGACAGATGGGACAATGACAGGAGACACAGTGTTATAGGACAGATGGATCACTGACAGGAGACACAGTGTTATAGGACATATGGGTCAATGACAGGAGACACAGTGTTATAGGACAGATGGATCAATGACAGAAGACACAGTGTTATAGGACAGATGGATCACTGACAGGAGACACAGTGTTATAGGACAGATGGGTCAATGACAGGAGACACAGTGTTATAGGACAGATGGGTCAATGACAGGAGACACAGTGTTATAGGACAGATGGGTCAGTGACAGGAGACACAGTGTTACAGGACAGATGGGTCAGTGACAGGAGACACAGTGTTATAGGACAGCTGGATCAATGACAGGAGACACAGTATTATAGGACAGATGGGTCAGTGACAGGAGACACAGTGTTATAGGACAGATGGGACAATGACAGGAGACACAGTGTTATAGGACAGATGGGTCAATGGCAGGAGACACAGTGTTATAGGACACATGGGTCAATGACAGGAGACACAGTGTTACAGGACAGATGGGTCACTGACAGGAGACACAGTGTTACAGGACAGATGGATCAATGACAGGAGACACAGTGTTATAGGACAGATGGATCAATGACAGGAGACACAGTGTTATAGGACAGATGGGTCAATGACAGGAGACACAGTGTTATAGGACAGATGGGTCAATGACAGGAGACACAGTGTTATAGGACAGATGGGTCAATGACAGGAGACACAGTCTTATAGGACACATGGGTCAATGACAGGAGACACAGTGTTATAGGACAGATGGGTCAATGACAGGAGACAAAGTGTTATAGGACAGATGGGTCAGTGACAGGAGACACAGTGTTATAGGACAGCTGGATCAATGACAGGAGACACAGTGTTATAGGACATATGGGTCAGTGACAGGAGACACAGTGTTATAGGACAGCTGGATCAATGACAGGAGACACAGTGTTATAGGACATATGGGTCAGTGACAGGAGACACAGTGTTATAGGACAGATGGGTCAGTGACAGGAGACACAGTGTTATAGGACAGCTGGATCAATGACAGGAGACACAGTGTTATAGGACAGATGGGTCACTGACAGGAGAGAGAGAAGCCCATAGCAGCATCGGCACACCTGCAAAGACTGCGGGCTTGAAATTCAGCTGCGTTTCAGAGCTATTTGAGACGCAAACCCGTAAACCATTCTTGTGCACTTTGAATGTGCGGCCGTGAACACGATCAATTAGTCAAACCGTAGTTATGGGTTTAGACGGAGCCAATGGCAAATGACTGGAGACAGTGTTATAGGACATATTGGTCAATGACAAGAGACACAGTGTTACAGAACATATAGGTCAATGACAGGAGACAAAGACAGATCTGTGCAGTGACAGGAGACACAGTTTTACAGGACAGATAAGACAGTGACAAGAGGCACAGTATTATAGGACAGATAGGGAAGTCACAGCAGACACAGTGCTACAGGCCAATAGGGGCAGGTATAGGAGACACGCTGTTACAGGACAGATAGGGGCAGAGATAGAAAACACAGTGAAACAGGACAAGTGGGGCAGTGACAGCAGACATAGATGTTACAGTAGATGGAGCACAGACACTGGGTGTAGAGGGGTTTAGACCCATTGGCTGTATAGGGCCCAGTGTGAGGGACAATACTGCAGTGATCTGGGTGACATTAGGGACAGAGCTTCCAGTCACACGGTGACACCGTCTCTCTCTCAATGACTCATTCATTCAAATTAAGAATCCGCAGGAAGAGACACAAATCCAGGGAGGGGGAGTGAAAATTTACATGCTATGTGTGAGGAAGGGTAATGTGTGATTTTTACCCTTAAGTGGCCAGCGAATGAGCATCTCACAGAGAACAATAAAATGGTTAATCAACACAGTGCAGTAATAAGTATAACCTGTGAGGTGCGAACCCACTGAGGCAGATCAAGCAAGGGTTGGGTAATCGTTATTACTCAATATATATACACCCCTAATAAACAGCCTGAGTATCTATACACTGATAATGAGTAGTATACATTTTTTATAAATATATAGAGACCCTATACACTGAATGAATACACTCTACTATATAAAGATACAGATTATCTATACCAGTGACAGCCAATCTATTTCCCTTCAAGAGCCACAAATGTTGCCCCATAGTCATTAAAAGGGCCTCACAGTGCTTTAAACCTTTTCATTTTACCCAAATCAAAATGGTAACATGTAAAGTACTTAATGGGTATCAGAGGTATGAATAATGAGAAGTATTGGGTAATATTTACTAGAGAGACATAATAGATTGTATATTGCCAAAGAGGGGCATGCTCTCTCAATTGAGCGAAGAGGCTGGGGGCTACATAAGAAGTGTCTGAGGGCCACACATGGCCCCCAGGCCTCCTGTTAATCACCACTGATCGATATACTGATAATAAGCACATTGCATGGTAAAATGTTAATGAGTATCACCACACTAATAATGAAACATGCTGATCCATATAATGACACTGAGTATCTACACACTAATGAGTTTCCTGCATTGTATACTGAGCATACATACCAGAGTAGTCCTTCATTTTATATGAGCAGCCACATTGGAAATTATTTCAAGGACGATAACTTACAACTAATTTAGTGAGATATCTGACAATGCTTTTACTTGCACAAGTGCCAATATCTGTTGTACTAACTTGATGCAGCAGGTGTGCCAAGTTTCAAGTGGATGATGGTGGTGGTATGAGCCCTGCGTATAATGCAGCACAACAGACTATCAACTAGCCTATAAAAGTGCTGCAAAATATTTTTCTGATCTAGACATAAAATACTTTATTCAAGTGGCCAGCGAAGGGCCAAAAGCACTGAAGGGCTACATTGCAACCACTGAGCCTTAAAGGTATATGAAAGTGAGCTGGGTTATTAATGTATATAGATATACATTAGTGTCTGAAAAAATTGTTTGCATGAAAAAAATTCCAATGTAAACAGTTAAACCGTTAGCCTGAAGTTTGCTGAATTTCTTGCTTTTGCAAAGAGTTTTATCTCAATGTTGACACCCCCTGAAATTCCCAGGGATAATTATCATAACTTATACAATGTTTCTTTTTGGCCTGGTGATTGTGCAGACATGCTCAGTTAGCCCCTGCAGTCTGCCCTACTGTGGGAGGTCACATGATGTCAGACACTTTCCTTTCCTTTAGCCAATCAGCAGGCGCATTTGCTGCATATTGGATATCTCATTAAAAATTAGATATCCAGTATGCAAATCTCAGTTGCTGGGGTTGTCTACATCACACCCAATCAGCATGCGCATGTGCTGCATATTGGATATCTCATTAAAAAATAGATATCCAATATGCAAATCTCAGTTGCTGGGGTTGTCTACATCACACCCAGCACATTTTTTATTTTCTGCAAAAAAATTTTTGCATTTTTTCATGCAAACATTGTTAGCTAGGTGGGTTATGATGCATTCTACAGGATACATTCATAACCCACCTCACTTTCATATACCTTTAATGACACACTGCACTGTATAATGATACTGAGTACCCACGCACTCATAATAAACATACTGCTCTGCACAAGATACTGACAATGGACACACTGCACTGCATAATGATACTGTGTTTATGTACACTGATAAGCTTGCATTGTATAATGATCATGCAGAGTATGATTTATTATAAATCTCTTATACTAAGAGTGTGGCGCACAGTGTGTGTGGGATTATGTCGAGATTATTACACACCTTTCTGTCTACAACTTTCTAAGATCTCTGGAAGTGTCAGTTTCTTGGCAAAAGGTCTTACACTCTAATCCTATTTGTGATATATGATGTAGTTGGCAGTGTAAGTGTTTTCCCAGCCATGACCTTGAGACTATCTGGTGTTTCAGATGGTAAATGCTGTGCATTATACAACTAGTTTTCCTAAATCAATCTTTGCTCCCTCACTTCTCCCACTTGTATTTTTTTCCTGTCTGCCTTTGTCCTTTTTATTGCTGTCTCTTCTGTCCATTTCTCACAAGCCATTTTCATATGTTCTTGTCCCCTTTCTATCTCCCTTCTCCTCTCCCCTTTCACTCCCTATTCTCTTCTGTGTTTTATTCTCTCCCATCTCACTCCTTTTCCTCTCCCCAATCTCTTTCTTCATCTCTATATCTTCCCGCTCTTACACTACCTTTCTCTCTTACTTCTCTCCTTTCTTCCCCTCGTCTCTCCCTGTATTTATAATCCTCTCCTCTTCATCTCTTTTTTTCTCTCTGCTTCTCCCCCTCACCCACTACCTTTCTCCCTTACATCTCTCCTTTCTCCCCCCTATCCTCTCATCTCATTCTCTTTACTCTCCCCTATCTGCTTATCTTTTTTCCCATCTCTTTCTTCCCTATTAACATCTCTCACATTATCACTCCTTCTCTCTCCTCTTCTTTCCATCTCTTACATATTAATTCTCCTTTCCCCCTATATCTATCCATCTCCCCCTCATATGCTCTCCTTACTTATTTTCCCCCACTGTGTGTTCATCCTCTCTCCCCTCTTCTGCTTATTTTCCCTCTATATTGCTCCCTCTCTATATAACATCTCCCCCTCTCCCCACCTCTTTCCTGTTCTCTCTCCCCCTCCTCCCCCTCCCACAGCTTACAACTTCATCTGAATATCTGAATTAACACAGAAAATGAAAACATCTCTCGCACCTTCTCTTGCCGTTTCCATGGTGATGAGATAAGAATCACGCCAGGCCTCACGGGGAAGATCGCTGTGCGCCTGGCACCCCTAAAACCCCCACCCCCCAAACCCCAATTCCTAAAGTGTGGAGGACTGGCCTGCAAGCTAGGACATTGGTGTGAGGTCACCAGGGGTCATCTTGCAGGGGAGGCAGTTTTTTTTTTACCACTTGAAGTGATCTTAATGGTGCAAATATGGTGAATACATGAATATTAAATACTGCCAGAGGATCTAGAAAGAGATTTATAACAATATGCAGAGAGATATAATCACACGTTCAGATATCCTGCAGAGATACAGTACAGTACTGAGACTGAATAATAACTAGCATATAGAAACTGCAACATGTAGAGAGATATAATCACACAGGTGCAGCTATATAATAATACATATACTATATAATAATACATACACTATATAATAATACATACAGATACTGTGTAATAACACGCAGAGATATAATAACTCATGTATAGATATAATCACACAGGTGCAGCTATATAATAATACATACACTATATAATAATACATACACTATATAATAATACATACAGATACTGTGTAATAACATGCAGAGATATAATCACACAGGTGCAGCTATATAATAATACATACACTATATAATAATACATACAGATACTGTGTAATAACATGCAGAGATATAATCACACAGGTGCAGCTATATAATAATACATACACTATATAATAATACATACACTATATAATAATACATACAGATACTGTGTAATAACACGCAGAGATATAATCACACAGGTGCAGCTATATAATAATACATACAGATACTGTGTAATAACATGCAGAGATATAATCACACAGGTGCAGCTATATAATAATACATATACTATATAATAATACATACACTATATAATAATACATACAGATACTGTGTAATAACATGCAGAGATATAATAACTCATGTATAGATATAATCACACAGGTGCAGCTATATAATAATACATACAGATACTGTGTAATAACATGCAGAGATATAATCACACAGGTGCAGCTATATAATAATACATACACTATATAATAATACATACACTATATAATAATACATAAACTATATAATAATACATACAGATACTGTGTAATAACATGCAGAGATATAATAACTCATGTATAGATATAATCACACAGGTACAGCTATATAATAATACATACAGATACTGTGTAATAACATGCAGAGATATAATCACACAGGTGCAGCTATATAATAATACATACAGATACTGTGTAATAACATGCAGAGATATAATCACACAGGTGCAGCTATATAATAATACATACAGATACTGTGTAAGACATGCAGAGAAATAATAACTCATGTATAGATATGCCCGCATCCAGAGATATATAAAAGACATATAATAACACAGATATGCAGGACTCTATTACATCCAACCTGTTTTAGGAGTCTGGGAAGATGGTATATAGACATATATGTATATGTATTGGTGTATATATATATATATATATATATATATATATATATATATAGTTATGAGCCAAATCTTAGAAGCTATAACTCCCTGGCTTGTCAACACCTGATATGTAGAGAGATATACAGTAAAATCCTGGTTATCTAGCACCTAACCAACCGGCACTCTCAAGCAACCGGCACCAGCTAAAGCAGCATAACCGGCACTATCCAGCAGTTCGAAACTGCAAAAAAAAAATACTAACTGTTTTGCTAATTGTTTTTTTCTGGGCCTAAATGGCCCATTTTAGGTGCTAATGCCTTTTTAAATGCATTTTGGGGGTTTTGAAGGGGGGGGGTTAAGGGTCGTGTAGACCCTTTTTTTCTGGGACTACTACTACTACTAACCGGCAACTACACTTATCCGGCAATAGGGAGTCTCCATAGGTGCCGGATAACGGGGAGTTTACTGTAATTGTACATGTATACACAGTAATAGAAAGGTCCCTGAAGCCTGGGCACACAGACCCTTAAAGGTTGTACATCTGACTAATAATTATTTTTTCACAAATATAATTGATCTATGTGAATGGACTATCTTTCTTGGCTCCTAAAAAATCTATATGGCTCCTAAGTAGTTTACATTGAACATATAATAGCATGCAGAGATGCAACAAAAACATGTAATCAAACATAGATATACAGTATGGTAACATGCAAAGTTACTGTATATTATAACACATATAGAGTATAGATTTGATACACGTTATTATTATCTACATATACACAGTGACACATACAGATGTACCTGCATCATATGCAAACAGATATAATCACACAGGTATATAATAACATACAAAAATAGTGTA
This sequence comes from Discoglossus pictus, assembly GCA_027410445.1. Lineage (NCBI taxonomy): Eukaryota > Metazoa > Chordata > Amphibia > Anura > Alytidae > Discoglossus > Discoglossus pictus. The sequence goes on along the minus strand of CM050169.1, from coordinate 129,904,164 downwards.
ACAATATATATTATAATATATTATAATATATATATATATATATATATATATATATATATATATATATATATATATATATATATATATAGATAGATAGATAGATAGATAGATAGATAGATAGATATAGTCATACATGTATACATATAAAAGCAAACCTAAAGAGCATTGACAACCTTGGTAATCAGCTGGAATGGCTATGAAAAAGGGGCTTTATTGTTATAGCTTCTGAAAAATCTATTTTTTTTTCTCAGAAACCCACATGTAACAATTATTGGCACCCCTACATTTATAGCTTATTGCATACTTCCTTTGGTAAGCACTGAATCTTCTATAATGCTGGATATGGTGGGAGAATCCACATAAAGGGAAATTAGACTATTTCTCCATACAAAATCTCTCCAGACCCTTCAGTATCCTTACGCCTCTCTTGTGGACTTTCCTCTTTAGCTCACCTGATAGAATTTCAATGTTGTTTAGGTCAATGTACTGGGATGACCACTGCAAAGCTTGGTTCTGTATTCAGTGAAAAAAGCTTGTGTTCCATCATTGTCCTGCTTGGAGACCAAACCATAACCCAGTTTTAGCCTCCTGGCAGCCATCTAAAATCTAACGGTATTTGATGGAGTCCATGGTGCCATGTATCATAACAACATTCCCATGTTCTTCAAGAGAAACGGCTCCACAGAATCCCAGATCCACCAACATAATGCACAATGTGGATTATGTTATTTTCTGCATGGCTCTTTACACCCAACTTATCTTTGGTGTCAGTCTATTTTTGTCTCTACTAACCATACAATCTGGTTCCTATCAATCTTCCAATAATGTTTAGCAAACTCTAGGCTATGTTTGGGCTATGCTGAAAGCAGAGGCTGTCTTGCCCTCTTTCTTGTTTCTTCTGGAAAGCCTTCCAAATAGTTTGTTGGTATGGAAGTGGTGCCTAATTGTAACTTTTGGAGACTTGGTGAGGCATTCAATTACTGCAATTGTCTAATCGTGAACCTTGGAGAAGGTTAAGCCTCTCAATCCATTCTCTTCACTGTGGGTGGAGGCAAAATACACTTGAGTACTATTCCAGGCAGATTCATCACAGCTCCAGTTGTTTCAAACGTCTTAAAATTTTCCCTAATAGTGGAGATTGGTATTTTCAGATGTGAACCTATTTTTATAGCCACTGTCTGATTTTTAAAACCTATGTCTCATTTAATTTGTGTACTCTCTGATCTTCCCAATGCCGATGGATGACTAAGGGTGTTTGAAGTCATGGATGCCCACTTAAGAGTGGCTAAAGATTTAGATGTGCTTAAAAAGGTAAAATATGAATGGGAGTATATTACAATCAAGGTTTGTTCCTAAGAATTTCTAGGGGTGCCAATAATTCTGAGATAAATGTTTTTTTTCTAAGACGTTTTGGTCTTTGAATAATTTCACCTCACTCAAAGGTGACATTTCGCTCATATTCTCTGAAACTGATAAACAACCATGGCAGATTTTTAGTCTTTTTTGCTCATCTTTACCAAGATATCAAGTCCAATAATTCTGGAGGGCTCTATATGATAACACAGATATACAGTGAGAAAACACTCAAGTTACTATATATTATAGCACACATAGATGAAGTACTGATATATATTAATATAATGTGCATAGATATAGTATTTGCAGAGATGTACAGTGCCTTGCAAAGGTATTCACCCCCTTGACTTTTTACCTATTTTGTTACATTACAGCCTTAAGTTCAATGTTTTGTTAATCTGAATTGTATGTGATGGATCAGAACACAATAGTCTCAGTTGGTGAAGTGAAATGAGAAAAATATATACATAAAACAATGTTTTAGAAATAGAAAACAGAAAATTGGCATGTACATATGTATTTCCCCCCTTTGTTATGAAGCCCATAAAAAGCTCTGGTGCAACCAATTACCTTCAGAAGGCACATAATTAGTGAAATGATGTCCACCTGGGTACAATCTAAGTGTCACATGATCTGTCATTACATATACACACCTTTTGTGAAAGGCCCCAGAGGCTGCAACACCTAAGCAAGAGGCATCACTAACCAAACACTGCCATTAAGACCAAGGAACTCTCCAAACAAGTAAGGGACACTGTTGTTGAGAAGTACAAGTCAGGATAAGGTTATAAAAAAATATCCAAATCTTTGATGATCCCCAGGAGGACCCTCAAATCTATCATAACCAAATGGAAAGAACATGGCACAACAGCAAACCTGCCAAGAGACAGCTGCCCACCAAAATTCACGGACCGGGCAAGGAGGACATTAATCAAAGAGGCAGCACAGAGACCTAAGGTAAACCTGGAGGAGCTCCAGAGTTTCACAGCTGAGACTGGAGTATCTGTACATAGGATGACAATGAGCCGTACGCTCCATAGAGTTGGGCTATTATGGTAGAGTGGCCAGAAGAAAGCCATTACTTTCAGCAAAAAACAAAATGGAAAGTTTCGAGTTTGCGAAAAGGCATGTGGGAGACTCCCAAAATGTATGGAGGAAGGTGCTCTGGTCTGATGAGACTAAAATTGAACTTTTCGGCCATCAAAGAAAACGCTATGTCTGGTGCAAACCCAACACATCACATTACCCAAAGAACACCATACCCACAGTGAAGCATGGTGGTGGCAGCATCATGCTGTGGGGATGTTTTTCTTCAGCTGGAACTGGGGCCTTAGTTAAGATAGAGGGAATTATGAACAGTTCCAAATACCAGTCAATATTGGCACAAAACCTTCAGGTTTCTGCTAGAAAGCTGAACATGAAGAGGAACTTCATCTTTCAGCATGACAACGACCCAAAGCATACATCCAAATCAACAAAGGAATGGCTTCACCAGAAGAGATTACAGTTTTAGAATGGCCCAGCCAGAGCCCAGACCTGAATCCAATTGAAAATCTGTGGGGTGATCTGAAGAGGGCTGTGCACAGGAGATGCCCTCGCAATCTGACAGATTTGGAGTGTTTTTGCAAAGAAGAGTGGGCAAATCTTGCCAAGTCAAAATGTGCCATGCTGATAGAATCATACCCAAAAAGACTGAGTGCTGTAATAAAATCAAAAGGTGCTTCAACAAAGTATTAGTTTAAGGGTGTGCCTACTTATGCAACCATATTATTTTATTTTAATATTTTTTCTTCCCTCTACCTAAAATATTTTAGTTTGTTTTTCAATTGAGTTGTACAGTTTATAGGTCACATTAAAGGTGGAAATAGTTTTGAAATGATTTATCTTTGTCTCATTTTTTTGCAGCACAGAAACCTGACATTTTAACAGGGGTGTGTAGACTTTTTATATCCACTGTACATAATAGCACAGAGATCTGGCACGGAATCACATAGACATACTGACAATTAACTAAATAAATAAGATATGGCAGTCAGATTATCAAACTTACTAACAAATGAGGTTTGTGACACCAGATTCCATACATACATTTAAAAGTAGGTTGGATATATTATGTAATATAGTTTAATGGCAAAAACAGGTATAATAGGTTATTGATGCATGGAGTAATCTGGCTGACAAGTTTTAGGGTCAGGGAGGAATTTTTTCTTTTCCATTATTTCAACTGGGTTTTTTTTTTTTTGTGCATTTCCCTAGATCAGGGGTAGGCAAGTTTGGTCCTGGAAAGCACAGGCCTGGATTGGAGGATATCCCAGCTGCACACAGGTGAGTCAATCACTTCTTCAGTCATCCTGATTGACTCGGTTGTGCACATAAAGGAAATCCTCAAATCCAGGCCTGTGTGGAGCTCTCCAGGACCAAACTCACCCACGCCTGCTCTAGATCAATTCACAAATAAAATAACACAAGGATCAGTGGAGATACAAAAAGGTAGAACTTGAAGGGCTAAAGTGTTTTTTTAAACTGACGTACTATGGTACTTTGGTATATAATCATGATATGGTATATAATACATATAGTGGCATACAGCAATATATAATAACAGAGATAATTATATATTTTTTTCTGTTCATCTGCTTTTAAAGGTAGGAGGAGGCTTTGAATGTGGAGGAAGCTCCCCACTGCTACAATGGGAATGAGACACTTTAAAGCGCCACCGCTTTATTACGACTAATGGAAATGTCCTTTGCTTACAAGGATAGATACTGCTGAAAAAGCCGCTCAAAAAGGAAATGGCAGCCCACTGTAAAGCATATAAAAGTTCAAGTATTTAACATGTTTGTTCTCTAAAATTATTTTGCGCATCATCAAGATTAGTTGTTTCCACATCACATTTCTGTATTACTGGCTCAAAGCACATGCAGCCTAAGAGAAGCACGTAACACTCCTTAAAAGATTAGTGAATATAGAACGCTGCACCACATATATACACACACACTAGAGGACAGTATACAGCCATATACACATATATAGATATATTCCACGGCACCTGCGCAGGTGATGTGCTAATTATAGCCACAGTGTTAGCTTTCCCGGTAATAGTATTAGTGCCTAATAGCCTTATAATTAGCAGTGCACCTGTATCTATAAGGAGAAGCATCCCATCTAGGCAGATCTGTGGGAATAGATCTACAGCTAGAGACTCATGGAGGAATATAAAAATAAATATATATATTTCAAAAGAAAAAAAACTTCTATACTTGGGGCAGTTTTATCAGATTATCTAAAAACTGTCAGAGATTTTAAATGTCTGGTAAACCCAATAACGATATCTGGAGAACCCTGCCAGGGAAACCCTAGAAATTGATGCAGTGAGCAGTGTGTGTCTTGGCAAGTTTAAGTTTTCATAAGATATGCAGTCAGTAACAAAGGAAAAGATTTGCATGGAAGTGAATGGCCTTATACTAGTAAAGACAAATACAGAATCTGGCTGAAGGGAAAACACATTATATATATATATATATATATATATATATATATATATATATATATATACTATAGGAATAGGGAGAGATGGGGTATGTATATACTGTAAGTACATTGTTTATATATGGAGAGTGTATGTAGCTACACTCAATACACACACAAATACATATATTTAGTGGTTATATGTATATAGATACATACTGTGATTGTGCAGACACACTATATATATTTAAATGCTATTTTTTGTTGTTTTCAGTATCTAGTTTCCAGCTGTATCCAGCCTTGCACTGATGAGCCCCATATATAAAGAAACAGCTGTCTGTGAGTAGGTTTTTCTAACACTGCACTTGTGACCAGGGCATGTTTCAACAGCTACCTAAAAGCATCATATATATGCAAAGTCATCCATATTATAATTTGATTGCAGAAAAATACATTGTGATCCTTGTCTGCATAACATTACCCAGAATCCTGCACTGAATACTGAGTGATTCTGTGGGAAAGCTGATCTGCTGACCTCCTGGGGACATGCTGAGGTGTCAGAAATGGTTTCTGTTTCCTACACAAGGACTTTAATTGAAATTCAATAAATCAGATATCAGACACACTTTGGGTCAGAGTGTGGTGACTCTACCGTCACTGGTTAATTTGTCAAAGGTCATCGGTTATTTACTGGGACTGCTCCCGCTCTCTGACCTCTGAACTCTAAACATGACCAACATGACCATTATAGCAACATTAAATATGACCCCAAGACTTCTAATTAACTCCTAATACCCTGGAGCAGACTGGACATACCTGATGTGAGGGACACAGTGTCCTTCTCCCAGGACACCACACTGACGTACTCCTGCACCGATGGGAAGGTGAGGCACTTGAAGACAGCTGCGCTACCGCGCATGGCGCGTTGATCCTCCACCCGCACCGTGTACGGTTCCCTGAAAACTGAGACAAGACAGATGTTACTGAAACAATGGAGGACTGCAGTGCTTTTTTACGTGATAGAGACCCACTTCTCCCAGACACAAACCACCAAATCAGACTCACCCTCCCATGTCATATATATATATATATATACCCCCGAAATTAGACACATATCCTCCAGATCAGACACATATTATCCTAAGATCAAATACATTCCCTCAGATCCGACACATACACCAAGATCAACCACATAACCCTGAAATTAGATACATTCCCTCAGATCCGACACATATGCACAGATCAGATACCACCCAGATCAGCCACATAATCCCTGAATCGGACACATAGCCCCAGATCAGATACAATACTCCCAGATCACCGACATAACCCCCTGGACCAGACACATACCCCACACATCAGATACAAATCCCTATATCATAAACATAAACCCCAGATAAGATAACCTTTTCCCAAATCAGACACATACTCCACAAATCCGATACATAACCCCCAGATTAGACACATACCCCCCAGATTATATACATAACCCACACATCAGATAAATGCCCACCAGATCAGACACATATCCCACACATCAGATACATACCCCCCAGATCAGATACAAATCCCTATATCATAAACATAGCCCCCAGATCAGATACACTTTTCCCAAATCAACAGACACATGCTCCACAAATCAGATACATAACCCCCAGATTAGAAACATAACCCACACATCAGATACATACCCCCCAGATTAGATACATAACCCACACATCAGACACCCACCCACACATCAGATACATGCCCCCCAGATCAGACACATACACCACACATCAGATACATTCACGAAATAAGACACATACCCCACAGATCAGACACATATCCCACACATCAGATACATACATACCCACCAGATCAGACACATATCAGACAAATCAGATACATACCCCCCCAGATCAGACACATACACCACACATCAGATACATTCACGAAATAAGACACATACCCCACAGATCAGACACATATCCCACACATCAGATACATACATACCCACCAGATCAGACACATATCAGACGAATCAGATACATACCCCCCAGATCAGACACATACCCCCCAGATTAGATACATAACCCACACATCAGATACATACCCACCAGATCAGACACATATCCCACACATCCGCCACATACCTCACACATCAGATACATACCTCCCACATCAGCTACATATTCCCCATATCAGACACATAACCCACACATCAGATGCATACCCCCAGATCAGACACATACCCAGATATCAGACACATACACCACCAGATCAGACACATAACCCACACATCAGATGCATACCCCCATATCAGACACATAACCCACTCATCAGATACATACCCCCCAGATCAGACACATACACCACCAGATCAGATCAGACACATACACCACACATCAGATACATACCCCCCAGATCAGACACATACCCCACACATCAGACACATACACCCCCAGATCAGACACATACCCCACACATCAGATACACCCCCCAGATCAGACACATACACCACCAGATCAGACACATACCCCACACATGAGATACATACCCCCCACATCAGACACATACACCCCCAGATCAGACACATACCCCACACATCAGATACACCCCCCAGATCAGACACATACACCACCAGATCAGACACATACCCCACACATCAGATACATACCACCAGATCAGACACATACACTACACATCAGATACATACCCCCAGATCAGACACATACACCACCAGATCAGATACATACCCCCAGATCAGACACATACCCCCCAGATCAGACACATACCCCACACATCAGACACATACACCCCCAGATCAGACACATACCCCACACATCAGATACACCCCCCAGATCAGACACATACACCACCAGATCAGACACATATCCCACACATGAGATACATACCCCCCACATCAGACACATACACCCCCAGATCAGACACATACACCATCAGATCAGACACATACACCACACATCAGATACACCCCCCAGATCAGACACATACCCCACACATCAGATACATACCCCCCACATCAGACACATACACCACCAGATCAGACACATACCCCACACATCAGATACATACCCCCCACATCAGACACATACACCACCAGATCAGACACATACCCCACACATCAGACACATACACCACCAGATCAGATACATACCCCCAGATCAGACACATACACCACCAGATCAGATACATACCCCCAGATCAGACACATACCCCACACATCAGATACATACCCCCAGATCAGACACATACACTACCAGATCAGACACATACCCCCAGATCAGACACATACCCCACACATCAGATACATACCCCCCACATCAGACACATACACCACCAGATCAGATACATACCCCCCACATCAGACACATACACCACCAGATCAGATACATACCCCCAGATCAGACACATACACCACCAGATCAGATACATACCCCCAGATCAGACACATACCCCACACATCAGATACATACCCCCAGATCAGACACATACACTACCAGATCAGACACATACCCCCAGATCAGACACATACACCACTAGATCAGATACATACCCCCAGATCAGACACATACACTACCAGATCAGACACATACCCCCAGATCAGACACATACACCACTAGATCAGATACATATCCCCAGATCAGACACATATCCCACACATCAGATACACCCCCCAGATCAGACACATACACCACCAGATCAGACACATACCCCACACATGAGATACATACCCCCCACATCAGACACATACACCCCCAGATCAGACACATACCCCACACATCAGATACACCCCCCAGATCAGACACATACACCACCAGATCAGACACATACCCCACACATCAGATACATACCCCACACATAAGACACATACACCACCAGATCAGACACATACCCCACACATCAGATACATACCCCCCACATCAGACACATACACCACTAGATCAGATACATACCCCCAGATCAGACACATACCCCCAGATCAGACACATACACCACACATCAGATACATACCCCCAGATCAGACACATACACCACACATCAGATACATACCCCCAGATCAGACACATACCCCACACATCAGATACATACCCCCAGATCAGACACATACACCACACATCAGATACATACCCCCAGATCAGACACATACACCACCAGATCAGATACACCCCCCAGATCAGACACATACCCCACACATCAGATACATACCCCCAGATCAGACACATACACCACCAGATCAGATACACCCCCCAGATCAGACACATACCCCACACATCAGATACATACCCCCCACATCAGACACATACACCACTAGATCAGATACATACCCCCAGATCAGACACATACACCACACATCAGATACATACCCCCAGATCAGACACATACACCACACATCAGATACATACCCCCAGATCAGACACATACACCACACATCAGATACATACCCCCAGATCAGACACATACACCACCAGATCAGATACATACACCACACATCAGATACATACCCCCAGATCAGACACATACACCACACATCAGATACATACCCCCAGATCAGACACATACACCACACATCAGATACATACACCACCAGATCAGATACATACACCACACATCAGATACATACCCCCAGATCAGACACATACACCACACATCAGATACATACCCCCCACATCAGACACATACACCACCAGATCAGACACATACCCCACACATCAGATACATACCCCCCAGATCAGACACATACACCACCAGATCAGACACATACACTACACATCAGATACATACCCCCCAGATCAGACACATACACCACACATCAGATACATACCCCCAGATCAGACACATACACCACACATCAGATACATACCCCCAGATCAGACACATACACCACACATCAGATACATACCCACCAGATCAGACACATACACCACCAGATCAGTCACATACACTACACATCAGATACATACCCCCCAGATCAGACACATACACCACACATCAGATACATACCCCCAGATCAGACACATACACCACACATCAGATACATACCCCCAGATCAGACACATACACCACACATCAGATACATACCACCAGATCAGACACATACACCACACATCAGATACATACACCACACATCAGATACATACCCCCAGATCAGACACATACACCACCAGATCAGACACATACCCCACACATCAGATACATACCCCCAGATCAGACACATACACCACCAGATCAGACACATACACCACACATCAGATACATTCCCCCGGATCAGACACATACACCACCAGATCAGACACATACACCACACATCAGATACATACACCACACATCAGATACATACCCCCAGATCAGACACATACACCACACATCAGATACACCCCCCAGATCAGACACATACACCACACATCAGATACATACCCCACACATCAGATACATACCCCCAGATCAGACACATACACCACACATCAGATACACCCCCCAGATCAGACACATACACCACCAGATCAGACACATACCCCACACATGAGATACATACCCCACACATCAGATACATACACCACACATCAGATACATACCCCCAGATCAGACACATACACCACCAGATCAGACACATACACCACACATCAGATACATACCCCCAGATCAGACACATACACCACACATCAGATACATACCCCCAGATCAGACACATACACCACCAGATCAGATACATACACCACACATCAGATACATACCCCCAGATCAGACACATACACCACACATCAGATACATACCCCCAGATCAGACACATACACCACACATCAGATACATACACCACCAGATCAGATACATACCCCCAGATCAGACACATACACCACCAGATCAGACACATACACCACACATCAGATACATACCCCCAGATCAGACACATACACCACACATCAGATACATACCCCCCACATCAGACACATACACCACCAGATCAGACACATACCCCACACATCAGATACATACCCCCCAGATCAGACACATACACCACCAGATCAGACACATACACTACACATCAGATACATACCCCCCAGATCAGACACATACACCACACATCAGATACATACCCCCAGATCAGACACATACACCACACATCAGATACATACCCACCAGATCAGACACATACACCACCAGATCAGACACATACACTACACATCAGATACATACCCCCCAGATCAGACACATACACCACACATCAGATACATACCCCCAGATCAGACACATACACCACACATCAGATACATACCCCCAGATCAGACACATACACCACACATCAGATACATACCACCAGATCAGACACATACCCCACACATCAGATACATACCCCACACATCAGATACATACCCCCAGATCAGACACATACACCACACATCAGATACACCCCCCAGATCAGACACATACACCACCAGATCAGACACATACACCACACATCAGATACATACACCACACATCAGATACATACCCCCAGATCAGACACATACACCACCAGATCAGACACATACACCACACATCAGATACATACCCCCAGATCAGACACATACACCACACATCAGATACACCCCCCAGATCAGACACATACACCACCAGATCAGACACATACACCACACATCAGATACATACACCACACATCAGATACATACCCCCAGATCAGACACATACACCACCAGATCAGACACATACCCCACACATCAGATACATACCCCCAGATCAGACACATACACCACCAGATCAGACACATACACCACACATCAGATACATTCCCCCGGATCAGACACATACACCACCAGATCAGACACATACACCACACATCAGATACATACCCCCAGATCAGACACATACACCACCAGATCAGACACATACACCACCAGATCAGACACATACCCCCAGATCAGACACATACACTACACATCAGATACATACCCCCAGATCAGACACATACACCACACATCAGATACATACACCACACATCAGATACATACCCCCAGATCAGACACATACACCACCAGATCAGACACATACCCCACACATCAGATACATACCCCCAGATCAGACACATACACCACCAGATCAGACACATACACCACACATCAGATACATTCCCCCGGATCAGACACATACACCACCAGATCAGACACATACACCACCAGATCAGACACATACCCCCAGATCAGACACATACACTACACATCAGATACATACCCCCAGATCAGACACATACACCACACATCAGATACATACCCCCAGATCAGACACATACACTACACATCAGATACATACCCCCAGATCAGACACATACACCACACATCAGATACATACCCCCAGATCAGACACATACACCACACATCAGATACATACCCCCAGATCAGACACATACACCACCAGATCAGACACATACACCACACATCAGATACATACCCCCGGATCAGACACATACACCACCAGATCAGACACATACACCACCAGATCAGACACATACACCACCAGATCAGACACATACACTACACATCAGATACATACCCCCCAGATCAGACACATACACTACACATCAGATACATACCCCCCAGATCAGACACATACACCACCAGATCAGACACATACCCCCAGATCAGACACATACACCACACATCAGATACATACAAACCAGATTAGATGTGCTAATTTAGCGCCCTATTCAATTGGCCAAATAGCAATTGAATGAGGGCCTAAGTATATTCATCTAAATCCCTGAATGAATAAATCCAAATAGAAGCTCTGTATCACAGATGCAAAGGGGGAAGGTATAAAGAAGTGCAGAGACATCTTTTCACCCATTGCTACCTTGTGCCAGACATGTATACATCAAGATGTCGCCACTCTTGATATCAAGTTATATCACTTTAAGTTTAACCCTTTAAGTTGATTCACCAGCTGCCATCATAGATGACCTGCCATTACACACAGCTAAATATTTTTAATACAAAGATAATACTTATCCCTGATTGTGACATCTACGCTCTAATGCCAGCAATGCAAGCCCACTGCTTGTGGATTAAATTCAATCGTACTCTTCAAATTAAAATCCTCACTAAATGTCGTTGCTTTCACCTATGGAGCCCGTCCAAGATCGTCACACGGGATACTCCGTTATACTGTCCCTACCCCTGACTCACTCATTACTTAAAGTGACATAGGTTCCAAACATAGTATAATTTGCAATTGAATGTTATTTAAAAATGTATCCTACAGTGATATTACATCTAGATTTTTACATGCCAGCCAGCCTTTCTGATGCACTTGCTAAAGACTCTCTTTATCTATTGCTACTGACAGATCACAATCAATATATGCCGATTATATCCTGGTGCTCTAAATCTATTGTTTTCAGTGAAAGTCACATAAAAAATGCAAAAGACTGGCCATTTAGAGCCCCAGCAGATTTAGAACCCAGCAGGTAATCAACAATCAATGGCAATGATCTGTCAATAGCAAGCGATACATATAGCCTTTAGTGCATGAATCAAAAAGGCTGTCTTCAATGTAAGTTTGTTGTAGGAAAATACATTCAATACATTGTTTAAATTATACAATATTTGGAACCTCTGCTGTGCCCCTTTAATATCTACCATGCTGTTCTGCCAGACCTTGCACTGGATGTCTCAGAAACAAAATCAGTTTATGTCCCTCATATATAAACCATGTATAACACTTGACACCTTCAGACTTCAGCTAAGGATCCAGATAACTGGCCCATTCTCTCTGGACATGTAGCAGATTGTCCTGGGCAGCACATTCTTAGGTACAAGTTCCCCTAGTGGGCAAAATTAAATGTTGGGGTCTACAGAAGGAATAACAATGTCTCCAACTGATGCAATTGGTTGCTACATCATTTTGTTGTCTATGATTCCTATTAGAGTTCATTTATGACTGAATAATTAGTGTTTGACCTCGGATTGCATTCAAGTTGTGAATGTGCCTGCTTTTAAATCCGACAAGGACATTATGTCACCCTTTTGACTCCTTAAAATGGACAAAAATCTCAACTGTTATCTTTCAAGCATTTAAAGGAGCACGTCTTAGACATTACAGAAGTTGTTTTTTTTTTGGCATGATAAACTTAAGTAAAACGTGTTTAGATGTCATTGAAACTAACAGGAAATGCACAGAGCATACTTTAGTCTGTAAATCTAATTGGCTGTCAGAGGGCAAGCCCTCAACAGCAGATAAACTTCTGAATAAGTGTTTTTGCTCTGAGACTTTTATTTGAAAAAGAAAACGCATTTTGACATCTTATCAAAAATATCCTCTTTCTGATGCAGCACAGAAACAAATATTTCCCATGTGCATTTAAAACAGTGAGTTTATACAACTGCTTTATCTCCTGCATTGTGACCCCAACAAATGGTTATATTAATTATCTTGGTTTGGGAACTGCAACAACAATATCATTTGATTGAACTGACCAATGAAAAGAACCACAAATAACAATCTCCTTCCAATCTTAGCGAAGCAAAACTACTTCAGATGACCTATATCTCCTATTTAAAGAACTTAGAAGATCATTTTTTCTATCATGCATTTAAAAGTACATGTTTTAAAACTTGCAAAAATAGTTTTTATGCATGAAAATTATATTAGATGAAATTTGTTTAATTAATTAAATTAATCTGTGAACCCGTAGATTGTAAGTTTGCGAGTTTTCAATCTTGTGTCAGTGCCTTGGAAACAAGCTCTATGTACATTTGATTTTATGCTCAAAAACAGGGCCCTCCATTCTTTACAAGGTGTTTAATTTGTTTTCTGCTATGTACTCAACCCCTGTACAGCGCTACGGAATATGTTGGCGCAATATAAATAAAGATAATAATAATAATAATAACATAGTTTACAGCTGTATTAAGGGTCTCATTGGGCGATATGTGAATCTGATATAACTGGAATCCTTCACATTGGCTGATAGGGACAAACCCTCAATTGCAAATATTCATTCAGAGTCCGCTAATTCTTCTATAAAACTTTAATCTAAAGAAATCAAATTATCCTCTTTCAGATGTTTTTGCATATCCTTTATTTCATTCCAGTTAGCCTACTGGGTTCTTCTCATGCTGTAGCTGTGCACCTACTCTATGGATGAACACCATCATCTCAACACTTGGTGGCTTACTTTTAACCCACCACTGAAGATTAGTATGCACCAGACTAACAACATTAGCTGCTACGTGAGCCATTGGTATAAGGATTTTACAAAGAAAATCTTCATTTTAGCAGACTCTGCTAGTGCATGAAAGCTGCCATGTTAGTCATATTTCCTTTTCAAGGCACAAGTTGTCATTAATGCGCAAGGCTTGCAAATCTCTACTGAGTCTATGGGTGGGAGTATTTTTAATACAAAGATAATACTTATCCCTGATTGTGAGATCTCCGCTATAATACCAACATTGCAAGCCCACTGCTTGTGGATTAAACTTAATGGTACTCTTCAAATTAAAATACTATGCTACTGTATCTACCCCCGACTCACTCATTACTTAATGTGACACAACATAGCTTCCAAACATAGTATAATTTACAATTATATACACAATAAGAACTATTTTATAAGCTAACTGTTATTTTTTTTAAAATACATTATCCTACAGTAACATTGCATTCACATTTACAATTCTTACATGCCTTTCTGATGCACTCACTAAAGACACTCTTTATCTATTGCTACTGACAGATCACAATCAATATTTGCTGATTATATCCTGGGGCTCTAAATCTATTGTTTTCAGTGTAAGTAAGTGTAAGGTGCCAGATCCATCAATGAATAAAAAAGCCCTCCTTCCTCCTTATTTAGATAACAAAATTAACACTCCCACTCAGTTTCCAAGGAAGTGTGGAAGACACAAACATGACATCCTTCAGGCACAAGCAATGTCTACTAAAATAAGGATACTAATTTGTTACAAACTTCACAAACATATGAACTATTTTTCAATCTACTGCGATCCCTTAAGGAACGTTACAAATTGGATATGTTGGCCAGCTTATCTCTCTGGCGACCAGAACTGGACTTCCCCAGAGCTGGTCAGAAACAAGAGTTTATAAAATATTACTACTGATTACTTTATTTTTGTGATTCTACATATACTGTATCTACCTTTATACATATGTGGACCTATTAACTAAAGTGCCCAAGTGTCTCTTCACTAGTGTGATTATCACTACATTTGATATGTTAGTCAACCTCTGTCCTGTCCTACCCTGTCTACAAATAAACTAATCAATGTGCCAATATGTTTTGCCTATTAGAGATATCTCAATGCATATTTAATTTTTAACAACATTATTATTATTATTATTATTGTTTTTTTTGGGGGGGGAAACTCAAGTTATCTCTAAGAAAAATCTACCATGCGATGAACATACATCCCATCTAAGTCGGGATCCAGTCATACATGGACCGCCATCCACCAACTTAGCGCTTGGTTCTCTGGGAGTTATCAACTTTTCTCAAGTTAGAATGAAATATATTTAATTATTTTTCAATTCTACTATTAATTTGGTTATTTCAAAAAATCACATAAATTTTTCATGCAAATACACCTGTTTTACCTAGGAACTAAGATATTTAGAAACTCAGATTAAATTAAATGGGAATTGTGGAAATTACCGAAAGTCTTTAGTAGGCATATTCTATATAGATTTCCAGTGTAGAGTGAAGTAGAATAGTCATTATCTGTTACAAATAACAGTTTGTGCCATTAAGGTCTTCAGATTGAAAGCCCATTTTCTGAGACAAAAGAAAATGTAATGATGGGAATTTGAAGACTAAATAAAAGAGTGCATTTAGCATAATTAGTTATTGAACCAACATATTAGTACTTTTGTATTGTTCAATACAAATATGATGTTCTAAACCAGTTTAATGATGGGCTTACTCTTTATCATCTTTGTGTCTCTTGTGAAGAATTTGAAATTCTGAGAAGCTTGTCCCTAGATATATTTCATATCAATGTGTTTTTACGTCTGTCTTAAGACGTATGTCCTGGAGTTATGTTAATAATATTCTTTCCAGCTAGAACCCAGGTAAATGCATGTATACTGAAAAGGACACAGCATATCTAACATATAGAGTGTAATCTAGTTATCCACAAGAGGAGTTTTCATATCCAGAGTATGAAAAGCAGTCAACATACCTACAATAGGAATTAAAGGGACTCTTTAGGATTTTTATTGTTTTATATGAATGTTTTAATTAGGTTACTTAATGAAATTTATTGTCCATGCCAAATGGTAAAGGCATCACACTACCAATTGTCTAATGTTGCCAAGACACACAGAATGTCACTGTCAGCATGTAGCAGCATGAGGCATGTTTGGTGTGAAGCCCCACCCCTGTTGGTTTTTGTCACAGCTGTGCAATATGGCAACTCTCATGAGGGAGAACAGAAAGAAAGCAGCAGACTCTGAAGCTGAGAATCTGATACTCTGGGGGCTTCTTAAAAATAAGTGAAATGTAAATTTTACATCACAATTACAATAAAGATTATAAATTAATGAAGTAACCTAGTTAAAACAATCATATAAATCAAAGAAATGTTGCTTAAAGAAACCATTAAAATGTATCCAAAACAATCAAACTAATCCATAAGAACTTTTGCATTGAGAATCAGTGAACCAAGCTGAGAAGCAAAATAACAAATGAATCGGTGGCCAGAGTATGAAATATGTGCAACCTTAGTCCTAACAGTCTATTTGACCTCTCACCTGCTTTGACACGGATGTTGGGGCTCCGTATTTTGCCAGCGGCGTTCTCGGCTGTACAGAAATAGTCATTGTCGTGTATAAAGCTATTGAAGGCAGATGGGGAGAATGGGTAGAGCTGTAGTGTGCCATTGGCATGGACATGCCGGATGAGTGGGACATCGTATATGTCATCTCCTGTGCCCAGGTACCATCGGAGGCTGGCACTGGGCGAGCCAGCGGCTGGGCACGGAATGGACACACCCACAGTGCTGGAGAAGGTGATCTGGAGCAATGACGTGTTCACAAAGTATAGGCTGGAGCCGGCATCTTCACAGCGGGCTGACGAGAAAGGGAAATAAACATGAGATATAGGCACAGAAAGGGCATGCAAGGCATTTTTCAGTGGCGCTTACATGTTTAAATGGGAAATTTCGGCTAAACACAAGTTGCTCTTATATGAAATAGTTCACTTACAGAAGTTCAAATTTTCGTGTAAAAGTTTTACCATTTGCTAAATATTATTGTTACCAGAGATATTATTGCTACAAGATTTGACTGACTCTGGAACGTTTTCAATCAGCTCAGAATTCTCAGTGACAAAAATAAAACTTAAAATCGCAGATTCGCTCTCCACAAACATGGAGGAGTAACTGGCAGACTAGGCACATAACTTACACAGATACTTAATCTTCTCAAAGACTGCCCTTTATTTTAAAAGAGACTTAAGTTTAAATGGAACTTACCCTTTAATATGCAAGTTGAGAAAAACAACGGGATGAATGAGGAGAGGAAGAGAAAGGGAGAAATGAGAGTATATGGAGAAATAAGAGATTACAAGAGACGGGGGAGTATGAAGGAGTGTATACTACAATATTGTATGTATTTGCTGTTTGTCCTACATGTACTGTTTCCATCTGTTGTATGCATTTTATTTATTGACTATGTGGCCTGTTCTACTCTTCCCTACCTAGCCACCAACACATTTGTTCTAAGACTACTTGTCAATAAGTGGAAGCTTGATGTGAACATATATATATATATATATATATATATATATATATATATATATATATATATATATATATATACTCAATAACACAATGGTTGGACTAGAAACGGACCTCCCATATTGTACAAATTAAAGGATCCTTGTAATGCCCTGATAAATGGAACAAAAATGCCATTAGGAATTGACCTTTAATAAAATGTCTATTCAATTATTTAGAAAGTCAGTCAATTTTGTGTCCTTGCCAAGGTAAACACATTTAACACACCTCCAGCCAATGAAAAGCATCCGCTTATGTGTTTGTCCATTTAGGGTGAACCAACCCCTTAATAACATCATAAGGGGTGGAGACAAGCAGGTGAACTAAATTCTACAAGCTGATGTTTGAAAGTAAGCATACTGTATTACAGATCAATGCAAAATTAAAACATCTAGATTTTATTGTTAGGACATCAGCATGATATATATGTAAATACTGCCCACTGTGTAGACAGCTTTATTCAATGAATGGTAGAGGGCAATAAGTTAATAGAAATAAATGAAAGGAGTCAATGAGGACTGTATGAAAATTACCTGCAGTTGCACATTAGAGAAAGATGTGCGCAGGGAACATGCTAATTGTATAATTGCCCTAGAGTTGTAAATTGATAATTCAGTTGCAGTGGAGGAGCTAGTGAATCAAGGGTCCCCATGCAATGAATTGTGGGTACCCCCTTACAGCACTTATATACACATACTGTAGTGGCACCTGGTGCTTTGCACCTGCTGCAGCTCCAGTGGCTCCATCCATTTTCAGCTATGTACATAGAGTTGTAGTTAGGGTAAATGATGAGTATATATTTAAAGGGAAATGGAAGATTTCTGGATTTCACTTTTAAGTACTTTATTTTATGTAGAAGCACTTAAAAACTCTGGGCCCCATTCAATTCCAAGCCTGTAACTCAATCGTAGACAGCCGCATGTCTGCGATTGAGTTGCGGGCTCCCGTTGGTCTCCGTTTGCGAGGCTATTCAATTGTTCCAGGGCGCAAATTGTGACCTTGAAGCCAGCTTTGTAAACTGTGCACTGTTTCAGAGCAGTTGTGGGCGGGAACCGTATCAATTCAGCAAGCCCGTAACCACCCATTTCGAATTGGCCACTAGAAAATTAGCCTGTCATAATAATGACCGTAAAACCTGGAGGTTGCGTGCCAATCAATTAGGTTAGGGGGTCCGATATGCGATCAGACTCGCACAACTTTGAAAATGAAGGATTATGAAAATGAATGCCAATACTGTTCTAGTCCATATGGGAGGCCTGATGTGTATTAACTCATTGATACCCGAGATCGACTGAACCCAAAATTACACATAAATATACATTTAATTTCCTGCAGATTTGCGATCTTGAGACTGTTGTGCAATTATTTCTAATGTCTGTCATCACTCTCCTCGTAATTTACAGTGCAGGATTACTTTCTTATGTGCATTTACAGTGCTACGTATTGGTGTTTAATCCCTTTGTGGGTCCTCTCGAGTACATGTAGGATTTTCTCCTCCATTTGCGGTTTACGAGTGTGAATACATTTGCGAGCTCAGGGAATTGGAGCAATTGAATAGCGATTTGCAATTTTAGCCTTGCGAAAGTGACAGGTCAAAGGCTTCTGGAGGCTGTAAGTTACGAGTTTAACTAATGCCATATTTTCAAGCTCGTAACTCATAACCCGATCCGACCCTGCAAAAAGACACCAATTAAATAGCAAATTTGCCTGCAAGCCTACTTACGGGCCTCCGGATCTCAATTCCGGCCAATTGAATGGGGCCCTTTTTTTTTCTTCCTAAAATTTTACAAATAGTTCCTAACTAGTTTTTCCCTTTTGCAGCTTTTGAAGACGGTGTACTGTCAAGTACCAGGGTCTCATTGTGACCAATCAGTGGCAACATTCTTTAACACTGATTGGCTAATTTGAAACACTGTCTGTGTATTGATCAGCTGCATGGGCTACAGATGGCAGACCCAAACAGTTCGAAATGTAATCATTTTAGGCAGAATTTTTTTTAGCTTTTAAGCACTTCTTAATAAAATAAAGTACATAAATGTAAATAGATACACAAGTATATTATATTCCTAGTAAAATTTAGAAATCTTCCATGTCCCTTTAAATATGTAAATACGAATGATACAGAGCAAAATACTTTACCATGGAAGATCATTTTAACTAATCTGACTTTTTGGCTACAAATTAAAATAATAGAAACCATATGACAAATGGGGGTAAGAAGTTAGTCCCGACAGCATAGCATGCTCTGATGAAGAGCACGACTTGATAATCTGCTAAAAGTTTTATACAATGTCTGATAAGATCTCTATTCAGATCTGTTCAAAACCGTCACTCTTGACAATAGAAGTAAATAGAAAGGCAGTGCCCAGTAGGATAAATGTCACAGTCAGACTACAGGAGGATCAGCATTTCAAGAGTGTGCTTAATTTAAGATCTTTCTCCAAAATCTATTTCTACACATAGTTTACGTAGCTGCTAATATTTTTTCTGAAAACACAGTGATTACTTGAAGACCACTGTAGAATACATTTGTGAAGTATGCAACAACATCTTAAAATCTTAAGAGTTATCCTGGATAACTAGAGAAGTAGGAGTATTGATCCAGGGAGTAATCCGATTGCCGGATCTAGGAACAGGAAGGATTTTTTTCCCTTATGAGACCATTGGCAATGTTTCAATGTTTTTTTTTTCTTTTTGCCTCTGCATCAATTAACAATCAATCCCCATTTTACAAGGATCAGAGAAGATCTAAAAAGGTTGAACTTAATGGACTAAAAGTCTTTTTATAAATCTCAATTGCTATGTAACCATTTTAGTAGTCTCTCCTAGTGTATGGAAGCTTCCTTTTCAAGACACAAGGGGAAGTTACAAAGCAGAGTATGCAAGTATACTTGCAAATTGCCTTTAGTGAGCCTATGGGAGGAAAGGGGTAAGTGTCCTATGCTGAAATCTTATCTGAATCCAGCAATAAATATACAAATCCACCTCTCTTCTTCCACCTTGAATAGATAATAAAAATTGAGTTAAAACACCCACTCAGTTTCCAAGCCAGCAGGAAGTGTGGGAAACACAAACATGGCATGGTTAGGCAGAAGCAGTTTCTGT
Organism: Discoglossus pictus; assembly: GCA_027410445.1. NCBI lineage: Eukaryota > Metazoa > Chordata > Amphibia > Anura > Alytidae > Discoglossus > Discoglossus pictus. The sequence continues at coordinate 129,882,448 of CM050169.1, read as the reverse complement.
TAAGGTTAGACCTGGAAAAGCCTCAACGCAAATGATGTGAGTCTAAAACATCACAAACATAGGAAGTTTTTCCCTATCTACAGTGGTCCTTTAAGTGCAAAAATACCCTTTAGTTGGGACAAGAAAAAGGAAACGAAAACCTCTGAAGATATACTTATATACTTCCAAAGAAGTAAATGGGAGCATACAGTGAGTATAAAGTATGTAAGGTGTGTGTGGATCACTGAGGGGGTTGGTGGTATGTATGGGGAGTGGGAATATTTAGGATAATGTATGTAGATTTGATGGTTGTAGGATGCAGGAGGGTATCTGTAGGACTGGAATGGAAATATTGAGGGTCTGCCAATGAGCCCTTTAAAGACCACTGCTGTTCAAGGAAAAGACACTTGTTTGTCAAGTATGTACCAACCTAACAATATTTGCATCTGAATTTTGAATATTATGTGTTTGTTACATCACATCCTGAGAGCTAGATGGTGGGTGGGTATGTTTGTGGGTGGAGGGAACTAGCAAAAGTCTAGAGCCTTTGTTTAATAACTGGATAAGACTAAAATAGACATCACACCCCTTCACCCTTGCTGGTCCAGAAGCAAAGGATGTAATCACAGCTCTCTAGAAATAAGACAATCTCACACACACAACTTCAACCAATGTATCATGGATCCCTCCAGAGTCCTGCCGAGGCATCACATTTTATACGTAATTATACTTTACTGTGAAGACCCATTTTCTTGTTTCAGCTGATTCTGTGGTTACTTTGTCAGGAGTGTGTATCCTTGTAGGCTAATGAGTTTTACATTAGTTGTGTAGCTGCCATATTGTGCACATAGGAGTTTCCTGTCCATTCAAAGTCTTACCAACATAAGCTTGATCAGCAGGAGATTAACTTTTAGATCTTAGAGGCTGTATTATTCTTTTTTTTTACATTCTAAAACTATTTCGTAGTTCATAGAAATGATATATATTTACATATTTGGCTACAGTGGTCCTTTAAGGTAGTTATATTAGAGTTCTGTAGACTATGGTGGTGAATGGGGTTGTTCCAAATGCAAGTGTAGCCAATGTTGTTTGGTGCAACACAGTTTAAAAGGCAGATACTCAGATACGAAGGGTTAATATAGCTTTACTTCCTTGCCATACCTTTAACCTTTGCATCTCCAGGACCTAACAAGATGTGTATAATTACATGCACGCCTGTTTGTAGTGGAGCAGCTGGAGAGTGGAGCAAAGATAACGAGGGTGAATCATTAGCTGAGAACGCCCAGACAAAACACGGAAATCCCTTGCGCCAACAGCTTGCGGTCAGTTATGAGGATGTCCCTTACATATACAGTAAGGGTGCCCTAAAAAGGGTAATGAGGCACTGGGTAGTGTCATGTATGTAACATTAAACTGTAAGCTCAGTGGAAGATGCAGTCACCAGAACTGTTAAGAGATGTATTAGGCAAATGTGGCTGTTACACTAATTAGCACAAATCTGTGGATTAATTAGTGATTAGAAGTCTATAGGCCGAGGGTTAAAGCCTGTCTGCCAGCTCTGGGTCAGACAGGCAGGTCAGGGGGCAAGAGAGATAAACAGGACAGGGGAGGCCACAGACGCCAAGACTCAATAGATCAACAGATCGAGGATTGGAGGGGGGAGAAGGATAGGTTGGGGGGGGGGGGAGAGAAGGGCCGGCTACAGCCACTTCAGCTTCTGGCCAAGACTTAGATATTGAGCCCCATATAAGTTCAGGAAAATGGTACCATGCTGCTCTATGTATCGGTAACATAAAGGAACGGAAACAAAACGGAACAAAATAAAACACTGAAAATAACAAAAAGACATGCCTGGTTGCTACAAGACAGAGCGCTCAGTTTTTAGTTGACGCTCAAGGTATGTGAAACATTTTACACCCTATGATGGCACCCATCATAAGCAGGTGCCCTGGGCCAAAGCCCATTTCGTCCATAAGATAGAACCAGTACTGGAGACAGCAATGTTGTGATGTATAGATGGCACAACAAGATAGTGAAGGGGCAGCATGATGTAGGGGTGTATAACGAAGGCACAACAAGGTAGTGAAGGGGCAGCATGATGTAGGGGTATATAACGGAGGCACAACAAGGTAGTGAAGGGGCAGCATGATGTAGGAGTGTATAACGAAGGCACAACAAGGTAGTGAAGGGGCAGCAAGACGTTGGGGTGTATAACGAAGGCACAACAAGGTAGTGAAGGGGCAGCATGATGTAGGGGTGTATAACGAAGGCACAACAAGGTAGTGAAGGGGCAGCAAGACGTTGGGGTGTATAACGAAGGCACAACAAGGTAGTGAAGGGGCAGCAAGACGTTGGGGTGTATAACGAAGGCACAACAAGGTAGTGAAGGGGCAGCATGATGTAGGGGTGTATAACAAAGGCACAACAAGGTAGTGAAGGGGCAGCATGATGTAGGAGTGTATAACGAAGGCACAACAAGGTAGTGAAGGGGCAGCATGATGTAGGGGTGTATAACGAAGGCACAACAAGGTAGTGAAGGGGCAGCATGATGTAGGGGTGTATAACGAAGGCACAACAAGGTAGTGAAGGGGCAGCAAGACGTAGGGGTGTATAACGAAGGCACAACAAGGTAGTGAAGGGGCAGCATGATGTAGGGGTGTATAACGAAGGCACAACAAGGTAGTGAAGGGGCAGCATGATGTAGGGGTGTATAACGAAGGCACAACAAGGTAGTGAAGGGGCAGCATGATGTAGGAGTGTATAACGAAGGCACAACAAGGTAGTGAAGGGGCAGCATGATGTAGGGGTGTATAACGAAGGCACAACAAGGTAGTGAAGGGGCAGCATGATGTAGGGGTGTATAACGAAGGCACAACAAGGTAGTGAAGGGGCAGCATGATGTAGGAGTGTATAACGGAGGCACAACAAGGTAGTGAAGGGGCAGCATGATGTAGGGGTGTATAACGAAGGCACAACAAGGTAGTGAAGGGGCAGCATGATGTAGGAGTGTATAACGAAGGCACAACAAGGTAGTGAAGGGGCAGCATGATGTAGGAGTGTATAACGAAGGCACAACAAGGTAGTGAAGGGGCAGCATGATGTAGGGGTGTATAACGAAGGCACAACAAGGTAGTGAAGGGGCAGCATGATGTAGGGGTGTATAACGAAGGCACAACAAGATAGTGAATGGGCAGCAAGACGTTGGGGTGTATAGGGAGGGCACAACAAGATAATGAACGGACAGCAGGATGTACTGGTGTATAAGGAGGGCACAACAAGATAGTGAAGTGGCAGCAGGATGCTGGGTGTATAGGGAGGGCACCAAGGCAATGAAGGGACAGCAGGATGCTGGGGTGTTTAGAGAGGGCACAATAAGATAGTGAAGGGGCAGCAGGATGCTGGGGTGTATAGGGAGGGCACAACAAGGTAGTGATGGGAGAGCAGGATGTTGGGGTGTATAGGGAGGACACAACAAGACAATGAAGGGACAGAAGGATGCTGAGGTGTATAGGGAGGGCACAACAAGACAATGAAGGGACAGAAGGATGCTGGGGTGTATAGGGAGGGCACATCAAGGTAGTGATGGGAGAGCAGGATGTTGGGGTGTATAGGGAGGACACAACAAGACAATGAAGGGACAGAAGGATGTTGGGGTGTATAGGGAGGGCACAAAAAGGTAGTGATGGGAGAGCAGGATGTTGGGGTATATAGGGAGGACACAATGAGGCAATGAAGGGACAGAAGGATGCTGGGGTGTATAGGGAGGGCGCAACAAGGTAGTGAAAGGGCAGCAGGATTTTGGGGTGTATAGGGAGGGCACAACAAAGCAGTGAAGGGACAGCAGGATTGTTAGGCAAATAACAATGCAATGAGGAACAATAGGATATTGGGGCGTATAATAAAGATATAACGAGGCAATGAATGAATAACTTGGGTGTAGGGGGCATAGGGAGAGAATAACAAGGCAGTGCAGGGGCAGCAGGATGTTCGTGTGTATAGTAAGTGTATAACAAGGCAGTTGAATTTTGGGGTGTGAAAGGACAGAATAAAAAGGCAGTGAAGAGGCAGCAGGATGCTGGAGTTCATTATGAGGGACATTTATATATCAGGATATTCTCTCTTGCAAACTAAAATAGACAAAAAAATCCTGGGATTACATTGTTGCAGCCATAGAGGGAAATAGATTTTTAATAATGGCAGTGGGGGGTGAATATGGACTGGGGGCAGGGGGGACTTGTGACCTTAAAACCACATAATCTTCTTTGAAATATAACATGGCCGATCCTAATGCTGAGCTTTCATATCAATTCAGTTCACAATCACACAGATTAAAAAGGAAAAAACATCAAACTTAGACTGTAATATACTAAATCACATGAAACATCTGGGGAGGGCCACCTGCTGCCAGACTCTGGATGTCACCCACACCCCCACCCCGGTAAGGGAGGGTAAGGGCATGGGGGGGCAGGGGGAGTGAGAAAGACACACACAGGAGAGAGAGAGAGATGGGGAGAGAGAGAAGAGAAATGGGTACAGGAAATAATATGGGATAAAGTGAGGGGGCAGAGGAAGAGAATGGAGGAAGAGAGGAGGAATAGATAAAGAGTAGGAGAGAGAAAGAGGGAGTGGGGGGAAAGAGAAAGAGATGGAAAGAGAGAAAGAGTGAGTGGGGACAATGAGTGAAATCGGGGGAAATAGATAAAGAGAGGGGGAGAGTGGGGGAGAGATAGAAGGAAGGAAATAAAGAGATGGGGAGAGAGAAAGAAGGAGTGTGGGAAGAGATAGAGAGAGGTGGAAAGAGATAAAAAGAAGAGGAGAGAGAAAGAGATATTAGAGGATGAAACAGAGAGAGGGTAAAATAGATAAACCGAGGGGAAGAGAGAAGGAGAGAGTGGGGGAAGAGATAGAGAGAGGTGGAAAGAGATAAAGAGAGGGGAAGAGAGAAGGAGGGAATTGGGGAAGAGATAGAGAGAGGTGGAAAGAGATAAAGAGAGGGGACGAGAGAAGGAGGGAGTGGGGGAAGAGATAGAGAGAGGTGGAAAGAGATAAAGAGAGGGGAAGAGAGAAGGAGGGAATTGGGGAAGAGATAGAGAGAGGTGGAAAGAGATAAAGAGAGGGGAAGAGAGAAGGAGGGAATTTGGGGAGAGATAGAGAGAGGTGGAAAGAGATAAAGAGAGGGGAAGAGAGAAGGAGGGAGTTGGGGGAGAGATAGAGAGAGGTGGAAAGAGATATCGAGAGGGGAAGAGAGAAGGAGGGAGTGGGGAAGAGATAGAGAGAGGTGGAAAGAGATAAAGAGAGGGGAAGAGAGAAGGAGGGAGTGAGGGAAGAGATAGAGGTGGAAAGAGGTAAAGAAATGATACCAGAAAGGCAGAGAAAAAAGAGACAGAGAAAGACAGGAGTGAGAGAGTAGGTGTAAAAGAGAGAACAGAGAGAGTGAGAGAAGAAGAACGAAATAAAAACAGACAACAAAACATGCAGAACAGGTGTATATCTATACCAGCAATAGGGTGCAGAGCAGATTTTGTGGGATACCTCCATTGCTGCGCCCATAAAACAATATTATAAATGTTCCACCTCTCTGCACTATAGGGAGGAAATGGGACCAGGGAGAGAGCAAATAAAACAGGCAGATGTCTCAGGACTCTACCCCACCTCCTTGTGGATTATTATCTCTCACGCCCAGTTTTATTGTTCATATCTTTGCATTATATTACTTTGGTAACACACGTAGCAATGTCTTGTTAATGTAGTACAGCCTTGAGACACAGACAGAGAGAGAAAGAGATGGAGAGCAAGGGGGAGAGACATTGAGGGAGAGTGAAAAAGAGAGTTAGCATGGGTAGAATGGAAGGAAAAAGACATACACACAGAAAGAAAGGTAGAGAGAGAGTGAGGTATAGATAGAATAGAGAAATAGAGGGAGTGAGAGAGATAAGATGGGGTGAAAGAGAGGGAGCGAGATAAACACAGAAAGAGAGATACGCTCGAGAGTTGGGAGAGAAAACACGTTTTTTTCTTTACATTCCAGGGCCCCTTGAACGGAACCCCCGTGAATGTGGAGGGTCTACTGTCGTAATAAACATTTATATACATTATAACAAAATGGATAGTAATCAAAAATACTACATATATATATATATATATATATATATATATATATATACAATATCTCACAAAAGTGAGTACACCCCTCACATTTTTGTACATATCTTATTATATCTTTTCCCGTGACAACACTGAAGAAATGACCCTCTGATACAATGTAAAGTAGTAAGTGTACAGCCTGTATAACAGTGTAAATTTGTGGTCCCATCATAATAACTCAACACACCGCCATTAATGTCTAAACCGTTGGCAACAAAAGTGAGTACACCCCTAACTGGAAATGTCCAAATTGGGCCCAAAGTGTCAATATTTTGTGTGGCCACCATTATTTTTCCAGCAATGTCTAAACCCTCATGGGCATGGAGTTCACCAGAACTTGCCCAGGAAAGCCCATGAATGATTATTTGGCCTCTCCAATTTTTTTTTTAAAAGCAGTTTAAACTTGTCTCGCAGCCATACCCCCCCCCCACACACACACACACACACTCCCGCTCCTTGATGGCTTTATGTGTGTAGAGACAATCAGATAAGATGCAGACTGTTACTCTAATCTTTGAAAGTGAATATATTATTGAATAATACTATTATATATAATGAAATAGTAATTGTATTACTAATAAATACATAACTAAAACAAGCTCCTCGCATTACAATGACCCTTTAAATGCATTTATAAATTATTTTACTTAAAGATCAGGCTATTTTACAAGTTTGCTTTTGACCTGCCTATTGATCTGCCTATTAATAAAGTTCTACATAATTATACAGTAAATTTGAATTTAGAAGATGAATATTGAGGAGTGATGTGAAGGGGATATAAGAATCACATTTACAATATTTCTAGGTGTTTCAGTCACAATATATATGGGGAATATAACTAAATCTGAATGATATATTGATTTTAAACTGATTTGATCTGTTTCTTGATCATTTTTGGAAAGATTTAGAAATCAAATTAAAGGTATTTGCAAGTGAGCTGGGTTATGAATGCATCTGATAGAGAATTAGTAGTGTATGGAAACATTTGTTTGCATGCAAAAAGACCAAAATAAACATGTAAACAGTTACCCTAAAGTTTGCTAAATTTCTTGCATTTTCAAACTGTTTTCTATCAATGTTGACACCACCTGAAAATCCCAAGGACAATTAGCATACATAATACATTGTATCTTTTTGGTATATGAATTGAACTGTAGCTTTCCTTTAGATTTCTGTAATACCCAGAACAAGGTCTGTGCCTCTTCATTCACTGATTGTGAGACACTCACACATAGAGACACTCACACAGACACACACTCACATAGACACTTACACTCAGAGACACATGCACTCACACAGAGACACATGCACTCACACAGACTATCACACAGAGAAACATGCACTCACACAGAGACACATGGAGAGACCATGAACGCAAGCTCTCTTTCTCAAACTTGCAGGTCATTGCAGGACCATAAATCAAGCATAAATGCTCATTTGCCTAAAAGGAGAGGGTGTATGTCTAAAGAACAACCGTAAAACCGCTCAGTCATTTTTACTTGAATGTTGATTTGTGGTCCTTTAAGGACCCAGTGCAGCAGCCTCATCTAGCTGGCTGCATACAGCATTGCTGATTTGCTGCAAAGCTAGGCATGCTCAGATAGACAGGGCACACTTATACAAAAATGAACCCTCTCAGGAGCCTAGCTCATTCCTTGGGGTGTAGACATCCCCTGCAACAGTTTTTTTTTGTTTTAATGCAAAGCTAGAAAAGAATAGTGCATGCAAATAAATGTAATCATACACTACTAATTTCCCTCTATCAGATGCATTCATAACCCAGCTCACTTGCATATACCTTTAACTATACTTAATTAAGTATAAGAATTTGATATCATAGACAGTGCTGCTTTCAAGAGGTGAAAGCTCTGGCCATGCTCCCGCCCTGGGTAATACTCAGTATCACTGCACAGCTCGCCCACTCCCACACGTAGCCATTAGTTATTGAGGGAGCCAGTAATAATGGGGGAGGTCTGTCTCATTAGGGGTCTGACACTAATTACCCCTCTCAGGACTGACTGATGGAGAGTCATTGTGTCCCTGGGTGTAACCCATTAACTGCAAAGAGTAACAAGCAGATCAGTGTCTGGAGTAAAAAATGTATATAACATATAAGAAAAAGAGAATATAATACACAGAGCAGAGAGTATATAATATACAGGACAGTGTGTATATAACACTCAGGACAGAATATAAATAATACACAGGACGGAGAGTATGTAATACTCAGAGCAGAGTGTGGGAAGAATGTATATAACATACAGTGTGGGTGTCTATATTACAAAGAGTTAAGTTGTATACTATTTAGAACAGAGTATATATAATATACAGAGCAGAGTATATATACAAGGTTGAGTCACATTATTATGACCTTTAATGTCAGCAGCATATAGCCAATGAAATACGGCACGTGTTGTGAGCTGACTTTGTGGGTATATAAGGTGACATGTACGCATTCTGCAAATTTATCAACCATCGATGTCATGGGAAAAATGTGCGATTACTTTGAAAAAGGGGATGGACATTGGCTTTTGGGCCAAGGTTAGCAGTATTTCTGAAACAGCGCAGTTTGTGAACTGTTCACGTGCCGCTGTGGTTAAAGTGTACCATGACTTTACAGACAGTACCATTGTAAATAAACGTTGTGGAAACTGTGGAGCACCACGTGCCATTGATGACAGAGGTGACCGTCGGCTGCAAAGGTGTGTCAGGGCCAACCAACACACTACATTTGAGCAACCCACCGTCCAAACGAACCAGGGGGCCACCAAACTAAATGTCTAACAACTGTCTGAAATGGCAGTACAGCAAACCCTGTTGTGTATGGGGTTCAGAAGCTAACAGCTGGGTACCGCACCCATGCTGACGAGGGTTCATCATCAGAAGCAGCTTCAATTTGCACAACAGTAACAAAATTGGACCTCTTCTGATTGGCAAAGGGTTGCCTTCTCTAATGAGTCACGTTTTCTGCTTCATCAAGTATGTCACGCGCGAAACCTCAGAGAACAAACACTCTGCAACCATTGTTCAATGAGCAATGGCGGCAGCCTTATGCTCTGGGGAATGTTTTCTTGGCATTGTCTGGGTCCACTCATACCTCTGGAAGGCACTCTCAAGTAAACCCATTGGGTTATCTATCCATCCTTGCAGATCAAGTACATCCATACACGTTGAATGTCTTCACAGAAGCAAATGAGATCTTCCAGCAGGACAATGCAACATGTCATATGGCCAGAATTGTCCTGGAGTGGTTGGAGGATCACAACGAAGACTTCCAAGTACTTCCCTGGCCTCCAAATTCCCTGGACTTGGACCCCATGAAGCACCTGTGGGACCACCTAGATTATTTTCTTGTGACGTAAGGCCAAAAGTCAAAATCAATCAAGTCATTCATTTTTCATCTTTAATGTGACCTTGTAACCAACAAATTCAATAGAAAAACAACCAAATAATTATTAGCAAAAAAAACTAAAATTAAAAAACCTACAACACCTTGGCTGTATAAGTGTACACACCATTTTATAATAATGACTGTAGATATGTTCAGAGTTAACCAATCACATTCAAAGCCATGTCCAAAGGTAAGTAAAAATACATCTATCATCAATGAAAGTGATACCAATTAACCCAAAAATTAAAAAAAAAAAACAGCTATTCTTGGAGGATTTCCTTGAAATGTTTGTGGTTTCATTGTAGTGGAATAGTGCTTCTCCCAAAGGAGCCCATGAAACATCTATGGGATCCTATTGTTAAAAGATATCAATCAGGAGAGGGGTTTACAAGAATATAAGAGGCATTGGATGTACTATGGAGACCCATGAAGAATATCATCAGTAAGTGGAGTAATATATATGATCAGTAAGTGTGGCACCACAGGGACATTGCCACGGTCAGCCTGGCCCTCCATGGTTGATGACAGGACAAGGAGACAACTTATCAGGGAGGCTACAAATAGGCCTACTGGTAATTGAATGTGCACATGTCTGGGCTATGGGCTAGGGTGGCACGATGGAATCTATTTCCTAAAGAAAAAGAAAAATTCTCCATTGTACGTATATCACACCAGACAGGTTGGCTAAATGGAACAAGACAGAAAGCCCAAAATGTTTTAGAGGTTGCCCCGACGTGGGCTCATACATCTACATATGGTGGAGGTGTAGTAAAGTTCAGCAAATCTGGAAAGGAGTGAGTAAACTTGCAAAATATATTTTCCATCAATCGGTACAGTTAACAGCAGAAATCTGCATGCTAGGGATATCTAGCTCGGTACTTTCCCCATCTCAAAATAAACTTCTGCAATATATCCTACTAAGCCACAAAATCCCATATAGCCCGAAACTGGAAAACAAGCTTATTAGATTTAGGGACAATCGAGGCAAAAGTCCACTTTATTGCAGCAAACGAGGGAATTTCAAATTCCCTTACAGAGACGATCCCTACATTTTTAGCGATATGGGGCCCCTGGATAACTTTTACAGGCATTCGGATAATAAGCTGAATCCCAATAAATGTAGATGGATGTAATTTCTGGAGATGGTGGAGTGGCGGAGACCGTGGAAGGGACCGGATACGGAGAATAAGAGCAGGTACAAAAAGATTGCTTTGAACTGAATTATAATAATATACACCAAGTTGACTAATGTGACTGTTTTTTTGTTAATATGTTTATGGTATGTCCTTTTCTTGTTTAGTTTTTAAGTACGGTCCTCCCCTATTGGGGATATCCTCAGCACCATAATACTCTATGTTACTGTTTCAAACCGCAGGAGTCAGTTACTCCCTAGGTTTAATAAAGTTAGCAGTAACTGTATAGAGGGTATTTACCTGTACAATTTTGTGATAAAGATTGTATTTGATAGGTCAGGAATAACCTTTATCTTTGAAGCTCGCTATTTAGAAGGTAGTGAGGAGGAAAATCATGAAAAAGGGAGGAAGCGGATTTCATGTTCAATACAGTGGTTACAATTTCAATATATTTAGGTATTCCAGGTAGTGAGTTAATCAGGTAGTGAGTTAGTGAGTTATCTAATAATACAATTGAAACTTCTTGGTTCTTGGAATATGGTAATTTTTTATATACTTGTGAAACATGTCACTAAACAAGAATGTAACTCTGTTTGCCATGTATCTGCCTGTAATACAAAATAATAAAAAAACATATATATATATATATATATATATATATATATATATATATATATATATATACACACATTACCCAAAATCATGTGGTAAATTTCTTATGGTCTAGTCTGGTGAGGTTAAATATGGCGCCCAGGTCACTGGGGTCTCTTGAGGTTGATTCAACCACCTGGTACCCTGGGAGGGCATGGGGTGCATGGCACAAGTAGTCCCTTTCAGGGCAATCATTGCACTTCCAATGGATATATGGACTGTTACAAATGGATATACAGAATGGACTTATCTGGACTGTTATTTCCCTGTGAGCAGAGTTGTCATGATTGTGGTACCCCCTGGATGTATGATTTAGGGTTGCCCTGCTGGCATGTGCGGTTTTATAATATTAATTATTGTTGCATTGATGGCATGTGTAATTATAACTGTAAAATATGGTTGTTAGCAGGAGAACTCAGAATGTATGGTCAGTGGCCCTAGTGTGTTTGGTATCCAGGGGTTCGGTTTTCTCCAGAGCAATACAATACAGCCCATGGCCCACGTCCTTGGGGTAAGCGTTTCGAGTTCTGGGGTATTAGATGGGCTAAAAAACAGCTGCAAGACTTCCAAGAGCCCAGCAAATTCAGTTAAGTGTGGAGAAAGGGAGATCTATTTAACCGTTTTTGATCCCTTGTGACATATAGTTGTTACCCCTTTAAGAGCTTGTCACATTGGCTTTCAATCTCTGACCGCGGCTTTGCTTTATCTCAGTGAGGGTCATACATAGTCACTTAAGCCACTAGACAAACTGTGTCCTATCTTAATTAGCCAGCTAGTCCCCCTGACAAACTGAACAAAGGAGTGATTTGTTACTTACTGTCCCAGGCTCCAAGGTACCTGGGGGTCGTTAGGGAGACTGTCAGGCCTTGATTGACAGGTGGGCCACGTGGCTTGGAGAAGGGGGCTTGAGGATTGGCTAATGGGTGATGTACATAAATATGCTTGGTTTGTGACTAATAAACAGTTCTCAGTGTGATCATACATAATCACGTGTGTGTTCATTATTGAGGGAAGGGTTCATCCTTATCATTGGGATTAATAATTCTACATCTGTCTAAAGAAGAATTACAGGTGACAACTCTGCTACTCTAACTGGTGATTCCCATGTTCCTGTGGTCGTCTTGGTGGTCAAATACTGGTCCGGTTCTGTTTCAGCTAAAAGGGATAATAACAAGAACCAGCACGTACCGCGGGGTAGGTCAGAACTATGTTCTTGGCAAGCCCAACATTATAGAGGTTGAACTTGTTGACCTCTATTCTAAAATATATGTTTGGCACAAAACACCAAAACTACTGTGAAGCATGGTGGTGGCAGGATCATGCTTTGGGGCTTCTTTTTAGCTGGGACAGAGGTTCTAGTCAAGATAGATAGGATAATGACTAGCTCACAATATTAAGATATTTTGACACAAAACTTGATGTCCTCAGAAAGCTGAAGATGAAGATTAATCTCACCTTCCAACATGGCACAAAGCAGAAATAAAGCAAAGAACAGCTTCACAAAAGGAGCCTTAGAATGGCCCAGTCAGAGCCTAGACCTCAATCCAAAATGTGTGGAATGAGCTAAAGATGGCTTCACAAAAGACATCCCCTGGTAATTTGATGGAGCTTTGACTTTTTACAAGGAAGAGTAGGATAAAATGTAATGTTATTCTTAAAGACTTACTGCTGTAATAAATGCAAAAGGTACTTCCACAAAGTATTATTGCGGGCAGAGGGTATGTTTGTAGTGTTGTTGGTTTTTAATTTGAATTATTTTTACTAATAATTATTTATGTTTTTGTCCTGAATTTTGTTGGTTTGGTCCCATTAAAGATGGGAAAAAGTGTGACATGATGTATCTTGATTTCTAGCTTTACATAATATAAAATGCAATTTCAAAAAGAGTGTGTAGACTTTACATCCACTGTATAATATACATGCCAGTGTGTACATAATATACAAGGAACAGTTTATGTATTATACAGGGCAGTTTTCATATGATATACAGAGTCGAGTATATATACTACACAGGACAGAACAAAGTATATGTATAATATACAGAATGTAGTGTATAGAACATACAAAGCAGAGTGCATATAATATACAAAGCAGAGTACATATAATATACAGGGGAGAGTCAAAGTGTATAGTACCGAAGGGGCAGAGTGTATACAAAATACAGAGAAATAATATATAGAGCAGGGTGTATATAATATAGAGGATCACATCTTATAATTGTGAAACTGCGAGACGTCGTTGCGCTTTGCGTGGTGCGTACGAGTTAGGCTAAAGTGAGGCGAGCCGTTAACGAGTAGCACTTAGGCGATGATCGCCTAAGGCGCTCATCGCCTGCGAGTCTCGCATAGGTAGGCAAGCTGTTAAGACACTAAAACTCGCAGCAGTGAAGTCAATGAAACACATGGGACTTAGCAACCAAACACTTAGTAAACGCGGGATCGCCTTAGCCTCCAAGCACTTGACAATTGCGGGAGTCAGAAAAAAATCTCTCTTTCTGATGAATGACGAAGGTGCTCAGAGGAGCAAAAGTAGACAAGAGGAGAGGCTCGCCGTGAGCGCCGAAGGTCATCCGAGTACAAAAAGTTTTACATTGTGTGTCAAACAGCATTCCCGTGGCTTCAAAATTTTTTGCCCCGTCATTTTTGACGGGCAAGTCACTAGTAGAGTATATAATACACAAAGCAAAGTGTATTATAATATATAGAGCAGGGTATATATAATACAGAGGGCAATAAAGGACCCTGAGGCAGAACCAGCTTTGCTGGATTTAACCGGCAGGTCCCTTGACACGGGGGAATCTGGGGCCGGAAGTGCGGTTTGGTGCGCCACGGAGGGGGAGTGGCTTTGTCCGCCTCCCAATAGCCCGAGCGCCATTTTCTGCATTTTTCGGCCAACAGTAGAAGAGTTACCCATCCTCCCTTTCCTGAGTTAAGGTTGCAAGTTATAACGTTTGTCAAATATGTAATTTTTTTATTTTTTTTATTTAATGTTTTTTTTGTAAAAAATGTTTAAAAAAGTGGACTCAGGGTTATGGGGTTTGCTGCCAAGACCCACGCTCCTCCTCACCCAGGTATTTTGAATGTGAACTTATTGGGGAGGGAACCAATGGGTCTTACTGGGTCAAGTAAATATAATAAACAGTGCAGAGTGTATATATTACACAGGACAGAGCATATAATATACAGATCGAAGTGTATAATATTATAAACCAAGAAAAGTGCATCTAGTATACAGGACAGAGTGTATATAATATATAATGAAGAGTGTATATAATATATAGGGAAGAGTGTATATAATATATAGGGAAGAGTGTATATAATATACAGGGCACAGTGTATATAATATACAGGTCAGAGTATATACAATACACAGAGCAGAGTATATATAATATATTGAGCAGAGTCTATATAATTTGCAGAGCAGAATATTATATTATGAAAGGCAATGTGTATAATATACAGAGCAGAATTTGTATAATACAAAAAGGAATGCATATAATAAGTAGAGCAGAGTATATGAAATAAACAAGGCAGGGTGTATATAATATGCAGAGCAGACTAGTTATAATATGAAGAGAAGTACAGATATAATATGCAGAGCAGACTACATATAACATGTAAAGCAGAGTATTTATAATATCCAGTGCAGAGTATATATAATATTCAAGATTGGGAGTATGTAATATGTAGAACAAAGTGAATATAATATGCAGAGTAGAGCTAAAATAATATACAGTGTGACATGCAGAGGCAAGGTTGTCATTATATAGCAGAGTAGTGTGTGACATACAGAGCAACGTACAAAATAAAGAGCAATGTATAACATGCAGGGTGTTGTATGACATACAGTGGTGTGTGACATGCAGAGCAGAGTGTGACGTGAAGAACATTGTACTACATACAGAGTGGTGTGTGACATGCAATGAAGTGTGTGACATGCACAGCAATGTACCACATGCAGAGTGTGTGACATACAGTGCAATGTATGACATGCAGAGCATGTACGACATGCAGAGCAATGTATGACAAGCAGAATGGTGTGTGACATGCAGTGCAGCCAAGTGACATGCAGAGCATTATACGTCATGCTGAGTGGTGTGTCATGCACAGCAGTGTGTGACATGCAGAGCAGTGTGATTCTTGCTGATACAGTGACAGCTGTCACAGAGTTTTCTCTCAGGCAGGATGTGTTTGTCACTGCTGTACAGTCACAATATGGCTGTGTGACTCCCCAAGCTGTACATTGCAGCACTACGCACACAGTGTGTCACAGCAAGTAGGGTGAACAATGCAATCACAGTGTCACTAATTTAAGATAAATTCCATCACAATGTATGAGTATTTTGTAGCATACCCCAGTCCCAACATTTACACAGTGCAAGATGTGTCCCGGACGAGCCCCCAGTGCACAGCAGTAAGATGCCAGGGGGTCACTAAGAGTGGTTGGAGAGGGGTATCCCAGTACCAGCATGTTTAAACCAAAATCAGCAAATTTACGAAATGTGTCTATGATAGGTTCCCCTAAATGTTTTGGGATTTTACACTATTTCTTCAGATGCCTAGAGGCTGGTAGATGCCTAGTGGCTGGTAAGTGCACTTAAAGCATTATTACCATTAAATTATACATGATTACTTATAATTATATAATAACTTATCATTTTTAATATGATTACTTATAATAAGTGAAGATAGAAATCACTGAATCTATTGTATCTGGATGGACAGATTTTGATTATGATTATTTTAGATTGGTAGGTTGGAAGGCCAAGGTGTGTGTTTTGCAAGACTTTAAGACCTATAGAAACTGTGGGCCAGTACACATGAGGATCATTTAAAATCAGATATTGTACAAAGACATTTAAAAAAAAAGGAGGCCTAGCAGCTCCAAACATTATAGAATATTCAGAAGCAGCAAGCTTGACACAAATACATGCCTGGTTTAATACCATAGAAAAGATAAAATATAACGAAATAGAAAAAGGTCTTTTAGGAAATTTTAATCTAGATCACTTAATTTGGATTAAATAAATAGATTTTTTTTTAAATGACTTACCCACGCTTGTTTCCTTTTTGGTGAAAACATGGTAGAAATATAATAGAAAATGGGGCTGGTATCTTTCCCCTCTCTTTTACCCTAATTCCATTTTTGAATGAGGGTCCTTTAAGGCTGAATGAAATCAATTGGGAGATATGGAATATTAATAAACTTTTAGATTTGTTTAAAACCCTTTGAGCGACCGAGGAATGAAAATGGTCCACCCAAAGAAAAATGGCTCGAATATAATTATTTAATCTAGATACTGGCAAATACAGAATATAAACAGTTAATTAGGCCTGTTACAAAATTTGAAATGACACGAATTGATAAATATAAGAATATTAAAATTACACATTGTCTTAAAAATGTATGGGCATTGAAGAAGTAAACAAAACCTCAAATATGCTCAGATGGGAGGAGGACCTGGAAAGTGAATGGGATCATAATGTTTGGTTTAGAGCTTTCGAACTAAGTGCTAAAACAACAAAACGAGTTAACCTGAGGGAAACCTACTTCAAGGTCATCTAAAGATGGCATTTAGTACCAAGTCTGATTTCCCAATTTACCACTGGAAATTCTATAGATATGTGTTAGAGATGCAGAACTGAAAGGAGATCTTTTTTACACATATGGCGGCAATGAAAATGTATTCAGAAGTTCTGGTCCGCTTGTTTAAGAAATGCGGCTATCATTACTAAATGTGATTTAGATGTAACCCCGAATTATTCCACATGTTCCCGTACAAAATGAATTACAAAGTAAAATGTATGATTATGCAAATTCTAATAACTGCCAAATGGTTTATTTCCCTCAATTGGAAATCTCCTTCTTAGGGGGAAATAAAAGAAGTAGTAGCAAGAAATGGATGTATTGAAAAGGATTTTATTGAACAAAATATTAATATTCAGACCAAAAATTGGTAATATAAAAATAAATAATAAATAAAAATATATATATTTATATATATATATATACATACAAGAGGATCCCTAAGAAACTCCTTAATGTATGTGAGTATGTAAATATAAGTATATATATATCTATATATATATATATATATATATATATATGTATATATATATATATATATATATATATATATATATATATATATATATATATATATATATATATACAGTGGATATAAAAAGTCTACACACCCTTGTTAAAATGTCAGGTTTCTGTGCTGTAAAAAAATTAGACAAAGATAAATAATTTCAGAACTTTTTCCACCTTTAATGTGAAACTTTGTACCTATAAACTGTACAACTCAATTCAAAAACAAACTGAAATCTTTTAGTTAGAGGGAAGAAAAAATATAAAAATAAAATAATATGGTTGCATAAGTATGCACACCCTTAAACTAATACTTTGTTGAAGCACCTTTTGATTTTATTACAGCACTCAGTCTTTTTGGGTATGAGTCTATCAGCATGGCACATTTTGACTTGGCAAGATTTGCCCACTCTTCTTTGCAAAAACACTCCAATCCAAAGATTGTGAGAGCATCTCCTGTGCACAGCCCTCTTCAGATCACCCCACAGATTTTCAATCAGATTCAGGTCTGGGCTCTGTCTGGGTCATTCCAAAACTTTAATCTTCTTCTGGTGAAGCCATTTCTTTGATGATTTGGATGTATGCTTTGGGTCGTTGTCATGCTGAAAGATGAAGTTCCTCTTCATATTCGGCTTTCTAGCAGAAGCCTGAAGGTTTTGTGCCAATATTGACTGGTATTTGGAACTGTTCATAATTCCCTCTATCTTAACTAAGGCCCCAGTTCCAGCTGAAGAAATACAGCCCCAAAGCATGATGCTGCCACCACCATGCTTCACTGTGGGTATGGTGTTCTTTTGGTGATGTGCAGTGTTGTTTTTGTGCCAAACATATCTTTTGGAATTATGGCCAAAAAGTTCAACCTTGGTTTCATCAGACCATAACACCTTTCCCCACATGCTTTTGGGAGACTTCAGATGTGTTTTTGCAAAATGTAGCCTGGCTTGGGTGTTTTTCTTCGTAAGAAAAGGCTTTCGTCTTGCCACTCTACCCCATAGCCCAGACATATGAAGAATACAGGAGATTGTTGTCACATGTACCACACAGCCAGTACTTGCCAGATATTCCTGCAGCTCCCTTAATGTTGCTGTAGGCCTCTTGGTAGCCTCCCAGACCAGTTTTCTTCTCGTCTTTTCATCAATTTTGGAGGGAGTTCCAGTTCTTGGTAATGTCACTGTTGTGCCATATTTTCTCCACTTGATCATGACTGTCTTCACTGTGTTCCATGGTATATCTAATGCCTTGGAAATTCTTTTGTACCCTTCTCCTGACTGATACCTTTTAACAATGAGATCCCTCTGATGCTTTGGAAGCTCTCTGTGGACCATGGCTTTTGCTGTGGGATGCGACTAAATATATTTCAGGAAAGACCAACTAGGGCAGCTGAACTTTGTTTGGGGCTAATCAGAGGCACTTTAAATTATGGCAGGTGTATGCTGACTCCTATTTAACACAATTTGGAATGTGATTGCTTAATTCTGAACACAGCTACATCCCCAGTTATAAGAGGGTGTACAGACTTATGCAACCACATTATTTTTACTTTTTATTTTTCTTCCCTCCACCTAAAAGATTTCAGTTTGTTTTTCAATTGAGTTGTACAGTTTATAGGTCACATTAAAGGTGGAAAAAGTTCTGAAATTATTTATCTTTGTCTCATTTTTTTACAGCACAGAAACCTGACATTTTAACAGGGGTGTGTAGACTTTTTATATCCACTGTATTGAATGGATTGGATACTCAGCCTGCGTGTATTCCAACCTTGGCTTTGCATTAAAGCTGTGTAATACAGCATGCATAAGCTTAAAGGAAGCCATGTTTGATAATGGGTATGGAATGAAGAACGAGGCATTTGTGGCCATATTTGTGTGTCCCAGCTCAACTTCCCAGAATGCAGTGTAATAACTGTTTTTCTCGGAACTCTGAGCTGGAAGCAGGTTTTTTACTTGCTTTAGACATTCAGATGTGAACACAGATGTACTTTTTATTTACTATATATATATATATATATATATATATATATATATATACACAAATGTACATATATATATGTATGCATATATATATATACATATAGTACTCTACATTGAGTCTGCGGAGTCAACCAAGAGACTATGTAAAAACACTCTGCACAATATGTACTAAGAATCTACAAAAAATTCTATATAGATACTAGAGACTTGTCCATCAAAAATGATGGCAAAAATATTTAAAGCCTTGCAATGCTGTTTTTTGCCACACAATGCGAGGCTCTTCCCCCTCTAACTTGCGACCCTCACGATGAGCGCCTTCATTGCAGGCTGCATCTAATGCTGCGAGCATGCGCAAGCCCTTAACTTTGCGAGCGTTCCAGACAAACGATCTCACCCCTGTGTCTCTTTTCCCCTCTCTCCCTCCCCTGGGTCTCTTCCCCCTCTCCTGTGTCTCTTTCCCCCCTCTCCCTCCCCTTCGTCTCTTCCCCTTCTCCCCCCCCTCGTGTCTCTTTGCCCTGCTCTCCCTCCCCTGGGTCTCTTCTCCCCCTCTCACCCCTGTGTCTTTTTCCCCCGTCTCCCTCCCCTGTATCTCTTTCCTTCCCTGTGCTTGTTTTGCCATTTACGGCTGTGAAAACATTTGCGGGCTTGGTGAAATTGATCAACGGCCCCCCTTTTTTTTTTTTTTTATCCGGTAACTCAGAAGCCATTGGGAGGCCGCCAAAAGACGCCAATTGAATAGCAAATTATCTTTCAACCTCACTTATGGAGGCAGGGAGCCCATAAGTGAGGTTGCTATCTAGTTTCCTATTCAATTGGTATCTTTTGGCGCCCATTTTTTTTTTTTTTTTTTAAGCCTGTATATCGGAAGCCATTCGGAGCCTCCCCACCCCCCCTCTAACTTGCAGGCCTTGCAATGAGCGCCATCGGAGCTCATTGCGAGCCTCTCCCCCTCTCTATTTTACGGGCTTCGCAATGAGCGCCAAAGGGGCTCATCGCGAGCACCGCAATGAGCGCCTTCGGCGTTCATTGTGCATGCACAAGCCTGAACATCAAAGACTGCACAGACAACTGAACATAGCATATGACACCGTCACTTATGATGGGCAAGTTACTAGTATGTATATATTAATACTCTGTAGAAATGTCCTACCGATATGCACTCGGACCCTATTCTCTGTCTATTATGCAACCCATAAACATACAGATCAGATTATTTCAGATCTATCAGTTACTTTGAATACATGAATTCTGATACAAGCACAGACAGGAGCGGCAGCACTTGATCTGCCCCCCTCCCCTTCCCCCTGGGTCTTTTCTGCATCTTATTTCTGTGTCGCAAACATTAACATAAACAAATGATCCACAAATAAACCAACCCTGCAACATACGGCTATCTGCCAAAATCACCCATGCAACACAGCTATCTGCCAGCATTAACACTGCTACACACAGCTATCTGTCAGCATTAACCCTATAACACAACTATCCTTTACCATTAACCCTGCAACACACAGCTATCTACCAGTATTAGCCAAACAAAGAACAAGTATCTGTTATCATTAACCATGAAACACACGGTTATCTGCCAGCAATAACCCAGCAACACACAGCTATCTACCAGTATTAATAAAACAAGGCACAGCTATCTGCCAGCATTAACTATGCAACACACAACTATCTGCCAGCATTACCCCTGCAACACACAGCTATCTGCCAATGCCAGCATTAAGCCTTGAATACACAGCTATCTGCCAGCATTCACCATACAATACACAGCTATCTACCAGCATTAACCATTCCACACACAGCTATCTGCCAGCATTCACCATACAATACACAGCTATCTACCAGCATTAACCATTCCACACACAGCTATCTGCCAGCATTACCCCTGCAACACACAGCTATCTGCCAGCATTAACCATACAATACACAGCTATCTACCAGCATTAACCATACCACACACAGCTATCTGCCAGCATTACCCCTGCAAAACACAGCTATCTGCCAGCATTCACCATACCACACACAGCTATCTGCCAGCATTAACCATACAATACACAGCTATCTGCCAGCATTCACCATACAACACACAGCTATCTGCCAATGCCAGCATTAACCATACCACACACAGCTATCTGCCAGCATTCACCATACAATACACAGCTATCTACCAGCATTAACCATTCCACACACAGCTATCTGCCAGCATTACCCCTGCAACACACAGCTATCTGCCAGCATTAACCATACAATACACAGCTATCTACCAGCATTAACCATACCACACACAGCTATCTGCCAGCATTACCCCTGCAAAACACAGCTATCTGCCAGCATTCACCATACCACACACAGCTATCTGCCAGCATTCACCATACCACACACAGCTATCTGCCAGCATTAACCATACAATACACAGCTATCTGCCAATGCCAACATTAAGCCTTGAATACACAGCTATCTGCCAGCATTAACCATACCACACACAGCTATCTGCCAGCATTAACCATACAATACACAGCTATCTGCCAGCATTAACCATACCACACACAGCTATCTGCCAGCATTAACCATACCACACACAGCTATCTGCCAGCATTAACCATACCACACACAGCTATCTGCCAGCATTAACCATACCACACACAGCTATCTGCCAGCATTAACCATACCACACACAGCTATCTGCCAGGCAGCAAAAGTTACATAAAAGCATCTATTCGTGTTATAAATATAAAGGTATAGGTAAAATATTAATGCTATAAATTGCTTGTTGAAAATCTATTTAGCACCATAAAAGGCCATTGCACTGTAGAATGTTATATAGTGAAAACCTTTCCACCACCCTATGTTATCTCTGCTGGCACATGCTCACATCCTAAGTACTACCTAAGTATTACTATAATATATGATTTTATTTATAATAGTCTAATGATATTTATAGAGATATATTGGGTATTTTATAATCGTGATACACTATTATTATTATTTTGTAGTTTTATTGTACTTGGTTATATGTAATTCAATATAATTGAACTACTGTAGTTGTTGTTATGATTAGACAAACACTATTAAAACCAAAAGAAATACGAAGGTGGTCAATATATTCAGCAGGAAAAGCTACTGAGAATTTGAGCATGTGCAACCCTGGAGCGGCAATGGGAATACCTATGTGAAATTGACTAGCACTTTGTCTCCAGGCTGAAACGTCCTTAATTGTGCACTGCTCTTACAGTATAACTCTCTTGGCATCATACCTACAAGATCAAACATTTAGTGTCCCCTTTTCTGGCACCACTTCTTCACCTCACCCTCTGTATGTTGGCCTACCCCAAAGGTTCAGTCCTATGACCCTCCTCTTCTCCATCTATACTTCTTCACTTAGATCCTTAATGAAATATTTTGGATTTCAATATCATTTTTGTGCAGATGACACTCACATTTACCTCTCAACGCCAGATCTCTCCCCCTCTATTCTAGAATGAGTTTACAACTGCCTCTCTGGCATATCCTCCTGGATGTCCGCCCACCATGTCAAACTTAACATGTAAAAAACTGAGCTCCTTATTTTCCCACCCTCTACTACAGCTTCCATTCCTCAAATATATCTCACTGTTGACAATGCAATTATTACTCCTCTTGGGGTTCTTCTTGATCCTGCCCTCTCTTTCATTCCTTATATATATTCACCAATCAAATCTTGTAAATTTTATTTAAAAAAATATCTCCAAAATACGTAAATATTTAACACAAGACACAACTAAAATTTTAATTCATTCGCTCATTATATCTCGCCTCAACTACTGCAACTCACTTCTTGCTGGCCTCCACCCCACACCCTTGTCACAACTCCAATCTATAATAAATGCATCCACTAAAATCATCTACAATACCCAACCCTCAGTGTCTGCAGTACCTGTCAGTCATTCCACTGGCTTCCCATAACCTCCAGAATAAAATAAAAAATCATGACCCTAATGTATAAAGCCCTCAACAATAATGTACCCCCTTATATTTCTGCTCTTGTCTCAGAATAATTGTCACCCTTCCCCTCTGTTCTGCTAATGACCTTCTCCTTTCCTCTCTTATCAACTCCTCTCATTCCTGCCTTCAGGACTTTTCTCTTGCTGCCCCTATTCTTAGAAACTCCTAACCTTACTCCACTAGACTTTCCTACTGTCATAAGTCCTTCAAAAGCTCACTAAAACACATCTTTTTAATGATGCTTATCACCTTCATACTTAATATGTCCAATGTATCTATCACCTTTCAAATCCATTAGACTATAAGTTTGCAAGTTTTTAATTCTATAGGATGCTTGAAAAAGTGTTCTATATTGATATTGTCTTTTGTGTTCGTCCTATGTCTGGCGCTGCAGAATATGTTGGTGCATTATGAATATAAGAAAATAATTAATAAATAAATCGTTTTTTTATAGCATATATACTTTTTTTGTATATGCAAACGGGCCTCTTTTATGTCACCTTGGTTACATTTTGCCCAGGTCAAGACCAGCATACTTTCAGGGTGTGGCAGGCTGCTATGGAATAATATATGGATATACAAAGACATATCTATATCCTGTGAAATTTTAATCTGTAAGTATATTTGACACTTTCTGACACTGTATAGGGTATACATACATATCAGAAAAAAACACATATAAATGCGTAGTAATCTTATGTTGGGGACATTGTAATAGGAAAGGAGGAGGTATAACTTGGGACTAGGAGGCATATATTTGTCTGTGGTCACATACAGTAGTTATATCTACCAGTACAGCTATCTTCCTGCACGTATTCACAGATAACCCACCCTTTCAAACCACCCCCCATAGATCATCACCCCTTTCAGATCATTCAAGCTCTCTCAGCACCCCAACACAGATATCACATATTTTCTGTCATTGCAAATCTACATAACCTTTACAGATAACCCACTATTTCCCTGCAACTGCTCAAAGATTATCATCTTATACATCTTACATCCTCCTTCATAGACCATCATCCACTACAGATCATACACCAGCACCCCAGCATCATACCTTAAAGGATATCTACTCTCTCTATGGATCCCCTCATATATCATCACACCATCCCGATAATACACAATCTCCATGTATCTTCTCATCACCTTACAGATCTCATATCTTCCATCTGCACCCCCTCATAGATCATCACCATACAGATCTTATATCTTCTTCCTGCACCCCCTCATAAATCATCACCTTACAGATCTTATATCTTCTTCCTGCACCCCCTCATAAATCATCACCTTACAGATCTTATATCCTCCTACTGAACCTCACTGAGCATCACCTTATAGATCTTATATCCTCCTACTGCACCTCACTGAGCATCACCTTATAGATCTAATATTCTTCTACTGCAACCTCTCCTAAATCATCATCTTACACATTGTATATCTTTCTACGGCACCTCCTCATAGAACATCCCCTTACAGATCTTATATCCACCTACTGCACCTCCTCATAAAATGTCACTCAAACAGTGATTTTATTTCCTCCTATTGACCTTATAGATAACCATCCCTTACAGATCTTATATAGTCCTACTGCAACCCCTCCCAAATCAACATCTTACACATTGTATATCTTTCTACTGCACCTCCTCATAGATCCTCACCTTACAGATCTTATATCCACCTACTGCACCTCCTCATAAAACATCACCCCTCACAGGTCTTGTGTTGTTCTACTGCACCTCCTCAAAGATAATCACTATAAATCTTATATCCTCCTACTGCAACCCCTCAAAGATTATCACATTATATATAGCTTCTGCACATCACTCCTTACAGACCTTATATGCTTCCACTTCCTCAAAGATCATTATCTAACTTATATCCTCCTACTGCAACCCATTATAGAACATCACCTTATAGATCTTACATTCTCCTAATTTACCTCCTCATAAAGCAACACCTTAAAGATCTTTTATCCTTCTACTGCTATCATCATATACCATCACCTTACATATCTCATATACTCATACTGCACCTCAAAAAACATAACCTCCTTACAGATATTGTATCCTTATACTGCACCTCATAGATTATCACGTTTCAGATCTTATATCCTTCTACTGCACTTCATCATTGATCAACACCCCTTTGAGATCACTCACTCTCCCTACACCTCACTTACAGATCACATGCCTCTTTCTGTACCCTCTCATATACCATCACCATGCACCCCCTCATATATCAGCACCCATAGACATTATCCACCCTCTCCATTCACACCCTCATAGATTAACACTTTTCCAGATCTCACATCCTGTCCCCCCAACCCTAATAGATTAATTTACACACTCTCCCTCAGCCCTCTCACATATAATCACCCCTTCCACGTCACACACCATCTTCTTCTACCCTACATAGACCATCACCATTTACAAATCAAACACCCTCTTCCTGCACATCCTCATAGATAATCACACTTACAGATCATCCACTCTCTCCCCGCACCTCTGTATATATATATATATATATATATATATATATATCCACACCTTGTGCATACCCACCCAACCCTAATCCCTTTCTATATCCCATTTACAAATGACTGTTTAATGAAAACACTTGTGTAGTTGCATTTGATCCCCAAATTTCCTTTAAAAAAAAAAAGACATTAATAAATTAATGAACATCGAACACTATTAAGCGCTCCTATGATGGGGGTCGCAGACCCCTGGTAAGGTGATGTACGATGTAATGCCTTTAATCAGTCCTTGTCATTTGAGGCGGTTTCCTGTTTAATGGGATATCTGTCTCTCATCTCTCACACTCCTGATTTGCAAGTCCAACACATGATTGCATTTGGATATTTCAATTCTAGAGACAAACACGCAGAGAGGCAGCGCACCCAGGGCTCTTGCAACATTTGCAGCTTTAATGGAGGGCGGAGAGACTAAGAGAGTAATTCTGCATCTTTTAGGATGAGCAGAGGGGGGTTTTGGCCCTAGAACGTGGCTCTCTTTGTAAAGAGCACAGAATGTGTGCTGTATCCTACACGCTCCACTAAATCTGTATATGATCAGGCAAGGAGCATCTTTTACATCTGGAGAGATGCGCCCCCCTCCCCCCCAGCGCTGGAGGGGTTAATGAGCCGTGGGTACAGGAATAATTAGCAACAGCGCAGGCTTGTGACAACGAATCCTGCGAAAACAGATCTGGATCTGCTGAGGGTGGAGTGTAGAGGAGGTGACAGAGAAGGGGTTAATTGAGCTAATTAGCAGACAATGAATGAGGCCTGCCATTGGGTCAAGAGTCCCAGTGAGAGTCCTAGAGGTCTGACCTCCTGATTAATGGGATCACTTGTAGAGGGCACACGTTAGAGTGGCGGGTACATGTCACCCCTCTGAGCAGAACAATGCGCAGAACAGCAGGGGCAGTGCCCCCAATATAATGACATCCTGACCTGAGACTCAGTAGAGCATTCCTTCACAATACAACTCACCCCTACACTGACTGACAATGCAACTCACACACACATAGGGCCCCTACACTGACTGACAATGCAACTCACACACACATAGGGCTCCTACACTGACTATGCAACTCACACACACATAGGGCCCCTACACTGACTGACAATGCAACTCACACACACATAGGGCCCATACACTGACTGACAGTGCAACTCACACACACATAGGGCCCATACACTGACTGACAATGCAACTCACACACACATGGGGCTCCTACACTGACTGACAATGCAACTCACACACACATAGGGCTCCTACACTGACTGACAATGCAACTCACACACACATAGGGCTCCTACACTGACTGACAATGCAACTCA
This sequence comes from Discoglossus pictus, assembly GCA_027410445.1. NCBI lineage: Eukaryota > Metazoa > Chordata > Amphibia > Anura > Alytidae > Discoglossus > Discoglossus pictus. Next base: position 129,855,253 of record CM050169.1, on the reverse strand, counting down.
CACACACATAGGGCTCCTACACTCACTGACAATACAACTCACACACACATAGGGCCCCTACACTGACTGACAATGCAACTCACACACACATAGGGCCCATACACTGACTGACAGTGCAACTCACACACACATAGGGCCCATACACTGACTGACAATGCAACTCACACACACATGGGGCTCCTACACTGACTGACAATGCAACTCACACACACATAGGGCTCCTACACTGACTGACAATGCAACTCACACACACATAGGGCTCCTACACTGACTGACAATGCAACTCACACACACATAGGGCCCATACACTGACTGACAATGCAACTCACACACACATAGGGCCCATACACTGACTGACAATGCAACTCACACACACATGGGGCTCCTACACTGACTGACAATGCAACTCACACACACATGGGGCTCCTACACTGACTATGCAACTCACACACACATAGGGCCCCTACACTGACTGACAATGCAACTCACACACACATAGGGCTCCTACACTGACTGACAATGCAACTCACACACACATAGGGCTCCTACACTGACTGACAATGCAACTCACACACACATAGGGCTCCTACACTGACAATGCAACTCACACACACATAGGGCCCCTACACTGACTGACAATGCAACTCACACACACATAGGGCTCCTACACTGACTGACAATGCAACTCACACACACATGGGGCTCCTACACTGACTGACAATGCAACTCACACACACATAGGGCTCCTACACTGACTGACAATGCAACTCACACACACATGGGGCTCCTACACTGACTGACAATGCAACTCACACACACATAGGGCTCCTACACTGACTGACAATGCAACTCACACACACATAGGGCTCCTACACTGACTATGCAACTCACACACACATAGGGCCCCTACACTGACTGACAATGCAACTCACACACACATAGGGCCCCTACACTGACTGACAATGCAACTCACACACACATAGGGCTCCTACACTGACTGACAATGCAACTCACACACACATAGGGCTCATACAGTGACTGACAGTGCAACTCACACACACATAGGGCTCATACACTGACTGACAATGCAACTCACACACACATAGGGCTCCTACACTGACTGACAATGCAACTCACACACACATAGGGCTCCTACACTGACTGACAATGCAACTCACACACACATAGGGCTCCTACACTGACTGACAATGCAACTCACACACACATAGGGCTCCTACACTGACTGACAATGCAACTCACACACACATAGGGCTCCTACACTGACTGACAATGCAACTCACACACACATAGGGCTCCTACACTGACTGACAATGCAACTCACACACACAAAGGGCTCCTACGCTGACTGACAGTGCAACTCAAGAACACATAGAGCTCCTACACTGACTGACAGTGCAACTCACACACACATAGGGCTCCTACACTGACTGACAATGCAACTCACACACACATAGGGTTCATACAGTGACTGACAGTGCAACTCAAGCACACATAGGGCTCCTACACTGACTGACAATGCAACTCACACACACATAGGGTTCATACAGTGACTGACAGTGCAACTCAAGCACACATAGGGCTCCTACACTGACTGACAATGCAACTCACACACACATAGGGCTCCTACACTGACTGACAATGGAACTCACACACACATAGGGCTCCTACACTGACTGACAATGCAACTCCCACACAAACACATAGGGCTCCTACACTGACTGACAATGCAACTCACACACACATGGGGCTCCTACACTGACTGACAGTGCAACTCACGCATACATAGGGCTCCTACACTGACTGACAATGGAACTCACACACACATAGGGCTCCTTCACTGACTGACAATGCAACTCACACACAAACACATAGGGCTCCTACACTGACTGACAATGCAACTCACACACACATGGGGCTCCTACACTGACTGACAATGCAACTCACACACACATAGGGCCCATACACTGACTGACAATGCAACTCACACACACATAGGGCCCATACACTGACTGACAATGCAACTCACACACACATAGGGCCCATACACTGACTGACAAAGCAACTCTCACACACATAGGGCTCATATAGTGACTGACAATGCAATTCACACACACACACACACACACATAGGGCTCATACACTGACTGACAATACAATTCACACTCAAGAAGGGACCTTACACTGACTGACAATGCAACTCACACACACATAGGGCTCATACACTGACTGACAATGCAACTCACACACACATAGGGCTCATACAGTGACTGACAATGCAACTCACACACACATAGGGCTCCTACACTAATAATACAACTTGGACACCCAGGGCTCCTACACTGACTGATAATACAACTCACAAACACATAGGGCTCTTACACTGACTGACAATACAGCTTATACACACATAGAGCTCATACACTGACTGATAATACAACTCCAAAACACATAGGCTCATCCAGTGACTGATAATACAACTCTCACACACATAGGGCTCCTACACTGACTGATAATACAACTCAAACACACATAGGGCTCTTACACTGACTGACAATACAGCTTATACACACATAGGGCTCATCCAGTGACTGATAATACAACTCACACACACATAGGGCTCCTACACTGACTGATAATACAACTCAAACACACATAGGGCTCTTACACTGACTGACAATACAGCTTATACACACATAGAGCTCATACACTGACTGATAATACAACTCAAACACACATAGGGCTCATCCAGTGACTGATAATACAACTCACACACACATAGGGCTCCTACACTGACTGATAATACAACTCAAACACACATAGGGCTCTTACACTGACTGACAATACAGCTTATACACACATAGGGCTCATCCAGTGACTGATAATACAACTGACAAACACATAGGCTCCTACACTGACTGATAATACAACTCAAACACACATAGGGCTCTTACACTGACTGACAATACAGCTTATACACACATAGGGCCCATACACTGACTGATAATACAACTCAAACACACATAGGGCTCTTACACTGACTGACAATACAGCTTATACACACATAGGGCTCATACACTGACTGATAATACAACTCAAACACACATAGGGCTCCTACACTGACTGACAATACAGCTTATACACACATAGGGCTCATACACTGACTGATAATACAACTCAAACACACATAGGGCTCTTACACTGACTGACAATACAGCTTATACACACATAGGGCTCATACACTGACTGATAATACAACTCAAACACACATAGGGCTCATCCAGTGACTGATAATACAACTCACACACACATAGGGCTCATCCAGTGACTGATAATACAACTCACACACACATAGGGCTCATACACTGACTGATAATACAACTCAAACACACATAGGGCTCCTACACTGACTGACAATACAGCTTATACACACATAGGGCTCATACACTGACTGATAATACAACTCAAACACACATAGGGCTCTTACACTGACTGACAATACAGCTTATACACACATAGGGCTCATACACTGACTGATAATACAACTCAAACACACATAGGGCTCATCCAGTGACTGATAATACAACTCACACACACATAGGGCTCATCCAGTGACTGATAATACAACTCACACACACATAGGGCTCCTACACTGACTGATAATACAACTCACACCACACTGAAAGCTCTATTAAATTTGAAACCCGTAGCGGCATCGGCCCACCCAAAACGGGTGCAGGCTTGAAATTCGGCTGCGTTGCAGAGCTATGAAATTTCACCATGCCGCTTGTTACGGGTCGGAGACGCAAATCCGTAAAACATTTGCCGCACTTGGATGTGCCGCTGTGAACATGATCAATTAGTCAAACTCGTAGTTACGGGTTTAGACAGAGCCAATTGCAAAAGAGATTGTCATCATTATGTTACTGAAAAATGGAGGTTAGATTTCAAATCCTTACAGGTTTCAATTACGAGTTTGATCGGACCCGCATTCCAGAAATAATGAAATATTAATAAATCAGTAAATATGATATTCTATCACATGCGAGTTCCATTATATGTATTAACACACTGATTGCCGGGATCGATATAACACGGAAATTACAGATGAAATAAAGTATTTTATATTGCGGATAGCTTGAGAATGTTGTGCTATTTATGTTAATACCTAAGATCACTTTCCCTTCAGTTATAAGTACAGTAGTGTGTGTATATTTCCATTTATAGTGCTAGGGATAGGACTTTAATCCCCTTGCGGGTCCCCTCTAGTACTTGTTGGCTTTTTGGTTCCATTTGCAGGTTTGAACGCCAGTGGATTCGTAGCAATTTAATAGTGTGATTGTAACGTAACAGTTACAGGCTTTACATATCAAAGGATTTGCAGCCGCAAGGTTCAATTCTCGACATCCCATAGTTTTTTTTTTACCCTTACCCTGCAAGTCGTTGGTGGGTTGCTTTACGGGGCCAATTTAATAGCCGATACATTATGGGCTACGGTTTTACACAGGGAGGGAATGTAATAGGGCTGATAGAGGGCCTACACTGATTGACAATACAACTCACACACACATAGGGCTCCTACACTGATTGACAATGCAACTCACACACACATAGGGCTCCTACACTGACTGACAATGCAACTCACACACACATAGGGCTCCTACACTGACTGACAATGCAACTCACACACACATAGGGCTCATACACTGACTGACAATACAACTCACACACACATAGGGCTCCTACACTGACTGACAATGCAACTCACACACACATAGGGCTCATACACTGACTGACAATGCAACTCACACACACATAGGGCTCCTACACTGACTGACAATGCAACTCACACACACATAGGGCTCCTACACTGACTGACAATGCAACTCACACACACATAGGGCTCCTACACTGACTGACAATGCAACTCACACACACATAGGGCTCCTACACTGACTGACAATACAACTCACACACACATAGGGCTCCTACACTCACTGACAATACAACTCACACACACATAGGGCTCCTACACTGACTGACAATACAACTCACACACACATAGGGCTCCTACACTGACTGACAATGCAACTCACACACACATAGGGCTCATACACTGACTGACAATGCAACTCACACACACATAGGGCTCCTACACTCACTGACAATACAACTCACACACACATAGGGCTCCTACACTGACTGACAATACAACTCACACACACATAGGGCTCCTACACTGACTGACAATACAACTCACACAGAAGAAGGGACCTTACTCTTATTGACAATGCAACTCACACAACTGAGTAATCCTACAACTCTCACAAACATAATTCTACTACACTGGCACTTCACTTATACAAACACAGCTCTCCTACACTGATTAGCCCTACAATTCACTCACACAGTATGATGTCTGACACTACAACTCCCACTTCTCATACAAAGTTTTCTAACAGTGACTGTTCCCTACAACACACACAGTGCTCCTACAGTGATTGGCGCTACAACTCTCATACACAGTGCTACTATACTGCCTGGCCCAACAAGTCACAGACACACACAGTACTCCTATAGTAACTGGGCCTACAACACACACAGTGCTCCTACAGTGATTGGCGCTACAACTCTCATACACAGTGCTACTATACTGCCTGGCCCAACAAGTCACAGACACACACAGTACTCCTATAGTAACTGGGCCTACAACACACACAGTGCTCCTACAGTGATTGGCGCTACAACTCTCATACACAGTGCTACTATACTGCCTGGCCCAACAAGTCACAGACACACACAGTACTCCTATAGTAACTGGGCCTACAACACACACAGTGCTCCTACAGTGATTGGCGCTACAACTCTCATACACAGTGCTACTATACTGCCTGGCCCAACAAGTCACACACACACAGTACTCCTATAGTAACTGGGCCTACAACATATACAAAGTGCTCCTACTGTGACTGACCTGCAACTCAAATAAAGTACTCTAATGTGACTGTCCGTACAACACACTAACAGTGTTCCTACAGTGACTGACCTACAACATACTGATGCATAAATTACTTATATAAAACACAATGGTACACAACATACAGTTACACAAGATTGTGATACATTACATATTGTTATGCAACACTACAATAATACAAAACAAGCTTTTAGATAGCACACTGATAAATAACAAATCACAACATTCAGATACACAACACACTGATACAGAACACAGTATGATACAATATGCCAATATATAATGCACTAATTTACAACATCATGATACACAACACGACTGATATATACAATACATTGACAAACAGCATTCTTATATATTACACAATGATACACAACACACTGAAACACGCATGGTGAGACAGGTCACACGACACAATGACACAGAACACAGTGATATACAACACAATCGTACACAACGTAGTGACATACAATCTATACACAACACAAATATAAATAAAACACTGATATCCAACATAAGGGCTCACAACACAATGATATACAACACAAATATACATAAAACGCGGATACACATCATAAAAGCACAGTTATACACAACATAAAGATAGACACAACACAGTGCTACACAACATACTGACAAACACCCTATACATAACACAAATATACATAAAACACTGGTACACAGCACACTGATACACAAAACATATTCACAAAAACACTGATACACAACACATATATACATAAAACACTGATATACACCACAATGGCACACAACACAAAAAAAACACAATACAAATATGCTTAAAGATACCGCAATGATTAACGCAATGATACACAACATAATGATACACAAAGTGTCAACTCTCATTCTATTTCCAGATACACCCAGAATTTTCTCTCCCCATCTGCTGTGCGCCTCCCTCCTCTTGTGTATAAATTAACGAGCCTACAACACAGATCTCAAGGAACATGAATATTCAGATTGAATGCAGAAATATATCCAATTATTTATTCATAGCCACAATGCATAAGTCCACTGACTTAAAATTAATTTAAAAAAAAAAAAACAGAGTGCAAGCTTCTGAGCTCAGAGATCACTATACACACACAAAGCTTGCTATAATCTGCAGGAGATTGTACTGACAGATGAAATCTGCGTCTGATCTGTTTATGTAAAATAATGGGGTGTGAGCTGCAGCCAGCCAGCGGAGCAGGAAGGAGCTCGCTATGCACAGCTCATTATAGGAATGTAATTATATATACACACACGTCTCTGTGACATGCTCATACATTCACGCGCCTACCGTGTCACCAGAAATAAACCCACCCAGCACATGAAGGGTTAAGGCACTCTCACCCCACAAAAATGCCAAGCACATGAAAATTGAAATGCGCCCCCTTACCTCCCCCCCCATAACAGTGGTGTAAATATTTGTGTACACAGTGCCGAATATGACAGAGTGCTTGTTCCCTGACAATTTGCCACTGCGGGATTTTCAATATTCTGCATTTACTCTGATATATCCCCCGCCACCAGTGTGGGCTGTAGATTGCAAGCTCTCTAAATTTGAAATTAAATCTCACGCTAAACTCTCTGCATTTTTTCGTCCGGAGGGAGGTTTCAAAAATAGTTAAAAACAACAATTTCAAATGGCCATAAACTCTGAAATTTCAACCCAATTTTTGGGTAAATTAACCGAATTGCTACAAGAGAAATGCTTTTTATTTCGCTTTTTTTTATTCTGATATGATATGGCTTCCAGGAGCTGATGGGTTAATCAATGAGAGTGGTTTAATTGTAGTAAACACTTGTTATTCAATTATTAAAGTCGTTTACATCCAAAATGGAGCTCTTGTTATTGTTAACAAGCCTGTTCCGTGTCCTAGTGGCCTGAACAAGGTAGAAGTGAAATCTGGTAAAAGACGATTAGATCCCTATACAAGTGTGATATGGGGATTGAGAGTGGGATAGGGAAGGGGGTCTGGTATGGAGAAGCACGTCTGATATAGAGGGGAGGGAGGCAAATATGGGGGAGTAAGTCTGGGAGGGTGGGGCAAGTAGAAGAGTCTGACATAGGAAACATGTATTACATGGGTAGAGGGTATCTGATCTAGGAAGGAATAGTGCGGGGGATCAAATCTGATAACGAGTGAGTCTGAATAGAGGGAGGCAGTCTGATATGTGGGGTACAAGTCTGATATGGAGGGGCTGGAGCCTAATATGGGAGAAGGGTGTGATATGGAGAAGCATATCTGACAGGAAAGGTTTGATATGGCAGATTGTCTTATATAGAAAGAGAGAGTCTGATAAGGGTAGTGTGTCTGATATAGGGGGAAGGTATATGATACAGTTGGAGCTTTCCTGATATGGGGGTGTATATCTGATATTGAGTTGTGTGTTTGACATGGAGGTTGTGTCTGATATAGGGGTGCATATTTGATATGGGGGTTGTGTTTGATATGGGATTACAGGTCTGATAAGGGAGTGCAGACCTGATATGGGGCTTTGTCTGAAATGGGGGACTGATATAGGAAAGCTAGTCTGATATGGGGGAGCATGTGTCATGTGGGGGGTTGAATCTTAGGTAGAGGCATGCAGTTTGATGTGGGGAGCTTGTCTTATATGATATGGGAACTGTCTGATATGAGGTGCATGATTGATATAGGTCTGTGTCTGATATATAAATGTCTGATATGGGACCGCAGGTCTGATATAGGGCTGTGTGCGATATGGGGGTGAATATCTGTTATTGGGGTGCATGTCTGTTAGGGGGCTGTGTCATATATAAGGGTGTGTATCTGATATTGGGAAAAAGAGTAGGATATGGGGAGCATGTGAGACGTAGGGGGAGAGGGGTGCAGTCTGATACGGGGGAGCGAGTATAATATGGGGGATCAAGTCTGATATAGGGGAGTAAGTCTGACATGCTAAGACAGAGTGATATAGGGGATTGAATTTTATTTAAGGGAGCTGGCTCTTACAAGGGGGGAGTGTGTCTCATATAGTGGACCATATGGGAGAAACTGTCTGACATTAGAGGGCCATTCTGATATTGGCCTGTCTGATATAGGAAAGTGTGTCTGATATGAGGGCAGCATGTCTAATATGGAGGATGTGTCTGATATGAGGGCAGCATGTTTAATATGGAGGATGTGTCTGATATGAGGGCAGCATGTCTAATATGGAGGATGTGTCTGATGTGAGGGCAGCATGTCTAATATGGAGGATGTGTCTGATATGAGGGCAGCATGTCTAATATGGAGGATGTGTCTGATATGAGGGCAGCATGTCTAATATGGAGGATGTGTCTGATGTGAGGGCAGCATGTCTAATATGGAGGATGTGTCTGATATGAGGGCAGCGTGTCTAATATGGAGGATGTTTCTGATATGAGGGCAGCATGTCTAATATGGAGGATGTGTCTGATATGAGGGCAGCATGTCTAATATGGAGGATGTGTCTGATATGAGGGCAGCATGTCTAATATGGAGGATGTGTCTAATATGAGGGCAGCATGTCTAATATGGAGGATGTGTCTGATATGAGGGCAGCATGTCTAATATGGAGGATGTGTCTGATATGAGGGCAGCATGTCTAATATGGAGAATGTGTCTGATATGAGGGCAGCATGTCTAATATGGAGGATGTGTCTGATATGAGGGCAGCATGTCTAATATGGAGGATGTGTCTGATATGAGGGCAGCATGTCTAATATGGAGGATGTGTCTGATATGGGTGGGGATATAGGCGTGAGTTTGATATAGGGGTATCAGAGTGATCTTGGTGGCAGTTATTTCAATTTAAGTAGAAGTTTTGATCTGGGGGAAAGAGATCTGGAAGGAGTCTGAGGAATAATAATCTAAATTTGGAAGGAGTAGGATCTATGGAATAATATATATTTTTATTGAGAAACAGCAGGTATGAGATAATATAAGATAATACAATGAAGCCCAGTGTCATTATTCTACACAATTCCCTTTGGAATGCAAATGATGCTGTTGGTAATTTAACCTCTGCTGTGCCTGGTGCCTCCCCTCCACATGCTAGGAGTGTGAGAGCCGCAGGTCTGGGCTTGTCCCAGGTTAGGTCCCGTCTCCTCCACCTGTCGTGTGTACATGTCGCTCCTGGCAACGCAAACTAACGGCCGTGTTGTAACTGGGGGGCAAACAAAGGGCTCACAGACTGGACAGGTAACTGCCAGGGGATACAGAAAGAGGGGAAGGGGTGACATATGGGTGGAAGGTGAGAAAGGGAGGGAGAGAGGGGTGAAGCCAAAAAAGTATTGGGTATTATAGGATTGTTACTGCTCTGTATAGTACATGGAGACACTGCTCTGTATATTAGGTAGGGGCACTGCCACTCTGCCCTATATATTACCTGGGACCCTTCTCTGAGTGTTACAGGAGTCCATTGCTCTGCATATTATAGGGGGCACTGGGTATTATAGGATTGTTACTGCTCTTTATAGTACATGGAGGCACTGCTCTGTATATTAGGTAGGGGCACTGCCACGCTGCCCTCTATATTACCTGGGACCCTTCTATGAGTGTTACAGGAGTCCATTGCTCTGCATATTATAGGGGGCACTGGGTATTATAGGATTGTTACTGCTCTGTATAGTACATGGAGACACTGCTCTGTATATTAGGTAGGGGCACTGCCACGCTGCCCTCTATCTTACCTGGGACCCTTCTATGAGTGTTACAGCAGTCCATTGCTCTGCATATTATAGGGGGCACTGGGTATTATAGGATTATTACTGCTCTTTATAGTACATGGAGGCACTGCTCTGTATATTAGGTAGGGGCACTGCCATGCTGCCCTCTATCTTACCTGGGACCCTTCTATGAGTGTTACAGGAGTCCATTGCTCTGCATGTTATAGGGGGCACTGGGTATTATAGGATTGTTACTGCTCTTTATAGTACATGGAGGCACTGCTCTGTATATTAGGTAGGGGCACTGCCATGCTGCCCTCTATCTTACCTGGGACCCTTCTATGAGTGTTACAGGAGTCCATTGCTCTGCATGTTATAGGGGGCTTAGAGGTCTGTATGTGTCTCTGCACTTTACTGCTCTACGTGTTATATGAACCGGCTGCTCTGCATTTTATAGAAGCACAATGCTCTGCATATTACATGACTGCATGTTCTGCATATAAAAGGAGCACACAGTTCTGCATATTACATAGGGACACTGCTCTGCATATTATAAGAGAACAATGCTCTGCAAATTCCACGGGGACAGTGTTCTGCATCTTGCAAGAGAATAATGTGCTGCATATTACATGGGGACAGTGCTCTGCATGGTATAGGAGGACAATGCTCTGCATATTACATGGGGACAGTGCTCTGCATGGTATAGGAGGAAGATGCTCTGCATATTATATGGGGACAGTGCTCTTCATATTATAGGACTACATTGCTCTGCATATTACAGGGAAACAATGTTCTGTATATTACAGGAGCACACTGCTCTATATATTACACAGGGTCACTGCTATTAATATTATAGGAGCACAATGCTCTGCGTATTACATGGGGACAGTACTCTATTGTAGGTTCCTACTGCTCTACATATCACATTGGAACACAATTATCCATATTATATGCTGCTCTGCATAATATAAGGGAACATGTCTCTGCATATTACATGGCACGCCGATCTGCTTATTACATGGGACAATGCGGAACTGAGCTGAACATTTTTAGTGGATAATTTATCTGCAAATAAATGCGGAGTCAATTCATGGACATTGCTCATTGCACATCATATAGAGGCATAGCTCTGCAAAACCCCAAATAGGAATTGCTCTGCACACTGCATCATTCTACAAGATGGCACTCTGAGAGCGCACCCAGTAACTGTGCAGCTAAGGGCACCTCTGTGCTTCAGACCAGCATTTGGGGGGACCCAAGTACACCAGATTTTTTCATCCATGGCTACTACAAAACAGAAGTCTACTCAACGGCCAAATCACAGGTCAATCAAAAGCAACTAATGGAAAATGGATTCATTGCCCTATGGGTGTTGGGGCCATTCTGCGCCCCACGATCCACCCCACAACTCACAACTGCTGATCAATGAAGCCAAACATAAACACTCACTTCCCGTAAACTCATTCAAAATCAAAATTCACAAATTTTACTGTTCCTACAATATTCCAGAAATGTGATTACTGATCCCACCATAATGGGGAAACCATAATGCGACAACCAAACAAAAAAACAAAACAGGAGGAAGTGGGAATAAAATGGAGGTTTTGGCAAACAATAAAGTGTTTGAGTGGGGATAGATAGACAAAGATAGACGGACAGACAGATAGATAGATAGATAGACAAAGATAGACGGACGGACAGACAGACAGATACATAGATAGATAGATAGACAGACAAAGATAGACGGACGGACAGACACATAGATAGATAGATAGATAGATAGATAGATAGATAGATAGATAGATAATGTGTTTGTACAGTAAATACAAATTCAGACAAAGACAAATGTATAACAAAAATAATGAATAAACAAACTAGATTTTTTAGGATTTGAACCAAATTTTTAAGCCCCTGGGATAGAGACATTATACACAATTAAAAATATATATATTTAGGTGCCTGAATATTTTTTTCAAGAATATGTACATTTTCTAATTTTCTGTGTAATGTGTAAATAGATGAATTATTAGAATAATAGATAAATAACATTGAAAAATGAATAGATGGATATGATAGACCAATAACAGATAGATAGATAGATAGATAGATGCGTAAAGAGATAGATAGATAGATAGATAGATGCGTAAAGAGATAGATAGATAGATAGATGCGTAAAGAGATAGATAGATAGATAGATAGATAGATAGATAGATAGATAGATAGATAGATAGATAGATAGATAGATGCGTAAAGAGATAGATAGATAGATAGATAGATAGATAGATAGATGCGTAAAGAGATAGATAGATAGATAGATAGATAGATAGATAGATAGATAGATAGATAGATAGATGCGTAAAGAGATAGATAGATAGATAGATAGATGTGTAGATAGAGATAAATGATTGATTGATAGATTGATAGATAGATATTTAAAAACATATTTAAAAAATACATAAAATACATATTTAATACAATTTGTTCACAATATGAAATACATTTAGTGTGATTACATTGTAAGACATATATTTGGATTCAGTGCACTCACATATACAAATGTCACTGGCCAGGCTGCAAGTGCATTCAGGAGTGAAATGAAAGACACGCAAGGTGGAAGGCACCGAAGGATCAGGAAAAATGCTCCAAAAGTTATTAGTGGTTATTGTTTGGATTCTGGACTTGAGAAAGGTCAGTGTAAGGAGAGATCTGTTCGCTGACATAGATCATTTTGATAATTTTATAATAAATAAACCTTAAAAGCAACAGCTTATGGAACCTTATAAAACTTATATAATCAGCAGACGCAGAGACATGAACAATGAAGCAAGCAATTGACCTAAGAACTAATATATATATTAAGGCGCTATATATTTATAGAGAGAGAGAACGAATTTGGGAAAGTACATTATATTTCCCTCACATCTATATCCTCATACAGAATCTGAGCATGCATTAACACAAATTATGTTATACATATACTAAGGCATATACATATATATATATCTATATATATGTATATATATGTTGTGTGTTTATTACTATGTGTGTTATATGGATTATGTGTGTATGTGTGAATGCACATGAGTGTATATGCATGTAATGTGGATATAATTGCATCTTGCATCTGTTCTTTGTATGTAAATGCACAATCTCTGCACACGCAGATGAGGAGCTGGGAATTTGTTAAACAAACAACAGAGAATGAAATCTACACAGTGAGGCCAGGAACATGGTCACAAAACATTTAGGTGCCAGCTATGGGATATACACTGAGTGGTCATTTCCAGCTGTGGGATATACACTGAGTGGTCATTTAAACCCAGAGATGCCAGCTGTTGGATACATGTTGGGTGGTCATTTAAACCCAGGGGTGCCAACTAAGAGATATACTCTGAGCAGCCATACAAACACAGAAGGGCCAGCTATGGGATATACACTGAGTGGTCATTCAAACCAAGATGGGCCAGCTAAGGAATATACACTGAGTGGTCATTCAAACCCAAAGGTATCAGCTATGGGATATACACTGAGTGGTCATTCAACCCAAAGGGCCATGCTATGGAATATACACTGAGTGGTCATTCAACCCAAAGGGCCATGCTATGGTCCAATACACTTAGTGCACACTCACACCCAGAGGTGCATGCTATGGGCCAATACACTTAGTGCACACTCACACCCAGAGGTGCATGCTATGGGCCAATACACTGAGTGCACACTCACACCCAGAGGTGCATGCTATGGGCCAATACACTGAGTGCACACTCACACCGAGAGGTGATTGCTATGGGCCAACACACTCACACCCAGAGGCGCATGCTATGGGACATTGGGCACACTGAGCAGTCACTCACTCACACTCCATATACCCCAATACCCTCAGTACTCACCTTGTTGTAGTGTACACAGCAGGAGAAGAATTACCAGCAACATTCCATAAATAGAAGCGGAGTTCTGTGGGGTGTAAATCCCTCATACAGACCGGAGTGTGCACTCACTACCCTACAGACTGGAGCTATCACTAGGTATGATACAGACCGGAGTGTGCACTCACTACCCTACAGACTGGAGCTATCACTAGGTATGATACAGCCCGGAGTGTGCACTCACTACGCTACAGACTGGAGCTATCACTAGGTATGATACAGACCGGAGTGTGCACTCACTACCCTACAGACTGGAGCTATCACTAGGTATGATACAGACCGGAGTGTGCACTCACTACCCTACAGACTGGAGCTATCACTATGTATGATACAGACCTGAGTGGGCACTCACTATCCTACACACTGGAGCTCTCACTATGTATAACTCAGATGGAGGGTGCACTCACTACCCTACAGACTGGAGCTATCACTATGTAGGACACAGACCTGAGTGTGCACTCACTACCCTACAGACTGGAGCTATCACTATGTAGGATACAGAGCTGAGTGTGCACTCAATACCCTACACACAGGAGCTACCACTATGTATGATACAGACCTGATTGTGCACTCACTACCCTACACACAGGAGCTACCATTAAGTATGACACACACCAGAGTGTGCACTCACTACCCTACAGACTGGATCTCTCACTAAGTAGGATACAGACCAGTGTGAGCACTCACTATCCTACACACCAGTCCAGTGGAGGGTGCACTGACTATCCTACAGACCTAACCTCTAACTCCCATACAGATCAGACCTGCCACTGACAATCTTATTAACTTAGAGTGACCTGCGGCTCCCTCCACCTGACTCCTCACTTTACTCCCAGTGGCCCCTCACTCCTCTCTCTGCCTCCCTCACTCACCTCTCTACTCCCCTCACTCACCTTTCTGTTCCTCCTCATCCGGAGATACCCTCCTCACCCAACTCTTCTATGTACTTGCTCACTCTCTGCACCCCCTTGTGCTGACACTCAGGTCCCTGTCCTTCCACAGGAGCTGTCCCTCCTCACTTAGATGTCTCACACAGGAGCTGTCCCTCCTCACTTAGATGTCTCACACAGGAGCTGTCCCTCCTCACTTAGATGTCTCACACAGGAGCTGTCCCTCCTCACTCAGCGATCTCCAGCTCTCACTGCTCCGGTACATGGGCAGCTCCTCCTCTGCTGTCATCAATAGGGAGGGAACAGGAGGGGCACTCCCTGCCCCCTCCCCACTCACACACAGGGACACTCCCAGCCCCTCCACAGGACCAGAGACACTCGCACTCACAAGAGCCTGAACACTCACACACAATGAGAGACTGCTCCCAATACAGAGAGACAGCCCTGCCCCTGGGAGGGACAGTAGAGTGCTATCAGGAAAGATACCTTTACTGCTTCTGTATCAACACGTGTTATTGGAAAGTTTTGTGTCACTATTGGATTCAGTGGATTTACCCCTTGTACATATTGCTGTATACAATGGTGCTATATATATATATATATATATATATATATATATATATATATATATATATATATATATATAAAGGTTACGAATAACAATAATAATTGTATTCATAATAATATTATTATTCATAATAATAATTAATGGCATTGTTAGGCTGACCCATGAATGAGACTGCTTTCTAAGGAGTGAGACTGCTTTCTGAGTAAGATTGTTCCCATATTTGTGAAATTGTCATCCAACTAATGAGGTTGAGTGACTTTATTATTCACTGGAGAAGAAATCAACTGGATTATCCTCAAAAATACAGTCAAGTTATTGAATGAGACTGATCTCGGATCTATCCTGTTATATGTACACACGGGAAGCCTCCTGGTGCCGGGCGCGCTCGCATCCCTCGTCCTGATTTACTGGTACACCACAACCCACTAAACGTAACCCCCTATCCCTCTTACACTAACCCAAACCACCTAAACCTCACTTCCTAACCCCCTAAACCTCATTTCCTAACCCTAAGCCCCTAACCCACTTACCCTAAACCTCACTTCCTAACCCTAAGCCCCTACACCACTTACTGGGCCTAAACCTAAACCGAAAACCCCTAACCACTTACCGGGCACTTAGACAGAGCTAGATCGGGACGACTGCGGCTTGAGATACAAACCCATAAACCATTTGTTGCACGTTGGATGCGCGGCCGTGAACATGATCAATTAGTCAAGTAGTTACAGGTTTAGGCAGAGCCAATAGCAACAGAGATCATCATCGTCACTGAAATATGGAGGTTAGATTTCAAAGCCTTACGGGTTTTAATTACAAGTTACGATAGGACCCGCATTCCAGAAATTATGCAATATTAATAAATTAGTAAATATGATATTCAGGTCCATGCGAGTTCCAGTTTATGTATTAACACATTGATTGCCGGGATCGATATAACACGGAATTTAAACAAAAAATAAAGTATTTTATATTGCAGATTTGTGAGCTTGAGATTGTTGTGCTATTTATTTTATTACCTAACGTCACTTTCCCTTTACCGATAAGTACAGTAGTGTGTGTATATCTGCATTTACAGTGCTACGGATAAGACTTTAACTCCCTAGCGGGTCCGCTCTGGTACCCGTTGCCTTTTTGGCTCCATTTTACGGGCTTAAATGCCAGTGAATTTGTTGCAATTTAATAGCGTGATTGGAACGTAACAGTTACGGGCTTGACAGACCAAAGGATTTGCGGGCCCACAATTCAAATTTCCACGTCCCATTGTTTTTTTTTCACCCTTACTCCGCAAGTCGCTCACGGGTTGCTTTATGGGGCCAATTTAATAGCCGCAAGTCTTGGGGGCTATGTTACGGGCTACAGTTTTACACATTGAGGGAATTTAATAGGGCTATAAGACTACTGTCCCAAAATGAGATTGCTCTCCAATTAGTGCTCTACTAGTGAGACTATTCCCCAATGGATAAGACCTTGCTCCAGTGAGTAAGACTAATCTCTGGTGAGCAAGAGGCCTTCCATAAGTAAGACTCAAGTTTGTCTTTAGAATTATGAGTGCTTGAAGAAGTGAGAGACACTGTCACTAAGCAAGTCTGTGAGTGAGGAGTTCACTAATGAATTAAACTGAATTTCAGTAACTGAGAATACTCACTAATAAGTGAGACTGCCTTCCCATAACTGTAAATGCTGTCTAATGAGTGAGACTACCTTCTGATGACCGAGAATGCTCTCTAATGAGTGAGACTGCCCTGATGACTGAACAACGAGACAGCTTTACAATAACGGATAATACGCTCAAATTCCTTAGACTGTCTTCTATTGACTTGTAATGTTTATTTATGTGTGTGAGTTCCTTCCTATGATTGAGAATGCTCTCTAATAAGGGAGACTGTCATTCAGTGACTTGAAATTGTTCTCTAATGAGTGAGACTGTCTTCCAACAAATGAGACTTCTCTCTAATGAATGAGACTGCCTTCCAACAACTGAGAATGCTCTCTAATGTGTGAGACTTATCTCTAATGAACGAGACTGCCTTCCAACAACTGAGAATGCTCTCTAATGTTTGATACTTCTCTCTAATGAATCAGACTGCCTCCCAACAACTGAGCATGCTCTCTAATGTGTGAGACTGCCTTCTATTGATTGAGTAATTAACACGTTGGGGAGGGAGAGGAAGTGCAAATAATGTTATTCATTACAATTAGGATAACAAGAGGGTGGTCACATACATGTCTTGGCATGTACACACTCTTCTTCTTCTTCACAAAGCCACATATGATGCATGATATAGGTCTTCATTGAACGAGACTGCTCTCCAACTGGTGAATCCCACTTTCTTTGAGGAGTGAGTTTACTCTCAATGAGTAAGACTGCCATCACTATGTATCAGAGATAGATTAGAGAGGGTGAGATTGCTTCCTCGTAGATATGATAGCACTCACTAAGTGAGATCACTACCAAAGTACTTAAAGCCGGTCACACAACAATTTAGACTGCCTTTCACTGAGACTGTTATGAGAAAGACTTTTGTGAGAAGGACTTTAGTTTTTCTTTATATATACACATAATACTTTCCTCACTATTTGAAGAAGACGGTGAAGGCACCAAACTGAGGACCAGAGAGCACAATTCACACTCAGTTTGCGGTGGATTTAGAGATTATGGTACAATATAGCAATGTGGGGGAAGTTTTGGGAATATTCAAATTGGTCAAACACGAGATCTAAGCCAAGAATTCAAGGGAGAGACCAGAGAATAATTTCCTCTCAGTTTGGTCAGGGAGGAGGACATGTGAACATGTGGTATTCATTACATTTAGGATTCAACATGAGGAGGTCATAGACATGTCTTGACATGTACAATGCACACTCTTATGTAATAACAAAGGGTCTATCATATATGAGATATGTGTGTGCATGTTTAAGAATATGTTCTCCGTAACTGCTGCTACTCTCCAATGAGATAAACTCTTCTAAAGTGAGTGAGACTGAATTGAATGCAACTGACCTCTAATGAGTTAGATTGATAGCCAATGGATAAGGCTTGATTGCTTGAGCGTGTCATCAATGAGTGAGTTTGTTTCTCAAAGCTACTCACCATCCTACAGATTGGACCAATCACATACAGCGGAGTGCGCACTGACTATCCGACATACCTAACATCTAATTCTCATATAGATCTCCCACCGTACAGGTTACTCCTCCTGACTCATCACTTTACTCCCAATGGTCCCTCACTCCTCTTTCTCCCTTCCTCACTTCTGTGACACTACTACTCGATATGTTGGATTGCAATGAGTGAGATGGCGTTCTAATGAGTAACAGAGTTAACTGTGACTATTTCCAGTGATTGGTGCTATGCTCAGTGAGAGAACCTAACTTCCACAATGACTTGAGTAACCAAAACGACTTTCCAATTTTAGCAACAATGCTTTCCATTAAGACTGGGCCTGACTTCTGGTTACTACGTCTGCCCCCAATGTTTGAGATCTTTCTCTATTCCTAGTGAGTGATGCTACTCTTTTGTACTAGTAAGAGAGACTGCTCTCCAGTTGCTGAGACCGTCCTCATAATGTAAGTCATGTAAGCCTAGCCAGTGATATAATGAGAGTTATCTCCTATATTTTAAAAATGCCTCCCAAATGAATGAGACTGCAGTTCAATGAGGGATAGTATCCACCAGTAAGTTTGACTTCCCTCTGATGAGAAAGACTGCCGCCCAATAAGTAAATCTGTCAGAGACAGCAACTCACTTGCACAAACTGCTTCAAATGACTCCAGTAAAGTAGACTTCTATCATGGAGTGCTACTACTCCGAGTTAGTGAAACTACTCTCCAGTGAACACTAATAACTCCATGCCATTGGTCTTGCCATAAACAAGTGAGATTGAATTAGTATGAGTCTCAAGAGTGAAGTGAGAATGCACTCCAATGAGTGGAACTTTAATGCAGTGAATGGAACGGCCCTCTATTAAGTCAGATTCTTTTTTTACGAAACGTGACATTATTTTAAAGGGACTCTGTAGTATTAAAACAAGTTTTGACAATCTTTAATTGTATGTTGTATCAAAAATGTTGAAGTCCTATTATTACAATGTAATAGTTTTTTAAATGCTCCTCTGCTCATTTGTAGTTCTCCATCCTCCATCTCCCAGCTCATGTCAGTGTGTGAGTTAGGCAGACAACAATGTGTGAATCTCCATATTGCATCATCTAGCACCCATACAGCCCTATTAAATTCTAAGTCAGTAACTCCTGCGTGAAGCTTGCAACGGCTGCGGGCTTGAAATTTGGCAGAGCTATGGTGCTACTAAATTAGAATGGGCTGCGGGCTAAGAGCTAGAGACGCAAACCCGTAAACCATTTGTCAGCCGTCGGATTTGCGGGATTGAACGTAATCACAGAACATTTGTCACAGAAGAATGGAGGTTGGATTTCAAAGTCTTACGGGTTTCAATTACAAGTTACGATCGGACCCACATTCGAGTTATAATGCAATATTAATAAAGCCGTAAATATGATATTCTATCACATGCGAGTTACAGTATATGTATTGATAGCCAGGATCAATATAAATGAAATAAAGTATTTTTCTGGGCCGATTTGCAGGCTTGAGAATGTTGTGCTATTAATTCTAAGACCTAACATCACTTTCCCTTTTAATGTTAGTACAGTAATGTGATTTTATTTGCATTTCTAGTGCTACGTATTAGACTACAACCCCTTGCGAGTCTTCTCCAGCACACACTGGGCTTTCGGCTACATTTGCGTGTTACGGGCTTGCTCGTGAGTGACTTTGCTGCAATTTAATAGGTAATTGGAAACGTAGTGGTTACGGGCTTGACAGAACAAAGGATTTACGGCAGCGAATGTTCAACGTTGCTCATCCCGTAGGCTTTTTTCGGCCTTGCTGCGTCTTAACCCGCAAGTTGTTTGCTGCCTGCGTTACGGGCTAATTTAATAGCAGTAAGTCCTAATAGCTAAGTTACAAGCTACATTTCCACATGTAGCCCAAATTTAATAGGGCTGATAGCCTACTAAGAAGCTTCCTGCTACCACCTGTAATTGAAGCTGTACCACATAACAAGAGGAGGCCACTTTCATTGCTCTGCTTGCATTAGAAGATGCACCTCACACATTATGGAGGAGTGATATGGTAGCCACCTAAAGGTGAAAAGAGATAGATTAAGGAAAATAGCAATAATTAATAATTGTATATTAGTAGTTTAGTTTAGATACCATTATGCTTGATGCGACTTACACTTTTAAAGGTCATGTTTGTGATTTAGCAAATGGACAAGCATCTATGGTTGCAATTATGCCAGTAGTGTGCAACTTCTCCCAGTGAGTAAGACTTCCCTCCAAGCTCGACACCTACAGTTTATTTATGTGCCCAAGATCACAACTTAAACCACTGATAGATGCATGGAGAGAAGCCTATGATCCTCAGGGGATTCTTCTAACTGGAAGGCTCTACTTGTTAGATGCCCCAAAGCTGGCTATGGTCCCTGCATTAATAGCAAAAATCCCTGTCTTGGGATGGAGCACAATGACTATTCTGGTGTCTATGTTCCCAACCATTTAACCCCAACAGCAATCTAAGGAAGCATTACATTTAAACAAAAAAATGTTTTAAACACTATTCAATATGGGATGAAAGATTGACAACTCCCCGTATATAGCTAAACTCCATTTAGTAGTGAGCCCTTATAAAGGGAGCTTCACATGCAAACTATTGGAGAATAGAGGATGCCTAATGGACATAAATTAGTATCCCATAAGTATAGATGGCCGTTTCTACATGTAAAAGCGGCTTTGTCAAAGGAAAAAAATCAATAGTAGAAATAAGCTTTAGGTGTCAAGCTTAAGTTATTGGTGATAGACTGAGAATACATCCTATTCCATTCATTAGATTTTTGAGACCACTTTTTTAAAAGCGGCATTGTTTTCTCATGATTATCAATAAAGTTTTCCCATTGTTATTTCATTATTCAGTTGAGTGGTGTTAAGCACCTTAGAAAAAGGCGATTTTTTGTCCACAAATGATTCAAACTGATCTTCAATTAATTACGCACAAATGAGATAGTTACCACTAAAACAAGACTGTGGAAATTTCCTTGGGTGTTCTATTAGTAAGTTAGGTTGTCTCAGAGAATAAGACTGAATGAAATAGCTAGCTTCCCCCATTGAGTCATACTTCCCCCCGAAAGTGAGATTGCCCTCTAATCAGGGGTAGAGTTAGCACCGATCCACCCTGCCCTGGGGGGTCCCAAATGCTGTCAATTTTTTTTAGTTATTTTTTGTAAATGCCCCTGGAGTGGTGGGGCCAGAGTGGGAGGGCCCTCCAAGAACATTGGAATTTTTTTTTTATAATAATAAAAAATATCTATCTATCTGTCTATCTATAAAATGCGTTGTCACCGAATGGGAATCCCGGGTTAAGGAGTGGGGGCAACAGAAAAATTGTGCCC
The DNA here is from genome assembly GCA_027410445.1 of Discoglossus pictus. Classification (NCBI taxonomy): domain Eukaryota; kingdom Metazoa; phylum Chordata; class Amphibia; order Anura; family Alytidae; genus Discoglossus; species Discoglossus pictus. The sequence goes on along the minus strand of CM050169.1, from coordinate 129,832,753 downwards.
CATCCCGGGACAGGCTGGATTGAAAGGGTCCCCCAGAAACATTTGAAAAAAAAATGTAATTAAAAAAAATATTGCTTCAGACTTGATAAAGAGAGGTTAAACTTCTCGAAAGCTCGTCAAAACAATTAAGGCATTTGTCCAATACAACAGTTATCATAATATACAGCAATACTGAATATTAATCTATATATATATGGATTAATAATTACTAAATGCAACATGAAGCTCGCAATGGCTGCGGACTTGAATTTTGGCTGAGTTACTGTGCTATTAAATTAGAGCAGACTGTGAGTTACGAGCTTGAGACGCAAACCCGTAAATCAGTTGTTGGCTGTCGGATTTGCGGTTTTGTTGACAATCAGTTAATCAAATCCGTAGTTACGGGTTTAGATGGAGCCAATGGAAACAGAGATTGTCATCATTGCGTCAGTGAAAAATGGAGGTTGGATTTCAAACTCCTACGGGCTTAGATTACGAGTTAAGATCAGACCCAAATTAGAGAAATAATGCAATATTAATAAACTTTTTAAATATAATATTCTATTTCATGCAAGTTACAGTATATGTATTAACACATTGATTGACGGGATCAATATAACACAAAAAATATACATGAAATAAAGTATTTTATTGGGCTGATTTGCGGGCTTGAGAATGTGGTGCTCTTAATTCTAAGACCTAACATCACTTTTCATATCAGTACAGTAGAGTGTTTTATTCGCAGTTAAAGTGCTACATATTAAACTTAACCCCCCCTGAGAGTCCTCCCCAGCACTCGTTGGGCTTTGCGCCACATTTGCATGTTACGGGCTAGCTCGCGGGTGACTTCATTGCAATTTAATAGCATGATTGGAATTGTAGCGGTTATAGGCTTGACGGATCAAAGGATTTGCAGCAGCTCAGTGTTGCTCATCCCGTAGGCTTTTTTCGCAGCAAGCCCGCAGATCAGCAGTGGCCTGATTTACGGGGCTAATTTAATAGCCGTAGGTCCTACTTTCTACAATACGAGCTACGTTTTAAGGGGTAGCCCAAATTTAATAGGTCTGTTAAAGGACCATTGAAGTGTCATATTTTTAGTATTCTCCTATGAAGAATGTGATATTGAGCTAAATGTTTTTATAAAGTTTAAAATTCTTTATAAAATTACCTTTATTACTTGTTAACTATTCTACTCAAACTTGCTTTAATAGGAGCAGACATTTAGCCTTTGTTCGTTCCTAATATGATTAGATACCTAGGAGAAATACTAATTTACGATAAGATCTCTATTCAGTTTGGATGAAAACTTCCATTTGTTTAGCCACTTGACAATACAACGCTTTATAACATTGGATTCTCTCTAAAATTATTTTATGCTCTTGATTTACACAGTTTCTTATGTTTATTACCCACTCAAACCAAAATGCAATTTTTACCAAACTGCAGTGATCCTTAAATAGAGGTTAAACACTGAATCCCCATAGAGCTCTCAGGCAAAGAATTCCCACTCAGTTTAGTAAGTGTAGATCCAGGATGTGTAAATGATGGAATTAAGTACTGAAGGCAGACCCTCAGGATGTGCTATTTGGTAGGAGGGGGCACAGACATGTCTTGACTTGCAGGACCACTTCCCTTGTTTAGCACTTCTCTATATCTTAATATACACATTGCTTATATATGTATTTATGGAATGGGTGAAAACATTATATGTAACAAAATCACCAATGTCTGGGCTGATAAATATTTTCTTCTACTACAAAAATTTTTTGGAGCTTTTATTACTGCACCCCTTTTTTTGGTTCCTTAGTTTTAAATATTCTTATTTACAACTAGCGACTTGCCCGTCAAAAATGACGGTGCAATAACATTGTAAGGCAGGTAATGCTGTTTGCCAAAGACATTAATTATTTTGGTGGTCGGAGATCCTTTGGCGCTCATTGCGAGCCTCTTGGTTGTTGTATTTTTTTTATCAGACGCGCTTTTGCTGTTATTTTAAGGTCGGCGCTGATCTGCTTTTTGCGCTTATTGCGAGGCTTTGTGTGCTATGAGCGCTCGTTGTGAAGCGCGCAGTGATTGGCTTTTGTGTTTATTGCGATAGTGTTTTTTTTTGTGACTATGTATTTTTGTATGCTAATTAAATAATTAATAAATTAATATACTTTATCTATTTGTAAGTAATACATGCAGGAAGCATTGTGCTGAAGAGCTGACAATCTGTTTTGATGTTCCTGCAGCATACAATGTAGGTTTGCAGTGTTGTGGAGCTGAGGTGTAAGTGTCAGCAATGTGTGCAGTGTGCAGTGTAAATAAGCTGCGTGCGCGAGGGGAAGCCATTCGTGTAGCTGGGTACTTCCTCATTCTGTAAGTTAGTAAAAATGGCGGCGAATGTGTATGTGGTGTATGTGGTACGCGGGTGTGGATGATGAAGCGTCCTTGCTAAAAAGTGTATCTTCTACGTCGTACTGCTTTTTGGAAAAGCTGTATGTGCTTGATGGTGTTTTGCGGCTTTAGGGTCCTGTAGCCTCGTTTTCGTTTTTTTCGGTGGCCATTTTTTCTCTCGCTTAGGAGATTTTCTTGTGTCTAAACTCTGTAATTTGGACTTAAATTGATGTGTAACTTCACTTGCAGAGGTCCTGGGTTGACCCCCCCCCCCCCCTTGTTGTGGGTAGGCTGTGTATGTCATTTTTATGTGTATTTATTGCTTTTTTAATGTTTTCTGCTGCGAGCGGTTTGGCCATTAAGGTCGTATTTTTGAGAGTTCATATTTTTTTAGTGTAAGTCCATAAATTTTTCGTTCTAAGTCCCGTGGCTCGTATTTTTTTGTGTAAGTCCATATTTAGTGATTGCGTGTTAGATCTATTTTGTCAAAATGCCGCGTGTGTAGGTGTTTGTAACCGCTTGTGAGGCGGTATAGAGCCTCCACCTTGGCAAATGCGGCCCCTCGCTACGCAAGCTCGCAAAGCGTGACGACGTAGTTTGACAACTATTATATGTGATAAGCACACAACTCTTATCTATCTATTTATCTATCTAATACATATCTATCTATACCTATCTATCTTTCCATACCTAAGTATCAATTTATATCTAGCTTATACATATCTATCTTATACATATCTATCAATACCTATCTATACCTATCTATCTCTATCTATCTATCTTATACATATCTATCAATACCTATCTATCTATCTATCTATCTATATCTATCTTATACATACTATCTATACCTATCTATATCTATCTATCTTATACATATCTATCTATCTTATACATATCTATCTATACCTATCTATATCTATCTATCTTATACATATCTATCTATACCTATATATATCTATCTATCTTATACATATTTATCAATACCTATCTATCTATATCTATCTCTATCTATCTATCTTATACATATCTATCAATACCTATCTATACCTATCTATCTCTATCTATCTATCTTATACATATCTATCAATATCTATCTATCTATCTATCTATCTATCTATCTATCTATCAATCTATCTATATCTATCTTATACATACTATCTATACCTATCTATATCTATCTATCTTATACATATCTATCTATCTTATACATATCTATCTATACCTATCTATATCTATCTATCTTATACATATCTATCTATACCTATCTATATCTATCTATCTTATACATATCTATCTATCTTATACATATCTATCTATACCTATCTATATCTATCTATCTTATACATATCTATCTATACCTATCTATATCTATCTATCTTATATATATCTATCTATCTTATACATATTTATCAATACCTATCTATCTATATCTATCTCTATCTATCTATCTTATACATATCTATCAATACCTATCTATCTATCTATCTATCTATATCTATCTATCTATATCTATCTTATACATACTATCTATACCTATCTATATCTATCTATCTTATACATATCTATCTATCTTATACATATCTATCTATACCTATCTATATCTATCTATCTTATACATATCTATCTATCTTATACATATCTATCTATACCTATCTATATCTATCTATCTTATACATATCTATCTATACCTATCTATATCTATCTTATACATATCTATCTATACCTATCTATATCTATCTATCTTATACATATCTATCTATCTTATACATATCTATCTATACCTATCTATCTATATCTATCTCTATCTATCTATCTTATACATATCTATCTATCTTATACATATCTATCTATACCTATCTATATCTATCTATCTTATACATATCTATCTATACCTATCTATATCTATCTATCTTATACATATCTATCTATCTTATACATATCTATCTATACCTATCTATCTATATCTATCTATATCTATCTATCTTATACATATCTATCTATCTTATACATATCTATCTATACCTATCTATATCTATCTATCTTATACATATCTATCTATACCTATCTATATCTATCTATCTTATACATATCTATCTATCTTATACATATCTATCAATACCTATCTATCTATATCTATCTCTATCTATCTATCTTATACATATCTATCAATACCTATCTATCTATATCTATCTTATACATACTATCTATACCTATCTATATCTATCTATCTTATACATATCTATCTATCTTATACATATCTATCTATACCTATCTATATCTATCTATCCATCTATCTACACATACATATACTGTTTTCATTTTTTGTTTACAGTAGACACATGTCTCTCTCTCTCTCTCTTTTATATATATATATATATATATATATATATATATATATATATATATAAATATATATATATATATTCCTATAGACTTAATATAGAATCACTGAATCGGCAGGACACATAGAGGGTTAATTACTGTATTCAGGATAAGGAAGGAGGATGTTAAAGACTTTTCCCTGGCACTTGCTATTCCATTTTTACATGATATTTATGTTTTTGACCTGGAGTTGGGGCACTGCCACTAGAGGTTATGCCAGGACTGCTGGGGCAATAATGCACACAGGAGTTGGGTTATTGCAGTTTTATAATATTATTGCACCCAGCAGTTTGGGTACTGGTACTATTGCACTGAGGGGTTAGGTTGCTGCAGTAAGATGGCACAGTGGCACTGCCAGGGCATGAGGGCAGTCAGGTGGTGTGTTATTTCAGTATAACTTGCAGGTCACCCCCATCACGCTGCACCCTCTTGTTTATTTTTCTGTTGAGAAAAGAGGAAGATGTAAGCAGGCCAAATGCAATATGTAGCTCACTTCTGCTTTTATCAGAAGGATAGTGTGAGAAAAAGACACAGACAGGAGAAGAGAGACAGAGAGGAGAGAGACAGAGAGAGGAGAGGAGAGAGACAGAGAGGAGAGATAAGAGAGAGAGAAGAGAGACAGAGAGAAGAGAGAAAAAGAGAGGAGAAGAGAGACAGAGAGAGGAGAAGAGAGACAGAGAGAGGAGAAGAGAGACAGAGAGAGGAGAAAAGAGACAGAGAGGAGAGAGAAGAGAGACAGAGAGGAGAGAGAAGAGAGAGAGACAGAAAGAAAGAAGAGAGAGACAGAGAGGAGAGAGAAGAGAGACAGAGAGGAGACAAAAGACAGAGAGGAGACAAGAGACAGAAAGGAGAATAGAGTGAAGAGAGACAGAGAGAGGAGAAGAGAGACAGAGAGAGGGGAAGAGAGACAGAGAGGAGAGAGAAGAGAGACAGAGAGAAAGTTGACAGAGAGGAGAAGAGAGTTAAGAGTGAGAGGAGACAAGAGACAGATAATAAAGAGAGACAGAGAGGAGATATAAGACAGAGAGAAGAGAGAGAGGAGAGAGAAGAGAGACAGAGAGAGAACAGAGACAGAGCGAAAAGAGGCAGAGAGAGGAGAGAGACAGAGAGGAGAGAAACAGAGAGAGAGAGGAGAGATAAGAGAAACAGAGAGGAGAGAGAAGAGAGACAGAGAGGAGAGTGAAGAGAGACAGCGAGAAGAGAGACAGAGAGGAGAAGAGAGACCGAGAGAGGAGAGAGACAGAGACAGGAGAAGAGAGACAGAGAGAAAGAGACAAGAGAGAGGAGAAGAGAGGAAAGAGAAGAGAGACAGAGAGATGAGAAGAGAGACAGAGAGGAGAAGAGAGAAAGAGAGGAGAGAGAGAAGAGAGACAGAGAGAGGAGAGGAGAGAGACAGAGAGGAGAGAGAAGAGAGACAGAGAGAGAACAGAGACAGAGTGAAAAGAGGCAGAGAGAGGAGAGAGACAGAGAGAGGACAGAGACAGAGCGAAAAGAGACAGAGAGGAGAAAAACAGAGAGTGAAGAGATAAGAGAAACAGAGAGGAGAGAGAAGACAGACAGAGAGGAGAGACAGAGAGGAGAGAGACAGAGAGAGAAGACAGACAGCGAGAAGAGAGACAGAGAGAGGAGAAGAGAGACAGAGAGAAAGAGACAAGAGAGAGGAGAAGAGAGACAGAGAGGAGAAGAGAGAAAGAGAGGAGAGAGAAGAGAGACAGAGAGTGGAGAAGAGAGAAAGAGAGGAAAGTGAAGAGAGACAGAGAGGAGAGAGAGACAGAGAGGAGAGAAACAGAGAGTGAAGAGAGACAGAGAGAATAGAGACAGAGAGTGGAGATGAGAGACAGAGAGAGGAGAAGAGAGACAGAGAGAAGAGAGAGGAGAAGAGAGGAGAGAGAGAAGAGAGACAGAGATAGGGGAAGAGAGACAGAGAGAGGAGAAGAGAGACAGAGAGAAGAGAGACATAGAGTGGACAAGAGAGACAGAGAGAGGAGAAGAGAGACAGAAGAGAGAAAAAGAGAGGAGAAGAGAGGAGAGAGAAGAGAGACAGAGAGAGGAGAAGAGAGACAGAGAGAGGAGAAGAGAGAAAAAGAGAAGAGAGACAGAGAGGAGAGAAACAGAGAGTGAAGAGAGACAGAGAGAATAGAGACAGAGAGTGGAGAAGAGAGACAGAGAGAGGAGAAGAGAGACAGAGAGAAGAGAGAGGAGAAGAGAGGAGAGAGAGAAGAGAGACAGAGATAGGGGAAGAGAGACAGAGAGAGGAGAAGAGAGACAGAGAGAAGAGAGACATAGAGTGGAGAAGAGAGACAGAGAGAGGAGAAGAGAGACAGAAGAGAGAAAAAGAGAGGAGAAGAGAGACAGAGAGAGAAGAGAGACAGAGAGAGGAGAAGAGAGACAGAGAGAGGAGAAGAGAGAAAAAGAGAAGAGAGACAGAGAGGAGAGAGAAGAGAGAGAGACAGAAAGAAAGAAGAGAGAGACAGAGAGGAGAGAGAAGAGAGAGAGGAGACAAGAGACAGAAAGGAGAATAGAGTGAAGAGAGACAGAGAGAGGAGAAGAGAGACAGAGAGAGGGGAAGAGAGACAGAGAGCAGAGAGACAGAGAGGAAGTTGACAGCGAGGAGAAGAGAGGTAAGAGTGAGAGGAGACAAGAGACAGAGAATAAAGAGAGACAGAGAGGAGATATAAGAGAGAGAGAGAAGAGAGACAGAGAGGAGAGAGAAGAGAGACAGAGAGAGAACAGAGACAGAGCGAAAAGAGGCAGAGAGAGGAGAGAGACAGAGAGGAGAGAAACAGAGAGAGGAGAGATAAGAGAAACAGAGAGGAGAGAGAAGAGAGACAGAGAGAGAAGACAGACAGAGAGGAGAGACAGAGAGAGAAGAGAGACAGAGAGGAGAGAGACAGAGAGAGAAGACAGACAGAGAGGAGAGACAGAGAGAGAGAAGAGAGACAGAGAGGAGAGAGACAGAGAGAGAAGACAGACAGAGAGGAGAGACAGAGAGAGAGAAGAGAGACAGAGAGGAGAGAGACAGAGAGAGAAGACAGACAGAGAGAGAAGAGAGACAGAGAGGAGAAGAGAGACAGAGAGAGAGGAGAGAGACAGAGACAGGAGAGAGACAGAGACAGGAGAAGAGAGACAGAGAGAAAGAGACAAGAGAGAGGAGAAGAGAGAAAGAGAGGAAAGTGAAGAGAGACAGAGAGGAGAGACAGACAGAGAGGAGAGAAACAGAGAGTGAAGAGAGACAGAGAGAGGGTAAGAGAGACAGAGAGTGGAGAAGAGAGACAGAGAGAGGAGAAGAGAGACAGAGAGAAGAGAGAAAGAGAGAAGAGAAAGGAGCAGAGAGAAGAGAAGAGAGACAGAGAGAAGAGAGAAAGAGAGAGGAGAAGAGAGACAGAGAGGAGAGAGAAGAGAGATAGAGAGAAGAGAGACAGAGAGGAGAGAGAAGAGAGAGAGACAGAAAGAAGAGAGAGACAGAGAGGAGAGAGAAGAGAGACAGAGAGAGGAGAAGAGAGAAAGAGAGGAAAGTGAAGAGAGACAGAGAGGAGAGACAGACAGAGAGGAGAGAAACAGAGAGTGAAGAGAGACAGAGAGAGGGTAAGAGAGACAGAGAGTGGAGAAGAGAGACAGAGAGGAGAAGAGAGACAGAGAGAAGAGAGAAAGAGAGAAGAGAAAGGAGCAGAGAGAAGAGAAGAGAGACAGAGAGAAGAGAGAAAGAGAGAGGAGAAGAGAGACAGAGAGGAGAGAGAAGAGAGATAGAGAGAAGAGAGACAGAGAGGAGAGAGAAGAGAGAGAGACAGAAAGAAGAGAGAGACAGAGAGGAGAGAGAAGAGAGACAGAGAGGAGAGAGAAGAGAGAGAGACAGAAAGAAAGAAGAGAGAGACAGAGAGGAGACAGAAGACAGAGAGGAGACAAAAGACAGAAAGGAAAAGAGAGTGAAGAGAGACAGAGAGAGGAGAAGAAAGACAGAGAGAGAGAGGGGAAGAGAGACAAAGAGAGGGGAGGAGAGACAGAGAGGAGAGAGAAGAGAGACAGAGAGGAAGTTGACAGAGAGGAGACGAGAGTCAAGAGTGATCAGAGACAGAGAATAAAGAGAGACAGAGAGGAGAAGACAGACAGAGAGGAGAGTGAAGAGAGACATAGGAGAGAGAAGAGAGACCAAGAGGAGAGAGAAGAAGAGAGACAGAGAGGAGAGTGAAGAGAGACAGAGAGGAGAGTGAAGAGAGAAAGGGGAGAGAGAAGAGAGACAGAGAGGAGAGTGGCAGAGAGACAGAGAGAGGAGAAGAGACACAGAGAGGAGAGAGAAGAGAGACAGAGAGGAGAGAGAAAAGAGACAGAGAGACAGAGAGGAGAGTGAAGAGAAACAGAGAGGAGACAAGAGACAGAGAGGAGAGTGACAGAAAGGAAAAGAGAGTGACAGAAAGGAGAAGAGAGAAAGAGAGGAGAGTGAAAGAGAGCAGAAGAGAGTGACAGAGAGGAGAAGAGAGAAAGAGAGGAGAGAAACAGAGGAGAGTGAAGAGAGACAGAGAGAAGAGTGAAGAGAGACAGAGAGGAGAAGACAGACAGAGAGGAGAAGACAGACAGAGAGGAGAAGACAGAGAGGAGACTGAAGAGAAACACAGAGGAGAGTGAAGAGAGACAGGGAGGAGAAGACAGATAGAGAGGAGGCTCAAGAGAAACATAGAGGAGAGTGAAGAGAGACAGAGAGAAGAGAGACAGAGAGGAGAAGAGAGACAGAGAGAGGAGAAGAGAGACAGAGAGGAGAAGAGAGACAGAGAGGAGAGTGACAGAGAGAAGAGAGAAAGAGAGAGAAGAGAGACAGAGAGGAGAGCAAAGAGAGACAGAGGAGAGTGAAGAGAGACATAGAGGAAAGTAAAGAGAGACAGAGAGGAGAGAGAAGAGAGACATAGATGAGTGTAAAGAGAGACAGAGAGGAGAAGAGAGTGAAGAATGACAGGAAGGAGATGAGAGACAGAGAGGAGAAGATAGACAGAGAGGAGAAGAGAGACAGAGAGAAGACGAGAGTTCAGAGTGATCGAGAGGAGACAAGAGACAGAGAGTAAAGAGAGACTGAGAGGAGAGTGAAGAGAGACAGGGAGTAGAGTGAAGAGAAATAGAGAGGAGAGTGAAGAGAGACTGAGAGGAGAGTGAAGAGATTCAGAGAGGAGAGTGAAGAGAAACACAGTTGAGAGTGAAGAGAGACAGAGAGGAGAGTGAAGAGAGAAAGGGGAGAGTGAAGAGAGACAGAGGAGAGCAAAGAGAGACAAAGGAGAGTGAAGAGAGACAGAGGAGAGTGAAGAGAGACAGAGAGAGGAGAAGAGAGACAGAGAGGAGAGATAAGAGAGACAGAGAGAAAGAGAGGAGAGAAACAGAGAGGAGAGTGAAGAGAAGAAGAGAATGACAGGAGAAGAGAGAAAGAGAGGAGAGAGTGAAGAGAGACAGAGAGGAGAAGACAGACAGAGAGGAGATCGAAGAGAAACATAGAGGAGAGTGAAGAGAGACAGAGAGAAGAGAGACAGAGAGAAGAGAGACAGAGAGGAGAAGAGAGACAGAGAGTAGAGTGACAGAGAGAAGAGAGTAAGAGAGAGAAGAGAGACAGAGAGGAGAGAAAAGAGAGACAGAGGAGAATGAAGAGGGACATAGAGGAGAGTGAAGAGAGACAGAGGAAAGTAAAGAGAGACAGAGAGGAGAAGAGAGTGAAGAATGACAGGAAGAGATGCGAGACAGAGAGGAGACGAGAGACAGAGAGAAGACGAGAGTTCAGAGTGATCGAGAGGAGACAAGAGACAGAGAGTAAAGAGAGACTGAGAGGAGAGTGAAGAGAGACAGGGAGTAGAGTGAAGAGAAATAGAGAGGAGAGTGAAGAGAGACTGAGAGGAGAGCAAAGAGAGACAGAGGAGAGTGAAGAGAGACATAGAGGAGAGTGAAGAGAGACAGAGAGGAGAGTGAAGAGATACAGAGAGGAGAGTGAAGAGATACAGAGAGGAGAGTGAAGAGAGACAGAGAGGAGAAGACAGACACAGAGGAGAGTGAAGAGAGAAAGGGGAGAGTGAAGAGAGACAGAGGAGAGCAAAGAGAGACAAAGGAGAGTGAAGAGAGACAGAGGAGAGTGAAGAGAGACAGAGAGAGGAGAAGAGAGACAGAGAGGAGAGAGAAGAGAGACAGAGAGAAAGAGAGGAGCGAAACAGAGAGGAGAGTGAAGAGAAGAAGAGAGTGACAGGAGAAGAGAGAAAGAGAGGAGAGAGTGAAGAGAGACAGAGAGGAGAGAGAAGAGAGACAGAGAGAAAGAGAGGAGCGAAACAGAGAGGAGAGTGAAGAGAAGAAGAGAGTGACAGGAGAAGAGAGAAAGAGAGGAGAGAGTGAAGAGAGACAGAGAGGAGAAGACAGACAGAGAGGAGAAGACAGACAGAGAGGAGAAGACAGACAGAGAGGAGATCGAAGAGAAACATAGAGGAGAGTGAAGAGAGACAGAGAGAAGAGAGACAGAGAGGAGAGTGAAGAGAGACAGAGAGAAGAGAGACAGAGAGAAGAGAGACAGAGAGGAGAAGAGAGACAGAGAGTAGAGTGACAGAGAGAAGAGAGAAAGAGAGAGAAGAGAGACAGAGAGGAGAGTAAAGAGAGACATAGAGGAGAGTGAAGAGAGACATAGAGGAGAGTGAAGAGAGACATAGAGGAGAGTGAAGAGAGACAGAGAGGAGAGTAAAGAGAGACAGAGTAGATAGAAGAGAGATAGAGAGGAGAGTGAAGAGAGACAGAGAGGAGAAGAGAGTAAAGAATGACAGGAAGAGATGAGAGACAGAGAGGAGACGAGACACAGAGGAGACGAGAGTTCAGAGTGATCGAGAGGAGACAAGAGACAGAGAGTAAAGAGAGACTAAGAGGAGAGTGAAGAGAGACAGGGAGGAGAGTGAAGAGAAAACAGAGGAGAGTAAAGAGAGACTAAGAGGAGAGTAAAGAGAGACAAAGGAGAGATTGAAGAGAGACAGAGGAAAGTGAAGAGAGACAGAGAGGAGAGTGAAGAGCGACAGAGAGACAGAGACAGGAGAAGAGTGACAGAGAGGAGAGAGAAGAGAGACAGAGAGGAGAGAGACAGAGAGGAGAGTGAAGAGAAACAGAGAGGAGACAAGAGACAGAGAGGAGAGTGACAGAAAGGAGAAGAGAGTGACAGAGAGGAGAAGAGAGAAAGAGAGGAGAGTGACAGAAAGCAGAAGAGAGTGACAGAGAGGAGAAGAGAGAAACAGAGAGGAGAGTGAAGAGAGACAGAGAGAAGAGTGAAGAGAGACAGAGTGGAGAGCAAAGAGAGACAGAGAGGAGAAGACAGACAGAGAGGAGAAGACAGACAGAGAGGAGAGTGAAGAGAGACAGAGAGAAGAGAGACAGAGAGAAGAGAGACAGAGAGGAGAAGAGAGACAGAGAGTAGAGTGACAGAGAGAAGAGAGAAAGAGAGAGAAGAGAGACAGAGAGGAGAGTAAAGAGAGACATAGAGGAGAGTGAAGAGAGACATAGAGGAGAGTGAAGAGAGACATAGAGGAGAGTGAAGAGAGACAGAGAGGAGAGTAAAGAGAGACAGAGTAGATAGAAGAGAGATAGAGAGGAGAGTGAAGAGAGACAGAGAGGAGAAGAGAGTAAAGAATGACAGGAAGAGATGAGAGACAGAGAGGAGACGAGACACAGAGGAGACGAGAGTTCAGAGTGATCGAGAGGAGACAAGAGACAGAGAGTAAAGAGAGACTAAGAGGAGAGTGAAGAGAAAACAGAGGAGAGTAAAGAGAGACAAAGGAGAGTGAAGAGAGACAAAGAGGAGATTGAAGAGAGACAGAGGAAAGTGAAGAGAGACAGGGAGGATAAGAGAGACAGAGAGGAGAGTGAAGAGCGACAGAGAGACAGAGACAGGAGAAGAGTGACAGAGAGGAGAGAGAAGAGAGACAGAGAGGAGAGAGACAGAGAGGAGAGTGAAGAGAAACAGAGAGGAGACAAGAGACAGAAAGGAGAGTGACAGAAAGGAGAAGAGAGTGACAGAGAGGAGAAGAGAGAAAGAGAGGAGAGAAACAGAGAGGAGAGTGAAGAGAAACATAGAGGAGAGTGAAGAGAGACAGAGAGGAGAGAGACAGAGAGGAGAGTGACAGAAAGCAGAAGAGAGTGACAGAGAGGAGAAGAGAGAAACAGAGAGGAGAGTGAAGAGAGACAGAGAGAAGAGTGAAGAGAGACAGAGAGGAGAAGACAGAACGAGAGGAGAAGACAGACAGAGAGGAGACTGAAGAGAAACATAGTGAAGAGTGAAGAGAGACAGAGAGGAGAGAGACAGAGAGGAGAGTGAAGAGAGAAAGGGGAGAGTGAAGAGAGACAGAGGAGAGCAAAGAGAGACAAAGGAGAGTGAAGAGAGACAGAGAGGAGAGTGAAGAGAGAAAGGGGAGAGTGAAGAGAGACATAGAGGAGAGCAAAGAGAGACAGAGGAGAGTGAAGAGAGACAGAGAGGAGAGAGAAGAGAGACATAGATGAGTGTAAAGAGAGACAGAGAGGAGAAGAGAGTGAAGAATGACAGAAAGGAGATGAGAGACAGAGAGGAGAGTGAAGACAGACAGAGAGGAGAGCGACAGAGAGGAGAAGAGAGACAGAGAGGAGACGAGAGACAGAGAGGAGAGGAGAGACAGAGAGGAGAAGAGAGACAGAGAGGAGAAAAGTGTAAACATTGACAGAGAGGAGACGAGAGACAGAAAGAAAAAGAGAGACAGAGAGAGGAGAGTGAAGAGAGACAGAGAGGAGAGTGAAGAGAGACAGAGAGGAGAGTGACAGAGAGGAGAAGAGAGACAGAGAGGAAAAGAGTGACAGAGAGGAGAGTAAAGAGAGACAGAGGAGAGTAAAGAGTGACAGAGGAGATTGAAGAGAGACAGAGAGGAAGTTGACAGAGAGGAGAAGAGAGTTAAGAGTGATCGAGAGGAGACAAGAGACAGAGAGTAAAGAGAGACAGAGAGGAGAATGAAGCGAGACAGAGTGGAGAGTGAAGAGAGACAGGGAGGAGAGTGAAGAAAAATAGAGAGGAGAGTGAAGAGGGACATAGGAGAGAGAAGAGAGACAGAGAGGAGAGTGAAGAGAGACATAGGAGAGTGAAGAGAGACAGAGAGACGAGAAGAGAGTCCAAGAGGAGAGAGAAGAGAGACAGAGAGGAGAGTGAAGAGAGACAGAGAGGAGAGTGACAGAGAGGAGAAGAGAGTGAAGAGTGACAGAGAGGAGAAGAGAGACAGAGAGGAGAGTGAAGAGAGACGTGGATGAGAGTTTAGAGAGACAGAGAGGAAAGTGACAGAGAGGAGAAGAGAGTTAAGAGTGATTGAGAGGAGACAAGAGAAAGAGAGGAGAGTGAAGAGAGACAGAGAGGAGAGTGATAAAGAGAAGAGAGAACGAAAGGAGAGTGAAGAGAAACAGAAAGAGGAGAAGAGAGACAGAGAGGAGAGTGACAGAGAGACAGAGAGAAGAGAAGAGAGACAGAGAGGAGAGAGAAGAGAGATGGAGAGGAGAGTGAAGAGAAACTGAGAGGAGACAAAAGACAGAAAGGAGAGTGAAAGAGAGGAGAGGAGAGTGACAGAGAGGAGAAGAGAGTGAAAGAGAGGAGAAGAGAGTGACAGAGAGGAGAAGAGAGAAAGAGAGGAGAGAAACAGAGAGGAGAGTGAAGAGACACAGAAAGGAGAAGACAGACAGAGAGGAGAGTGAAGAGAAACATAGAGGAGAGTGAAGAGAGACAGAGAGGAGAGTGATGAGAGATGGAGAGGAGAGTGAAGAGAAACAGAGGAGAGTGGAGTGAGACAGGGAGGAGAGTGAAGAGAAACACAGAGGAGAGTGAAGAGAAACACAGTTGAGAGTGAAGAGAGTAAAGAGAGACAGAGGAGAGTGAAGAGAGACAGAGAGGAGAGTGACAGAGAGGAGAAGAGAGACAGAGAGAGGAGAAGAGAGACAGAGAGGAGAAGAGCGTGAGCAGTGACAGAGAGGAGACGAGAGACAGAGAGAAAAAGAGAGACAGAGAGAGGAGAGTGATGAGAGACAGAGAGGAGAGTGACAGAGAGGAGAAGAGTGACAGAGAGGAGAGTAAAGAGAGACAGAGGAGATTGAAGAGAGACAGAGAGGAAGTTGACAGTGAGGAGAAGAGAGTTAAGAGTGATCGAGAGGAGACAAGAGACAGAGAGTAAAGAGAGAGTAAAGAGAGACAGAGAGGAGAATGAAGCAAGACAGAGAGGAGAGTGAAGAGAAATAGAGAGGAGAGTGTAGAGAGACAGAGAGGAGATTGAAGAGGGCCATAGGAGAGAGAAGAGAGACAGAGACAGAGTGAAGAGTGAAGAGAGACATAGGAGAGTGAAGAGAGACAGAGAGACGAGAAGAGAGTTCAAGAGGAGAGAGAAGAAGAGAGACAGAGAGGAGAGTGAAGAGAGACATAGAGGAGAGTAAAGAGAGACAGAGAGGAAAGTGACAGAGAGGAGAAGAGAGTGAAGAATGACAGGAAGGAGGTGAGAGACAGAGAGGAGACGAGAGACAGTGAGGAGAGTGAATACAGACAGAGGGGAGAGAGACAGAGATGAGACGAGAGACAGAGAGGAGAGTAAAGAGAGACAGAGAGGAGAGTGACAGAGAGGAGAAGAGAGATAGAGAGAGAGGAGAAGAGAGACAGAGAGGAGAAGACAGACAGAGAGGAGAGTGAAGAGAAACATAGAGAAGAGTGAAGAGAGACAGAGAGGAGAGAGACAGAGAGGAGAGTGATGAGAGACGAAGGAGAGTGAAGAGGAACAGAGAGGAGAGTAAGGAGAGACAGAGAGGAGAGTAAGGAGAGACAGAGAGGAGAGCGAAGAGAGACAGAGGAGAGCGAAGAGAGACAGAGAGGAAGTTGACAGAGAGGAGAAGAGAGTTAAGAGTGATCGAGAGGAGACAAGAGACAGAGAGTAAAGAGAGACAGAGAGGAGAATGAAGAGAAATAGAGAGGAGAGTGAAGAGAAATAGAGAGGAGAGTGTAGAGAGACAGAGAGGAGATTGAAGAGGGCCATAGGAGAGAGAAGAGAGACAGAGAGGAGAGTGAAGAGAGACATAGGAGAGTGAAGAGAGACAGAGAGACGAGAAGAGAGTCCAAGAGGAAAGAGAAGAAGAGAGACAGAGAGGAGAGTGAAGAGAGACAGAGAGGAGAGTGACAGAGAGGAGAAGAGAGTAAAGAGTGACAGAGAGGAGAAGAGAGACAGAGAGGAGAGTGAAGAGAGACATAGGAGAGTAAAGAGAGACAGAGAGACGAGAAGCGAGTTCAAGAGGAGAGAGAAGAAGAGAGACAGAGAGGAGAGTGAAGAGAGACATAGAGGAGAGTAAAGAGAGACAGAGATGAAAGTGACAGAGAGGAGAAGAGAGTGAAGAATGACAGGAAGGAGGTGAGAGACAGAGAGGAGACGAGAGACAGTGAGGAGAGTGAATACAGACAGAGGGGAGAGAGACAGAGATGAGACGAGAGACAGAGAGGAGAGTAAAGAGAGACAGAGAGGAGAGTGACAGAGAGGAGAAGAGAGATAGAGAGAGGAGAAGAGAAACAGAGAGGAGAAGAGCGTGAACAGTGACAGAGAGGAGACAAGAGAAAGAGAGGAGAGTGAAGAGAGAGAGAGAGGAAAGAGAGACAGAAAGGAGAAGAAAGGGAAGAATGACAGGGAGAAGACAAGGGACAGAGAGGAGAGTCAAGACAGACAGAGAGGAGAGTGACAAAGAGAAGAGAGAAGAGAGAACAAAAGGAGAGTGAAGAGAAACAGAGAGAGGAGAAGAGAGACAGAGAGGAGAGAGAAGGGAGATGGAGAGGAGAGTGAAGAGAAACAGAGAGGAGACAAGAGACAGAGAGGAGAGTGACAGAGAGGAGAAGAGAGTGACAGAGAGGAGATGAGAGTGACAGAGAGGTGAAGAGAGTGACAGAAAGGAGAAGACAGACAGAGAGGAGAGTGAAGAGAAACATAGAGAAGAGTGAAGAGACACAGAGAGGAGAGAGACAGAGAGGAGAGTGATGAGAGATGGAGAGGAGAGTGAAGAGAGACAGAGAGACAGAGAGAAGAGAGACAGAGAGGAGAGAGACAGAGAGGAGATTGAAGAGAGACAAAGGAGAGTGAAGTGAGACAGAGAGGAGAGTGACAGAGAGGAGAGTGACAGAGAGAGAAGAGAGACAGAGAGGAGATTGAAGAGAGACAAAGGAGAGTAAAGAGAGACAGAGGAGAGTGAAGAGAGACATAGAGGAGAGCAAAGAGAGACAGAGGAGAGTAAAGAGACAGAGAGTCGAGAAGAGAGACAGAGAGGAGAGAGAAGAGAGACAGAGAGGAGAGTGAGGAGAGACATAGATGAGTGTAAAGAGAGACAGAGAGGAGAAGAGAGTGAAGAATGACAGGAAGGAGGTGAGAGACAGAGAGGAGACGAGAGACAGTGAGGAGAGTGAATACAGACAGAGGGGAGAGAGACAGAGATGAGACGAGAGACAGAGAGGAGAGTGAAGAGAGACAGAGAGGAGAGTGACAGAGGAGAAGAGAGATAGAGAGAGGAGAAGAGAGACAGAGAGGAGAAGAGCGTGAACAGTGACAGAGAGGAGACGAGAGACAGAGAGATTGACAGAGAGACAGAGAGGAGAGTGAAGAGAGACAGAGAGGAGAGTTACAGAGAGGTGAAGAGAGACGAGAAGAGTGTTCAAGAGGAGAGAGGAGAAGAGAGACAAAGAGGAGATGAGAGACAGAGAGGAGAAGAGAGACAAAGAGGAGATGAGAGACAGAGAGGAGAGTGAAGAGAGACAGAGAGGAGAAGAGAGACAGAGAGGAGAGTAACAGAGAGGAGAGGAGAGTGACAGAGAGGAGAAGAGAGTGAAAGAGAGGAGAAGAGAATGACAGAGAGGAGAAGAGAGTGACAGAGAGGAGAAGAGGGAAAGAGAGGAGAGTAAGGAGAGACAGAGAGGAGACAAGAGACAGAGGGGAGAGTGACAGAGAGGAGAGGAGAGGGACAGAGAGGAGAAGAGAGTGACAGAGAGGAGAAGAGAGAAAGAGAGGAGAGTGAAGAGAAACATAGAGGAGAGTGAAGAGAAACATAGAGGAGAGTGAAGAGAGACAGAGAGGAGAGTGAAGTGAGACAGGGAGGAGAAGAGAGTGAAAGAGAGGAGAAGAGAGTGACAGAGAGGAGAAGAGAGAAAGAGAGGAGAGTGAAGAGAAACATAGAGGAGAGTGAAGAGAGACAGAGAGGAGAGAGACAGAGAGGAGATTGAAGAGAGACAAAGGAGAGTGAAGAGAGAAAGAGAGGAGAGTGACAGAGAGGAGAGAGAAGAGAGACAGAGAGGAGAAGAGAGACAGAGAGGAGAGTGACAGAGAGGAGAGAGAAGAGAGACAGAGAGGAGAAGAGAGACAGAGAGGAGAGTGACAGAGAGAAGAGAGACAGAGAGAGAAGAGAGAAAGAGGAGAGTGAAGAGAGACATAGAGGAGAGCAAAGAGAGACAGAGGAGCGTAAAGAGACAGAGAGGCGAGAAGATAGACAGAGAGGAGAGAGAAGAGAGACAGAGAGGAGAGTGAGGAGAGACATAGATGAGTGTAAAGAGAGACAGAGAGGAGAAGAGAGTGAAGAATGACAGGAAGGAGGTGAGAGACAGAGAGGAGACGAGAGACAGTGAGGAGAGTGAATACAGACAGAGGGGAGAGAGACAGAGAGGTGAAGAGAGACAGAGAGGAGAGTAAAGAGAGACAGAGAGGAGAGTGACAGAGAGGAGAAGAGAGATAGAGAGAGGAGAAGAGAGAGAGAGAGGAGAAGAGCGTGAACAGTGACAGAGAGGAGACGAGAGACAGAGAGGAGAGTGAAGAGAGACAGAGAGGAGAGTGACAGAGAGGTGAAGAGAGACAGAGAGGAGAAGAGAGACAGAGAGGAGAAGAGAGACAAAGAGGAGATGAGAGACAGAGAGGAGAAGAGAGACAAAGAGTAGATGAGAGACAGAGAGGAGAGTGAAGAGAGACAGAGAGGAGAAGAGAGTGAAAGAGAGGAGAAGAGAATGACAGAGAGGAGAAGAGAGTGACAGAGAGGAGAAGAGAGTGAAAGAGAGGAGAAGAGGGAAAGAGAGGAGAGAAACAGAGAGGAGAGTAAGGAGAGACAGAGAGGAGACAAGAGACAGAGGGGAGAGTGACAGAGAGGAGAGGAGAGGGACAGAGAGGAGAAGAGAGTGAAAGAGAGGAGAAGAGAGTGACAGAGAGGAGAAGAGAGAAAGAGAGGAGAGAAACAGAGAGGAGAGAAACAGAGAGGAGAGTGAAGAGAGACAGAGAGGAGAAGACAGACAGAAAGGAGAGTGAAGAGAGACAGAGGAGAGTGAAGAGAAACATAAAGGAGAGTGAAGAGTGACATAGAGGAGAAGAGAGACAGACAGGAGAGTGAAGAGAGACAGAGAGGAGAGTGAAGAGAGACAGAGAGGAGAGTGAAGAGAAACATAGAGGAGAGTGAAGAGTGACAGAGAGGAGAAGAGAGACAGACAGGAGAGTGAAGAGAGACAGAGAGGAGAAGACAGACAGAGAGCAGAGTGAAGAGAAACATAGAGGAGAGTGAAGAGAGACAGGGAGGAGAAGACAGACAGAGAGGAGAGTGAAGACAGACAGAGAGGAGAGTGAAGACAGACACAGAGGAGAGTGAAGACAGACACAGAGGAGAGTGAAAAGAGACAGAGAGGAGAGTGAAGAGAGACAGAGATGAGAGTGACAGAGGAGATTGAAGAGAGACAGGGGAGATTGAAGAGTGACAGAGAGAGAAGAGAGACAGAGGAGAGTGAAGAGAGACAGAGGAGAGTGTAGAGAGACATAGTGGAGAGTGAAGAGAGACAGAGAGGAGAGAGAAGAGAGACAGAGAGGAGAGTGAAGAGAGACATAGATTAGTGTAAAGAGTGACAGAGAGGAGAAGAGAGTGAAGAATGACAGGAAGAGATGAGAGACAGAGAGAGAAGAGAAGAGAAGAGAGACAGAGAGGAGAGTGACATAGAGGAAAAGAGAGACAGAGAGGAGAGTGAAGAGAGACAGAGAGGAGAGTGACAGAGAGGAGAAGAGAGACAGAGAGGAGAAGAGTAACAGAAAGGAGAGTAAAGAGAGACAGAGGAGAGTGAAGAGAGACAGAGAGGAAAGTGACAGAGAGAATAGGAGAGTTAAGAGTGATTTAGAGGAGACAAGAGACAGAGAGGAGAGCGAAGAGAGACAAAGAGGAGAGTGCAGAGAGACAGAGAGGAAAGTGACAGAGAGGAGAAGAGAGTTAAGAGTGAGAGGAGACAAGAGAAAGAGAGGAGAGTGAAGAGAGACAGAGAGGAGAAGAGAGACAGAGAGGAGAAGAGAGGGAAGAATGACAGGGAGAAGACAAGAGACAGAGAGGAGAGTGAAGACAGACAGAGAGGAGAGAGACAAAGAGAAGAGAGAAGAGAGACAGAAAGGAGAGTGAAGAGAAACAGAGAGAGGAGAAGAGAGACAGAGAGGAGAGTGACAGAGATACAGAGAGAGGAGAAGATAGACAGAGAGGAGAGAGAAGAGAGATGGAGAGGAGAGTGAAGAGAAAAAGAGAGGAGACAAGAGACAGAGAGGAGAGTGACAGAGAGGAGAAGAGAGTGAAAGAGAGGAGAAGAGAGTGACAGAGAGGAGAAGAGAGAAAGAGAGGAGAGAAACAGAGAGGAGAGTGAAGAGAGACAGAGAGGAGAAGACAGACAGAGAGGAGAGTGACAGAGAGGAGAAGAGAGACATAGAGTAGAAGAGAGACAGAGAGGAGAGTGACAGAGAGGAGAAGGAGATTGAAGAGAGACGAAGGAGAGTGAAGAGAAACAGAGAGGAGAGTAAGGAGAGACAGAGAGGAGAGTAAGGAGAGACAGAGGAGATTGAAGAGAGACAGAGAGAGAAGAGAGACATAGAGGAGAGTAAGGAGAGACAGAGAGGAGAGTGAAGAGAGACAGAGAGGAGAGTGAAGAGAAACACAGAGGAGAGTGAAGAGAGACAGAGAGGAGAAGAGAGACAGAGAAGAGAGTGAAGAGAGACAGAGAGGAGAAGAGAGACAGAGAGGAGAAGAGAGGGAAGAATGACAGGGAGAAGACAAGAGACAGAGAGGAGAGTGAAGACAGACAGAGAGGAGAGAGACAAAGAGAAGAGAGAAGAGAGACAGAGAGGAGAGTGACAGAGAGGAGAGTGAAGAGAAACAGAGAGAGGAGAAGAGAGACAGAGAGGAGAGTGACAGAGATACAGAGAGAGGAGAAGATAGACAGAGAGGAGAGAGAAGAGAGATGGAGAGGAGAGTGAAGAGAAAAAGAGAGGAGACAAGAGACAGAGAGGAGAGTGACAGAGAGGAGAAGAGAGTGAAAGAGAGGAGAAGAGAGTGACAGAGAGGAGAAGAGAGAAAGAGAGGAGAGAAACAGAGAGGAGAGTGAAGAGAGACAGAGAGGAGAACACAGACAGAGAGGAGAGTGACAGAGAGGAGAAGAGAGACAGAGAGTAGAAGAGAGACAGAGAGGAGAGTGACAGAGAGGAGAAGGAGATTGAAGAGAGACGAAGGAGAGTGAAGAGAAACAGAGAGGAGAGTAAGGAGAGACAGAGAGGAGAGTAAGGAGAGACAGAGGAGATTGAAGAGAGACAGAGAGAGAAGAGAGACATAGAGGAGAGTAAGGAGAGACAGAGAGGAGAGTGAAGAGAGACAGAGAGGAGAGTGAAGAGAAACACAGAGGAGAGTGAAGAGAGACAGAGAGGAGAAGAGAGACAGAGAAGAGAGTGAAGACAGACAGAGAGTGAAGAGAGACAGAGAGGAGAGAGAAGAGAGACAAAGGAGAGTGAAGAGAGACAGGGGAGAGTGAAGAGAGACATACAGGAGAGTAAAGAGAGAGAGAGAGAGGAGAAGGGAGTGAGGAATAACAGGGAGGAGACGAGAGACAGATAGGAGAAGAGAGACAAAATGGAGAGTGAAGAGAGACAGAGGAGAGTGAAGAGATACAGAGAGGAGAAGAGAGACAGAGAGGAGAGTGAAGAGAGACAGAGAGGAGAGGGACAGAGAGGAGAGTGAAGAGAGACAGAGAGGAGAGTGAAGAGAGACAGAGAGGAGAGTGACAGAGAGGAGAGCAAAGAGAGACAGAGAGGAGAGTGACAGAGAGGAGAAGAGAGACAGAGAGGAGAAGAGAGGCAGAGAGAAGAGTGACAGAGAGGAAAGAGACAGAGAGGAGAGTAAAGAGAGATAGAGGAGAGCAAAGAGAGACAGAGGAGAGCAAAGAGATACAGAGAGGAAAGTAACAGAGAGGAGAAGAGCGTTAAGAGTGATCGAGAGGAGACTAGAGACAGACAG
This sequence comes from Discoglossus pictus, assembly GCA_027410445.1. Lineage (NCBI taxonomy): Eukaryota > Metazoa > Chordata > Amphibia > Anura > Alytidae > Discoglossus > Discoglossus pictus. The sequence continues at coordinate 129,810,721 of CM050169.1, read as the reverse complement.
GAGGGTGAAGAGATACAGAGGAGAGCGTATGGAGACAGAGAGGAGAATGAAGAGAGACAGAGGAGAGTGAAGAGAGACAGAGGAGAGTGAAGAGAGACAAAGAGGAGAGTGAAGAGAGACAGAGGAGATTAAAGAGAGACAGAGAGGAAAGTGACAGAGAGGAGAAGAGAGTTAAGAGTGATCGAGAGGAGACAAGAGACAGAGAGGAGAGTGTAGAGAGACAGAGGAGAGCGTATAGAGACAGAGAGGAGAGTGAAGAGAGACAGAGAGGAGAGTGAAGAGAGACAGAGGAGAGTGAAGAGAGACAGAGAAAATTGAAAAGAGACAGAGGAGATTGAAAAGAGACAGAGATGAAAAGAGAGTTGAGTGATTGAGAGGACACAAGAGACAGAGAGGAGAGAGAAGAGAGACAGAGGAGAGCGTAGAGAGACAGAGAGGAGAAGAGAGATAGAGAGAAGAGAGACAGAGAGGAGAAGAGAGACAGGGGAGAGGGAAGTGCGACAGAGAGGAGAGTGACAGAGAGGAGAGAGATAGAGAAAGGGTAGAGATATGAGATGCTAAGAGTGACAGAGTGGGATACACAGCATGGGAGAGGCAACGAGGAAGATACTGAAATGAGGGAGGAGAACTAGAGGGGTTGGCTGGTATATAACAGTGGTGGGCATGCTATGATCCGACACATCTCATAAGGCCCCCAGTCTCTAGAGTCCATTTTTGTCTTTCCACAAGTAGCCAATCATTATTTCTTATACTTCAACACATACTGTATCCTCATTATCTATACGCGTGTTACCAAGTAATCCACCTCTATCCCACAGTGAGATTACCATTAAAAAAATGTTTAGATATTTTTGAATAAAAAGGACATACAATGTCATGTATTATAACAAGAATATGTAGGATATTGATCCAGGGTACAATCCAATTTGCCAGTTTTGGAGATCAAGAAGGAATTTTCTGTTATAAGACAGATGGCAATGTTTCAATGTTTGTTTGTTTGCCTTCCTCTGGGTCAATTCATACTTCACATAATATAATATAAAGATCAAGAAGATCCAAAACAGTTGAACCTATATGTAAATACATATATATATCACAGTACAGCCTTGCTAAGTACTCAGTAGCCATATTTGTGGCTCATCATGTGACATAGGTTGCCTGTAAATGGAAAAAGAAACGTGCAGTAAACAAGAGAAGGGCGACTCAAAGGGAGAAGTGAGGAGAGGTTTAGCAAGGGAAGAGGGGGAAGAAGGTAAGGGACATCAAGGGGCATGAGGAGAGGAGGAGGACATCAAGCAAGAAGGAGAAAATAAGGAGACATTGAAGGAAGGAGGACACCTAATGGAGAATATGAGGGTCTAAGGACAACAGGGAAAAGAAAAGGAGGATACATGGATGGGAAAGGAAGAGAGTAGTGGATACCAATAGGAGAAGAGAAGAGGAAACCGAAAGGAGATGAAGAGGAGAAACCATTTGGAGAGAAGGGGTACATCAAGGGGAGAGGAGTGACACCAAAGGATAGAAAATGAGAGGATGGGTGAGAGTAAATGTGACATTATCTGATTACTCGGACACAAAATGCACCAATATGAAAACATCAGTTGAGAATGAATGAATTCCACAGATCACTAGAGGGTTATACACATCTTGCTAAACACATCATTATTCACAATGAACGTGTTGGTCTGTTATAATAATCTAACACTTGAGGGGGAGGAAGATAGAGAGGAGGGAAGGAAAGGGGCGCTGCTGCCTCGGGCCTAACATGAGGGTGTCTGTCTCCAGCACCCTGAACGTGTCCTCCAACATTTAAATGCTTGGCTTAATCTCAGGGTACATGAGGGTTAATATAATCTTGGTTGTTGTCTCAAGACTCACTATGGTGAATAAGGATACAGACTGGAATAAATAAAATACTATATAATACAGTGTGTATCTCCCAATTACTGAGTGTGATGACACCAGGCTGTTTCTCAGTAACGCAGTCATCTCTCCACATTGATGTCATTTGTATGACAGGCATATATATACTATGAGATGTTTACATGCACTAAAACACATCCATAGCGTGTATACACCGGCATGTACACTGTGCAATGCTGTATAGATTTACTTATTTGTGCTTTGGACCATTCAGAAGCCTTCAATATAACAACATTCCCACCAAATCTACAGATACGGTCTCTCTATTCCTTAGTTTTCTCTACTCTCTTACTTTGCTCTTGCCTTTCTAATGCTCTCTTCCATTACTGTCTCTTCCTTCTCTGACTGTTTCCCCTTCCCTATCAGTCTATTTCTACCATGTCTACTATTTCTCTGATTGTCTCTCCATTGGCTCTTTCCTTTCAATGGCTGTCTTTCTTTCCTGACTCCCTCCATCTTAGCCTCCATCTCACCCTTCTCTGTTTCTCACACCGGTTCCCTTTTTTCTCTTTCTATTGTCTACTCTCTCCCTTACTATCCCTCTCTCCGTTTGCTGTTTTTCTATTCACTAGTTGTTTCTCCCTAATTGTGCCCATGTGTCCATGTGACAGGTAGATCAGGGCTATCTTGTCCTTCGCTACCTGTCTCTTTCACCTTAGACTGTCTCTCTATACCGTAACAGGCTACTCTTATTATGACTGTGTCTTTACACTGACTCTGTCTTCTTTTTCCAGCTGTCTCTTCCCTCCCTGACACTTTCCCCATTGCTGTTCTGTCTCTCACCAGGCTGTCTCTTTCTTCCCTGACTGTCTCTTCCTGTCTATCTCCTCCTGGCTTTGTTCTGATTAGAATGTATCTCTACTACATATGACCTTTCTTGCTTTGCCTATACATGAACCACATGCAGTATATTTGGAAGCTGAAACTATGCAGGGTTCATTAAACCTTCCACTTCAGAGGCCAGCATTTTACGCATCACACAAATGCCCTGTAGTTGTAGGACTAAACTTGACCAGTGCATACTCAGTACCGCTGTATAATGCTGCCCCCTGGTGTCCCAAAGAGGAATCACTGCTGTTGATGACTATATGGTGTAAAGAAAAGAGATCTGACTGCTATAATAACTATCCAGATGTTCTACATAAGCAGTGGTTCTGACCCCACAAGGCCAGTGATAACCCTGCTTGGAAATTACAGTTTTCGTAACCTGTTGTATTGTGAAGGTCTTATTCTTAAAAAGGGCACGGATGGTGTCTCCATTTTTAATATTAATATAAACTACCTAAATATTTGCATATATAAACATAATTTTTATTTCCTAAAACAATATAAACAGTCCCTGCACATAATAGTATACTAATAGTATATATGTACTTGCCAATGACAGACTGTGTCTCAGCTGCAATTCAGCAACATGTTGCTGAGACACTTTGATTGGCTGGTAATAAAGAAAATGGAAGCATGTGGTAAAGAATTGTTGTTGTTTAGTCATTCAGTTGCATCTGACTCTACGTGACCCAGTGGACCGCAGTAACTGCCCCTCTGAGCTCCATCATGTTCATGTCCATTGCTTTAGTGACCTCTTCTATCCATCACCTTCTACTTGTGCCTTAAATCTTTCCCAGCATCAGAGTCTTCTCTAGGGAATCCAGTCATCAAAGTAGTATCATCCGCTTATCTGAGATTGTTTCTTATTATTTCTTCCAGCAATTTTGATTCCGGCTTTGGACTCACCAGTCCAGCCTTATGCATGATGTACTCTGCGTATACGTTGTATAAATAAGGTGACAATATACAACCTTGTCGCACTCCTTTTCCGATCTTGAACCATTCTGTTGTCCCATGTTCGGTTCTGACGGTGGCTACTTGGTCAACATACAGATTCTTTAGGAGGAGGATGAGATGGCCTGGTATCCCCATATATTTAGGACATGCAACATTGTGTTGTGATCCACACAGTCAAAGGCTTTAGAATAGTCTATGAAGCAGAAGTAAATGATTTTTTGGAACTCTTGCTTTCTCTATTATCCAGTGGGCATTGGCAATTTGATCTCTTGTGCCTCTTCCTCTGCGGAACACGGCTTGTACATCTGGCAGTTCCTGGTCCATATATTGTTGGAGTTGAGCTTGTAGGATCTTAAGCATTACATTGTGAAATTAGTTCAATTGTTTGATAATTGGAGCACTCTTTGGCACTGCCTTTTTTTGGGGATTGGGATGTAGACTGACCTTTTCCAGCCTATTGGCCATATTGAGTTTTCCAAATGTATTGGCATAAGGCAAGTAACACTTTCACAGCATCTTTTTGAAGAACTGTGAATAGTTCAATTGGGATCCATCACCTCCTGCAGCTTTATTATTAGCAAGACATCCTAGGCTCATTGGACAAACTATTGAGGTCATCGCTGCTGTTAACATCCTTCCTGTATACAGTAGACCTTCAGTTAAAACAATTCTTACAGTAGGGGAGGTATGAAAAGACAAAGATGGGGATGGACAGGACTGCATAACATTACTTAAATGCATAACAAATGTAAATGTTTTTATTTTTACCTTGTTTGCCTGCTATCAATACTAATTATCTAAAACAGCATAATAAAATATCAGACTACAGTATCCCTATAAATGTGTTGCCCTTCTCTGTACTTTTTCCAGCTCTAAAATGTCTTTTTTTTTAAGTGGTGCCCAAAATTGTACTCCATATTCCAAATGAGGGTGTACTAGAGATTCGTATAGTGGCAGAATTATATTTGTTTCCCTTGTTTCTATACCCTTCTTAATACATGCTAATATTTTACTTGCCTTTGCAGCTGCTGCTTGGCATTGATCACTGCTACCTAGGTGGTTGTCCACAAGCACTCCCAAATCCCTTTCAATATCTAATACCTCCAGACATATCCCATTTAGGTTATAAATGATGAAGTTTAATTATTCAAAATACCATATAAAAACCATTACACAGTAGTGGGCATTTAAAGGGACACTGTAGTCTGATATTTTATTATGCTGTTTTAAATACTGATTATTGATAACGGGCAAAAGAGGTAAAATAAAAACAACATTTACATTTGTTATGTATTTAAGTAATTTTATACAGTCCTGCCCATCTCTATCTTTGTCTTTTCATACCTCCCCTACTGTAAGAATTTTTTTTTAACAAGTAAGCAGGGACCTTTAGATGAGTGAGTTATTATTTGTACTTTTAACTTTGCTCATCTGCTTTTTGAGGAGGAAGAAGCTTTGGTAACTGAGATAGGGAGTTCTTTATAAAACAATGGAGATGGCCAAGGTTGCATGTAATTGCATGTAAATGTGGTAAAATAAAAGCTGTTTTTATTTTTTAACATTATAAAAATTGTTTGCCCATTATTAAATATATTTCTTTAAAATAGTACACTGAATATATGGAACAACGGTATCCCTTTAAAGGATCACAGGGGTCTTTTGAATAACTAATGCTTGTAATGACCAAATATTTTAGAAAGCAAAAAAATAAATAAATACAACATTTAAATTTGTTACTTTTACATGCATTTATTCCTCACTGAAGTTCCATTTTCCTTCAATGTTGTCTTCTACTTTCTAGAGTGACTTTGTAAACAGGGGCAGAGCTACCAGTGGTGCAGGTGGTGCAATACACCAGGGCTTAGTGCTGTGTAATTTATATTTTTGGCAACCCCCCCCCCCCCCCCCCCCAGCCAGTATTGGGGTCCTAGAAAGGGGCACTGAGCGAGTTGGTAATGGGGGGGCAAAACACATTTTACAAACCCAGCTCCCAAACCCCCCCAGGGAAAATTATTCTCTAGCTCCGCCACTGTCTGTAAACAAATTAGATTTCTATTAGTCCCATTGAAAGCACAGCCAGTTCCCGCTGTCATATCCTCATTGTACAGATAGAAACTCCCTTGTACATTCAAAGTCTTCTCCTACTCAGGAAACTGATTAGCAAAAACTAGAATGATTCATTCCCTAGCAGCATATTTGCACATAACAGATCACAAGTTAGACGCTGTGTTCTTTTTTTTACATTATAAAAACATGTTTCAAAATAGTAAATTAAAAATATAGGACTACAGTGGTCATTTGAAGGACCACTGTGGTCATCAAAATTTTTTATAATGATCACCCATTAGAAATAAAAAGCAGTCGATATTTGGTGGGTAGATTATAAAACTAAAACCTGATTCAAATGTAAATATTGCAAACTTTAGGGTGGCACGTCCTTTGAGAACAGAGTGCCACCCTGCAAGAGAGGTAGAGGATGGGGTGCAGGGGAGAGAGGGGATGGGGTGCAGGAGGGAGGTAGTGGGTGAGGGAGAGCATGGGTGCAGGGGACAGAGTGTGGAGATGGGGTGCAGAAGAGGAGTGTTGATGCCTTCTAACCTGGCAGATGGGAATGCAGGGTGGCACGCAGTTGTCGGGCACGCTCTTTTCTGGAGCACAGATGTGGGCCCGCGCATTTCTCGGTGCCCACAGGACGGAGCACTGTTCTCCCCAGCTCAAATTTTTGTATAATATTATTGAACAGTATTGATATGTAAGGTTACAGCAAATAATTGATAAAACATTTAAATTTATCTCTAACATTAAATGAATATATAATTTAGTATTAAGCATTAGATTAAGTAATTAAATTAAATCTCAGTTGCATTAAAAATTCACTATGTATATCCGCAGTGTTAACCCAGTGGTCCAAACATAGTCCTTAAATCCTATTATATTAGCATACACTACAGTATATACTACATCATACACTACAGTACACACTATAGCATACAATACAGCATACATTACAACATACACTACAGCATACACTACAGTACACACTATAGCATACAATACAGCATACACTACAACATACACTACAGCATACATTACAACATACACTACTGTACACACTATAGCATACAATACAGCATACACTACAGCATACATTACACCATACACTACAGCATACACTACAACAAACACTACACCATGTGTTACAGCATGCACTACAGTACACACTATAGCATACAATACAGAATACACTACAGTACACACTATAGCATACACCACACCATACACTACACCATATACTACAGCATACACTACATCATACACTACAGTACACACTATAGCATACAATACAGCATACACTACATCATACACTACAGTACACACTATAGCATACACTACAGCATACACTACAGCATACACTACAACATACACTACACCATCTGCTACAGCATACACTACAGTACACACTATAGCATACAATACAGCACACACTATAGCATACACCACACCATACACTACACCATATACTACAGCATATACTACATCATACACTACAGTACGCACTATAGCATACAATACAGCACACACTATAGCATACACCACACCATACACTACACCATATACTACAGCATACACTACAACATACACTACAGCATGTACTACAGCATACACTACAGCATTCATACTCTACAACATAGACTAAAGCATAAATTACACCATACACTAGAATATACACTACAAAGGACACTACAACATACACTACAACCTACGCAACAACATACACTACAGCATACACTACAGAATACACTACATCATACAATACAACATACACTGCAGAATACACTACAGCTTACACTACAACATACACTATAACATACACTAAAGCATACCCTACAACATACACTACAGCTTACACTACAACATACACTACAGCCTACATTACAGCATAAGCTATACCATATACAACAGTTGACACTACAGCACACACTACAGCACAAACTACAGCAGACACTACATAATGCCCTACAACATTCACTACAGCATACCGTTCAACATACACTACAGCCTATGCTACAACATACACTACAGCTTACATCACAGCATACACTACGACATACACTACAGAATACCCTACAGCAAACAATACAAGAAACACTAAAGCATACACTAAAGCATACACTACAGCATACACTACAACATACACTACAGCTTACACTACAACATACACTACAGCTTACACTGCAACATATACTACAGCATACACTACAGCATACACTACAGCCTACACTACGACATACACTACAGAATAACCGATAGCAAACAATACAACATACGCTACAGCATACACTACAGCCTACACTACAGCATAGCCTACACCATGCACTACAGTATACACTACAACATACTTTAAAGTATACACTACAGCACACATTACAGCACACACTACAGCATACACTACAACATACACTACAGCACACACCACAACATACACTACAAATACACTAAAATATACACTACAGCCTACACTACAAAATAACCTATAGCAAACAATACAACATACACTACAGCCTACACTACAACATATACTACAGCATACAATACAGCTTACACTACAACATACACTACAGCATACAATACAACATACACTACAACATACACTGCAGCATACACTGCAGCATACACTACAGCTTACACTACAACATACACTAAAGCATACACTACATCATACACTACAGCTTATACTACAACATACAATACAGGCTACACTACAGCCTAAACTACAGCATAAACTACATCATATAATACAGCCTACACTACAGCACACACTACAGCACACACTACAGCATACACTACAACATACACTACATAATACGCTACAACATGCACTACAGCATACAGTGCAACATACACTACAACATACACTACAGCCTATGCTACAACATGCACTACAGCCTACATCACAGCATACACTACGACATACACTACAGAATACCCTACAGCAAACAATACAACATACACTACAACATACTCTACAACATACACTAAAGCATACACTACAACATACACTACAGCCTACATCACAGCATACACTACGACATACACTACAGAATACCCTACAGCAAATACAACATACACTACAACATGCACTAAAGCATAGACTACAGCATACACTACAACATACACTACAACATATACTAAAGAATACAATACAGCCTAAACTACAGCACACACTACAGCACACACTACAGCAAACACTGCAGAATACACTACAGCATACACTACGACATACACAACAGAATAACTGATAGCAAACAATACAACATACGCTACAGCATACTCTACGGCATACACTACAGCCTACACTACAGCATACCCTACACCGTGCACTACAGTATACACTACAGTATACACTACAGCCTATATTACAGCATACTTTACAGTATACACTACAGCTTATAGTATACACTACAGCTTACACTACAGCACACACTACAGTATACTCTACAGCTTACACTACAGCACACACCACAACATACACTCCAGAATACACTACAGCCTACGCTACAACATACACTACAAAATAAACAAAAACATACACTTCAGCTTACACTACAACATACACTATAACATACACTAAAGCATACACTACAACTTACACTACAACATACACTACAGCATAAACTACAGCATAAACTACACCATATAATACAGACTACACTACAGCACACACTACAGCAGACACTACAGCACACACTACAGCATACACTACAACATACACAACATAATACTCTAAGACATGCACTACAGCATACCGTGCAACATACACTACAACATACACTACAGCCTATGCTACAACATGCACTACAGCCTACATCACAGCATACACTACGACATACACTACAGAATACCCTACAGCAAACAATACAACATACACTACAACATACTCTACAACATACACTAAAGCATACACTACAACATACACTACAGCCTACATCACAGCATACACTACGACATACACTACAGAATACCCTACAGCAAATACAACATACACTACAACCTATGCTACAACATGCACTACAGCCTACATCACAGCATACACTACGACATACACTACAGAATACCCTACAGCAAACAATACAACATACACTACAACATACTCTACAACATACACTAAAGCATACACTACAACATACACTACAGCCTACATCACAGCATACACTACGACATACACTACAGAATACCCTACAGCAAATACAACATACACTACAACATGCACTAAAGCATAGACTACAGCATACACTACAACATACACTACAACATATACTATAGAATACAATACAGCCTAAATTTCAGCACTCACTACAGCACACACTACAGCAAACACTGCAGAATACACTACAGCATACACTACGACATACACTACAGAATAACTGATAGCAAACAATACAACATACGCTACAGCATACTCTACAGCATACACTACAGCCTACACTACAGCATACCCTACACCATGCACTACAGTATACACTACAGTATACACTACAGCTTATACTACAGCATACTTTACAGTATACACTACAGCTTACACCACAGTATACTCTAGAGCCTATACTACAGCATACTTTACAGTATACACTACAGCTTACACTACAGTATACTCTAGAGGTTGCACTACAGCACACACTACAGCATACACTACAGCACACACTACAACATATACTGCAGAATACACTACAGCCTACGCTACCTCATACACTAAAACATACACTACAGCCTACACTAAAGAATAACAACATACACTACAGCTTACAATAAAACATACACTACAACATACACTGCAGCACACACTACAGCATACGCTACAGCCTACACTACAGCATACCCTACAACATGCACTACAGTAAACACTACAGTATACACTACAGCCTACACTACAGCCTACACTACAGTATACATTACAGTATACACCACAGCTTACACTACAGTATACTCTACAGCTTACACTACAGCACAAACTACAGCACACACTACAACATACACTACAACATACACTACAGCACACACTGCAACATACACTGCAGAATACACTACACCCTACGCTACAACATACACTAAAACATACACTACAGCCTACACTAAAGAATAACAACATACACTACAGCTTACAATACAAAATACACTACAACATACACTACAGCACACACTACAGCATACGCTACATCCTACACTACAGCATACCCTACAACATGCACTACAGTAAACACTACGGTATACACTACAGCCTACACTACAGTATACTTTACAGTATACACCACAGCTTACACTACAGTATACTCTACAGCTTACACTACAGCACAAACTACAGCACACACTACAGCATACACTACAACATACACTACAGCACACACTACGACATACACTGCAGAATACACTACACCCTACGCTACAACATACACTACAAAATACACTAAAACATACACTACAGCCTACACTACAGAATAACCTATAGCAAACAATACAACATACACTACAGCATACACTACAGCTTACACTATAGCCTACACTACAGCCTACAGTACAACATACACTACAATGCACACTACAGCATACACTACAGCATAAACTACACCATATACTACAGCATACACTAAAGTATACTCTACAGCCTACGCTACAACATGCACTACAGCATACCCTACAACATTCACTACAGCATACCGTGCAACATACACTACAGCCTATGCTACAACATACACTACAGCTTACATCACAGCATACACTACGACATACACTACAGAATACCCTACAGCAAACAATACAACAAACACTAAAGCATACACTAAAGCATACACTACAGCATACACTACAACATACACTACAGCTTACACTACAACATACACTACAGCTTACACTACAACATACACTATAGCATACACTACAGCATACACTCCAACAAATACTACAGCATAAACTACAACATACGCTACAGCATACACTACAGCCTACACTACAGCATACCCTACACCATGCACTACAGTATACACTACAACATACTTTACAGTATACACTACAGCACACATTACAGCACACACTACAGCATACACTACAACATACACTACAGCACACGCCACAACATACACTACAAATACACTACAACATACACTACAGCCTACACTACAAAATAACCTATTGCAAACAATACAACATACACTACAGCATACACTACAACATATACTACAACATACATCACAGCTTACACTACAACATACACTACAGCATACAATACAACATACACTGCAGCATACACTACAGCTTACACTACAACATACACTAAAGCATACCCTACAACATACACTACAGCCTATGCTACAACATACACTAAAGCCTACATCACAGCAAACAGTACAGCATACACTACAGCATACACTACAACATACACTAAAGCATACACTACAACATACACTACAACATACACTACAGCCTACACTACAGCATACACTACAACATAAACTGCAACATACACTACAAAATACACTAAACATACACTACAGCCTACACTACAGAATAACCTATAGCAAACAATACAACATACACTACAGCCTACACTACAACATACACTACATAATACACTACAGCCTATGCTACAAGATGCACTGCAGCATACCCACAACATACACTACAGCATACACTCCAACATATACTACAGCATACACTACAACATACGCTACAGCATACACTACAGCCTACACTACAGCATACCCTACACCATGCACTACAGTAAACACTACAACATACTTTACAGTATACATTACAGCACACATTACAGCACACACTACAGCATACACTACAACATACACTACAGCACACACCACAACATACACTACAAATACACTAAAATATACACTACAGCCTACACTACAAAATAACCTATAGCAAACAATACAACATACACTACAGCATACACTACAACATATACTACAACATACAATACAGCTTACACTACAACATACACTACAGCATACAATACAACATACACTACAACATACACTGCAGCATACACTACAGCTTACACTACAGAATAACCTATAGCAAACAATACAACATACACTACAGCCTACACTACAACATACACTACATAATACACTACAGCCTATGCTACAAGATGCACTGCAGCATACCCTACAACATACACTACAGCTTACACTACAACATACACTACAGCCTATGCTACAACATACACTAAAGCCTACATCACAGCAAACAATACAGCATACACTACAACATACACCAAAGCATACACTACAACATACACTACAACATACACTACAACATACACTACAGCATACACTACAACATACACTACAACATACACTACAGCCTACACTACAACATACACTATAACATATACTACAGCATACACTACAGCATAAACTGCAACATACACTACAGCCTACGCTACAACATGCACTATGGCATGCCCTACAACATACACTACAACATACACTACCGCCTATGCTACAAAATACACTACGACATACACTACGACATACACTACAGAATGCCCCATGACATACACTACAGAATACACTACAGATTATACTACAACATACACTACAGCCTACAGTACAACATACACTACAATGTACACTACAGCATACACTACAAAAATACTTCAAAATACACAACAGCATATACTACAACATACACTACAGCATACACTACAACATACACTACATAATACACTACAGCCTATGCTACAACATGCATTACAGCATACCCTACAACATACACTACAGCATACCCTACAACATGCACTACAGTAAACACTACAGTATACACTACAGCCTACACTACAGCCTACACTACAGTATACATTACAGTATACACCACAGCTTACACTGCAGTATACTCTACAGCTTACACTACAGCATACTCTACAACATGAACTACAGTAAACACTACAGTATACACTACAGCCTACACTACAGCCTACACTACAGTATACTTTACAGTATACACCACAGCTTACACTACAGTATACTCTACAGCTTACACTACAGCATACACTACAACATACACTACAACATACACTACAGCCTACACTACAACATACACTATAACATATACTACAGCATACACTACAGCATAAACTGCAACATACACTACAGCCTACGCTACAACATGCACTATGGCATACCCTACAACATACACTACAACATACACTACCGCCTATGCTACAACATACTCTACAGCATACACTACGACATACACTACAGAATACCCCACGACATACACTACAGCCTACACTACAACATACACTACATAATACACTACAGCCTATGCTACAACATGCACTACAGCATACCCTACAACATACACTACAGCCTATGCTACAACATACACTAAAGCCTACATCACAGCAAACAATACAGCATACACTACAGCATACACTAAAGCATACACTACAACATACACTACAGCATACACTACAACATACACTACAACATACACTACAACATACACAACAGCATACACTACAGCATAAACTGCAACATACACTACAGCCTCTGCTACAACATGCACTATAGCATACCCTACAACATACACTACAACATACACTACCGCCTATGCTACAACATACACCACCGCATACACTACGACCCACACTACAGGAAACCCCACAGCAAACCATACAACATACACTACAACATACACTACAGATTATACTACAACATACACTACAGCCTACAGTACAACATACACTACAATGTACACTACAGCATACACTACAAAAATACTTCAAAATACACAACAGCATACCCTACAACATACACTACAACATACACTTCCGCCTATGCTACAACATACTCTACAGCATACACTACGACATACACTACAGAATACCCCACAACATACACTACAGAATACCCCACAACATACACTACAGAATACCCCACAGCAAACCATACAACATACACTATGTCTGCACTTCAGCTTACTACAAAATACACTACAGCATACACTACAACATACACTACAGCCTGCACTACAGAATACACTACAACATGCACTACAGCGTAATGTGTTCCAGTAGCTGTTTGTTTGTAATATGTATCAATGTTATTTTGCAGTTAAAAAAAAAAATATATTTTTTTTTTTGGGGGGTGGGTTTACAAGACATTTTTAAAAGTGTCCATCAACCAGTACAGGTAACCAGTATATTTTGCTTAATTTATAACTTTCCACAGCTCTGGTGGGATACATGGAAAGCTCAAATGATCACTGTAGTCATATATTTAAAGTAATGTGTCATTCTAAAAATGGGGAAAAAATCGTTTTAGAATTTTAAAATGAAATAGAAAAGCAATAATACAGCCGTTAGTTTACTTTTTTTATATGCAATTATGATGCAGTGGAATTTACCATTTTGGGTCCTGCTTAGGTGCCGAAGGTGCTGAGGTAGGAGGAAACTTTTAATGCAGAGAAAGCTTATAGAGCTAAAGTTGTCAGTGCTTTCAACAGAACTAATGTAAAGCTAATTAGTTTACAAGAACACGCCATCCTGAGAGTATCTGAAAAAATTAGCTTTTTTTTTTTTTTTACTTCCTCGCCTTCATCTCATTTACTTCCTGCACCTACACACTGTGTCGAAATGCTCTCTCACTTTTTTTCTCCTCCTCATCTTCTACTGCCTCTCTTTAAGACTTTCATTTGCAGTCTATCCATATCACGCCCCAATACTATAACCACCTCACCTTCCTTGCTTTCCTCTCCTCTTCTCTGCTCCCACAAGCTACTCTCCCTCATTGAATGACAATCTCATCCCCTCCCCAACACTCATAAGCAGAAACATCACTGTAAGTCCCACTCCCATAGTCTCTCGCTCTCACTCCTCCTTCTCTTGGTTGCTGGAGACATATCCCCTAACACAGGTCCCTCCCTAATACTACCTGCTTTCAGCCACCCTCTGCTCCAAGGGCAGCAAACACCCAAAACACCCAGAATTTGATACCCATCACTTGCCACAAACCTTCCACTCTACCTTTCTCCTGCGCTATCTGTAACGCACAATCTATCTGCAATAAACGCACATTCACTCACGACCTTTTCATTACCAACTCCCTCAATCTACTGTCTCTCACTGAAACCTGACTCTGGTTTGCACCTCAGCCACACACCTAGACCTTGGAACAAACAAGGTGGTGGTGTGGGTGTATTACTTTCTTCTCGCTGTACATATCACCTCATACCCCCTGTCCCATCCCTCCAATTTTCATCTTTTGAGGCTCATACTATCCGCCTCTTCTCTCCTATCTCTCTACATGTTGCTGTAATCTATCGCCCCCCGGTACTGCCTCTCAATTTCTCGATCACTTTTCCCCCTGGCTCCCACACTTTCTTTCCTCCAACATTCGCACACTGATACTTGGTGACTTCAACATTGCCAATGATACCCCCACCTCCCCAGCAGCTGCCAAAATACTTGCACTCACCTCTTCCCTTGGCCTTTCACAACTAACAGATTCTTCAACTCACTATGCTGGACACTCTCTTGACCTTATTTTCACCAATATTAGCCCTACCTCCAACCCAGTCATCCACCCTCTCCTTCTATCTGACCATCACCTCCTTACCTTCAAACTCACCACAACTTCCCATCACTCTTCTTCAACCCCTGTCACCATCACCCACAGAAACCTGCTAGAACTCGACCCTACACAGCTCTCCACTGTGCGCCAACCTCTTCTCAGCACTATCACCAACTTCAACTGACCTGACTCTGCCACCTCACACTACAACTCTACTCTCTCTTCCACCCTTGACACCCTTGCCCCCAAAACCACACGCAGACGCCCTCAATCTCATCCACAACCATGGCACACTACACACACAAGTTACATTCAGAAGTGCTCCCGCACTGCTGAACGACTATGGAGGAAATCACGCTCCACAAGATTTCCTTCACTACAAGTTTATGCTACGTTCCTACTCCTCTGCCCTCAACCTGGCCAAACAGCACTACTTCACATCACCAATATCAACTCTGTCCTCCAACCCCAAACGTCTCTTTGCCACTTTCAATACTGTCCTCCGCCCACAACCTCCCACCATCAATTCCTGTCTCACGGCTGAAGACTTTGCCAACCATTTTACACATAAAATTCAATCTATCCACAATGAACTCTCGTTCTCACCGTGGCTCACACAGTCCACCCTCTCAACTTATTAACTGCACCAAATCTACTCACCATTCCCACAGCCACTTTGAACTACTTTACCCCTGCTACAGAGGATGAAGTCTCCATCCTAATATCATCCTCTCACCTCACCACCTGTCCTTTGGATCCTATTCCATCTCAGCTCATGCCTCCCCTCTCTACTACACTAATACCAGCTCTCACACATATCTTCAACCTTTCCCTAAACACTGGCACGTTTCCATCATCTCTAAAACATGCCATAATTACACCCACTCTCAAGAAACCCTCATCCAATTCTGACGTTGCTTTTAACTATCGCCCTATCTCTCTACTTCCCCTGGCTTCCAAACTGCTGGAGTGGCTCATCTATAACCGCCTTACCAGTTTCATCTCCTCTAACTCTCTTCTGGACACCTTCCAATCCAACTTTCTGCCCCAACACTCCACTGAGACAGCCCTCATAAAAGTCACCAATGACCTGCTCACCGCCAAGTCTAAAGGCCACTTTTCCATTTTGCTTTTTCTGGATCTCTCTGCCGCCTTTGACACAGTTGACCATCTGCTTCTACTCCACATTCTCTCCTCCCTCGACTTTTGAGACACTGCTCTCTCGTGGTTCTCATCATACTTCCAAGAATGATCATTTAGCATCTCCTTCTCTGGCACATGTTCTTCTCTGCACCGTATGTCTATTGGCATACCCCAAGGATCAGTCCTAGGCCCACTCCTCTTCTCCATCTACACATCCTCACTCGGCACCATAATAAACACTTTTGGGTTCCAGTATCATCTCTATGACACCCAAATCTACCTCTCAGCACCAGATCTATCCCCCTCTCTTCTAGCACACGCCTTCGACTACCTCTCTAGTATATCCTCTTGGATGTCCGCCCACCATCTAAAACTCAACATGTCTAAGACTGAACTCTTTATCTTCCCACCCTCTACTACAGCTTCAATTCCTCACATCTCTCTCTCTGTCAGTAATGTCATCATCACTCCCACCTCCCAAGCCCATTGTCCCTGGGTTCTACCCTCTCTTTCATCCCTCACATACAGTCTCTAACCAAATCCTGTCTTCTCCACCTAAAAAACATATTCAAAATATGCCATTACCTCACACAAAACCGTGCTACGATTCTAATACACTCTCTCATAATTTCTCGTCTTGAGTATTGCAACTCGCTCCTTGTTGGCCTGCCCATCACTTGCCTCTCCCCACTTCAATCCATAATGAATGCCTCCGCCAGACTCATCTACCGTACACATCGCTCAGTGTCGGCAGCTCCTCTTTGTCAATCACTTCACTGGCTTCCATTAGCCTCCAGAATAAAATTTAGAATCTTGACCCTAACTTATAAAGCCCTCAACAAGAGCGCACCCCCATACATCTCTGCTCTCATCTCCAAATATGCCCCCACACGCCCTCTTCGTTCTGCTAACGACCTTCTTATTTCTACCACTCATCACCTCCTCTCACTCCCGTCTCCAGGACTTTTCTTGCGCTGCCCCTATTCTCTGGAACTCCTTGCCTCTCTTCACTAGACTATCCTCCTGCCTTAAATCCTTCAAAACATCAATAAAAACCCACCTCTTTAAAGAAGCCTATAACCTTCCTCCCTGACACGCTCAGCACTACTCTCTCCCTACTTTACCACATACACACTTCAACCTTTAGATTGTAAGTCTGCGAGTTTCAATCCTGCAAGATGCTTTAGGGAAAGCGCTATGGACACTGGATTCCAAGCTCAAAGACAGGGCCCTCCATTCATTGCAATGTGTGAATCTTGAACTTGTCATTGCCTGTAACTTAACTTATGTATAGCGCTACAGAATATGTTGGCGCGTTACAAATAAACAATAATAATAATTAGCTCAGAAAAGAAAATTAATCAATACAGTTAGGCATAATACCATATTAAAGGCTGTGTTTAAATGTTGCCTCAATGTTTTATATTTCTACAATATGTATGTGCTATAATTAATGTATTCCTTGTCTAATAATATTTACATTTATGAATTTATTTTTAATATATATATTTTACGCTTTCATACCTCTTGCTGCTGTGTCTCTATCACCATCTAGTGGTCACTTTCCTTCATTACGGGACAATTTGGTGAGCAATTTCACTCACTTTTGATTAATTGAGGAGTCCTATAGTTACACAATGCTCTCCTTAAGCATTGAACTTGATCATTAATAACAAATAAATACAGGCTTTCATTTAGTAATTATTATATGCATTCATTCTGCAGTGTGAGGCGCCATTACTTCTATATAGTTGCTTTGCCTACAGAGTGTGTCCTCCTAAACGGAGGATTGAAAAAGACCAGTTGAACGCACCGATGACTGCATTATTCCCATTGTAACAGGTGCAAATGTTTCCGTTCACCTGTAGAAGCAGATGAGAGGAAACAAAAATAGCAGCTCCCATTGCAAAATCCTTGCATTCAATAGGCACTATTGTTATTTTTGTACACACATTTTGTCCTTTATCAAGTGTTGTTGTTTAGAAGACCATATTATACATATGGAAATACAGTAATCCCTTTAAAGGTTCTTGGTCCACTCTGCCTCTCTCAGACTCCCTTTTCACTATTTGGTTCCCAGTGTACCATTTGATCTCAGTGCCATCATGTCATACTTGGTATGATCTCAGTATGCCCTTGTCTCTCTCTGACCAATCTATTGTCAAAACCTAAGTATTACCTACTAAGGCCCTCATTCAATTGCGATTTGGCCAATTGAATAGGGGTCTAAATAAGCACATAACATATATTTTTTTAAATAAGTTTTTAGTTAGTGAAAACCTTGCTTTTGGATAGATGTTTACTAACTAAAAACATCTTTAAAAGAATATGTTATGTGCTTATTTAGACCCCTATTCAATTGGCCAAATTGCAATTGAATGAGGGCCTAAGTGTGCAAGGACATCTTCACCTGGACGTAAGAGTCGTTTTTCATGCTCTTACCACTACCTCTACCATGGGGGTCTTCACCTCATTGACAGAATGGTCTCACCTAATATGGATCTGAGGTAATTGAGAAAATGGCTGCTCAGGGACAACCTTTGGGATCTTATCAAGCAAGAGCAACATATCCATAAACTCATTGCTTCCCTTCAAGCATTGGAGAACTGGTTGGAGCATCGAGACTTGGTAATGCAACAAGATCTTGATCAACAAAAGTAAAGTCTTCTGATCAGACTACATCACTAGATCAAAAGATGAGAATATACAGTATAGTTACTATACACCAGACACTGATGACGTTATCTTTGGTTTGGCTGCTAAACAAGTCGTGACATCTTCTGTAGTGCACCCTCATCCTATGGAGCCCCGTATGTCATCAAAGGCAGGTGGTCAAAGAGTACAATGAAAGACAGTGACTCAAAAGATCTACAAAATAAGTCAGACACCACATTTCAAAAGGCTAACAGAACCTGAAGCCCTGAGGAACATCTGCAGTTGTGCTCCTCTAGAATTCCTCCAAATTAAAGAAAATTAAGACTAGCTAAATACTCTGTTCATATGGTGCTGAAGAAGGTGGCTTGCTGCTTTCTAGTAGCATGCAACCTTGGATAGAAGAGTGTGTCTGCTACTCATTAGAATCAAAGCCAGGAATACATGGATGAAGACATTTAACACATTTGAGGATTACTTTGATTATTTAGTGATGCCTTTCAGGCATGCACTCACATTTTTACAAGCCTTCGTCAATATTGTCTTTCTAGATATGCAGATTTAGTATTTGTTGAAGATATATTCATCTTCATCTACAGGTGATGATCTAGACAAAGTTCCAACTCTTCGTGACCCTATGGACCACAGTAGGCCAGGTTCATCTCAGTCACTGCCCCTCTGAGCTCCATCAAGTTCATGTTCATTGATTCAGTGACCTCATCTTTCCATCTCCGCCTCTGACGTAACTTTCTTCTTGTGCCTTCAATCTTTCCCAGCATCAGAGTATTTTCTA
The DNA here is from genome assembly GCA_027410445.1 of Discoglossus pictus. Classification (NCBI taxonomy): domain Eukaryota; kingdom Metazoa; phylum Chordata; class Amphibia; order Anura; family Alytidae; genus Discoglossus; species Discoglossus pictus. The sequence goes on along the minus strand of CM050169.1, from coordinate 129,789,841 downwards.
GGGAATGCTGCCGTCTCATAATATGGCCAAAACATTTGAGCTTCATCCTCATGATCATACCTTCTAGTGAACAGTTTGTCTTGATTTCCAGAAGTATTCATTTATTGAATCTTGTAGCAGTCCAAGGGACTCTAAGCAGTCTTCTCCAACACCACAATTCAAATTCATCAATTCTACGGCACTCAGATTTCTTTATGGTCCAGCTCTCACATCCATTTGTTACAACTGGGAATACCATAGTTTGAACTATGCAGACCTTTGATAGTTTAATATCTTTACTTTTTACTAGCTTGTCCAAGCTTGCCATAGCTTTACTCCCCCGAAGCAAACGTCTTTTAATTTCATGATTACAGTCACCATCTGCAGAGATCTTGGATCCAAGGAAAATAAAATCTGTCACTGCCTCTACCTCTTCCCCATCTATTTACCAGGAAGTGAGATTGCTGTTTGCCATGATCTTCATCTTTTTAACGTTGAGCAGCAGGTCAACTTTGCACTCTCTTATTTTACCCTCATCAATAAGTCCTTACACATGAAATATTCAGCGTATAAGTTGAATAAAGAAGGTGACAATATACAAGCTTGTTGCACTCCTTTTCCGATCTTGAACCATTCTGTTGTCCCATGTTCGGTTCTGACCGTGGCTTCTTGGTTGACATACAGATTCTTTAGGAGGAGGATTAGATGATCTGGTTCTCCCGTCTCTTTAAGGACATGCCACATTTTGTTGTGATCCACACAGTCAAGGGCTTTAGAATAGTCTATGAAGCAGAAGTAAATGATTTTTTGGAACTCTCTTGCTTTCTCTATTATCCAGTGGATATTGGCAATTTGATCTCTTGTGCCTCTTCCTCTGTGGAACCTGGCTTGCACATCTGGTAGCTCCTGGCCCATATATTGTTTGAGTCGAGCTTGTAGAATCTTAAGCGTTACCTTGCTGGCATGTGAAATTAGTGCAATTGTTTGATAATTGGAGCACTCTTTGGCACTGCCTTTTTTTGGGATTGGGATGTAGACTGACCTTTTCCAGTCTATTGGCCATTCTTGAGTTTTCCAAATGTGTTGGCTTAAGGCAAGCAACACTAACATCATCATCCTGTAGCATTTTGAATAGTTCAATTGGGATTCCATCACCTCATGCAGCCTTATTATCAGCAAGACATCCTAGGGCTCATCTCCCTCCTCTCTCCAAGATGTCTGGCTCCAGCTAATTGGTCAAACTACCAAGGTCATCACTGCTGTTAAGATCCTTCCTGTGTAGATCTTCAGTGTATTCCTGCCACCTCTTCTTTATCTTATCATCTTCTGTTAAGTGCCTACCATTTTTGTCTTTTATCACTCCCACTTTTGTATGAACGGTGCCTTTTAAGTTTCTCAATTTTCTTGAAGAGATCTCTTGATTTACCCATTCGGTTATCTTCTTCAATCTCTTTACAACGCTCATTGTAGAATGTCTCCTTGTCTCTTCTTGCTATCCTCTGGAATTCTGCATTCAGTTGGACAAATCTTTTCTTATCTCCACTACCTTTCGCTTTCCTTCTTTCCTGGGATACTTTCAAAGCCTCATCAGACAGCCAGTTTGACTTCTTACTTTTCTTTCTTTTAGGGATATTATTTGTTGCTGTTTCCTGGATAATGTTGCAAACTTTGGTCCAAAGTTCTTCAGGCATTCTATCTTCCATGTCTAGCTCCTTAAATCTAGTCTTTACTTCCACTGCATATTCACAAGCGATATTATTTATTTTGTATCTACTTGGCCTGATGGTTTTTCAGTTTAATTTTCAACTTTGCAATAAGAAGCTCATGGTCTGAGCCGCAGTCAGCTCCAGGTCTTATTTTTGCGGATTATATAGAGTTCCTCCATCTTTGGCTGCAAAAGTATATAGTCAATCTGATTTCTATGTTGTCCATGTGTAGAGTCGTCTCGGAGGCTGTTGAAAGAAGGTGTTTGCTACGACCAAAGAATTATCTTGACAGAATATATTATAATATATTATACTAATCTCTGACCTGCTTCATTCTGTACTCCAAGGCCAAATTTGCCAGTTATTCCAGGTGTCCTTTGGTTCCCTACTTTAGCATTGCAATCCCATATGATGATAGTAACATCTTTTCTTGGTGTTATACCTATGACGTGTTGAATGTCTTCGTGGAACTGGACAACTTCAGCCTCTTCAGCATCTGTGGTTGGAGCATAGACTTGGATCACTGTGATATTAAATGGCTTGCCTTGAATTCGAATTGAGATCATTCTGAAACTTATTTAAAATTTTAATTTATTTACATGACATTTATTTAAAATTTCTCTTACATAACTTATCTTTTTACTGCATTCACTAAAGAGTTTGTATTTGTGTCCAAATGGGGTGTGAAACGCTATTCCTTCATTTTCACTACTCAAAAAAATGGTGTTTCTACTATCCTGGCAAATCCTTGATTGCAGTCAGTTCTTTGAACTGAAGGTGGATGTCTTAGATGTATATGTTGGAGCAGTGTTCTCTCCATTATCTGCCATCTCAAGATGCCTTCACATCTATAACTCACTGTTCACTGAAATATACACTAGCTGAGTCCAGCTCGGAAATTGGTGTGAGGGAACAGGGTAACCTCTCCACCCTTGCACAGGTTCCTTTCAACACCTCACCATCTGGAGCAGACAGAAGACTTTAGTAGTCTTTCACCAGATCAAACAATGAAGTGAGGACCCCCATGGCAGAGGTAGTGGTAAGAGCATGAAAAAATCCTTTTACTTATGTCCAGGTGAAGATGTCATTGCACAGTTAGTAGGTAATACTTGGGTTTTGGCAATAGATTGGTCAAGGTTAGGGCTTGCTGAATTATATCAAGTATCAAATGGTGACCCTAAGATCAAATGGTACACTGGGAACCGAATAGTGAAAAGAGATGCAGGGGCACCAAGAACCTTTAAAGGGACCACTGTATTTCCATATGTACAATACGATCTTCTGAACAACACTTGCTGGACAATATGTGTGTAAGGCCCATAATTCTACCACTTATGTCCTTACCAAAAAGTCTCTTATTATTGAGCAGGGTACAAAATATATACAGTGGATATAAAAAGTCTACACACCCCTGTTAAATTGTCGGGTTTCTGTGCTGTAAACAAATGAGACCAAGATAAATCATTTCAGAACTTTTTCCACCTTTAATGTGACCTATAAACTGTGCAACTCAATTGAAAAACAAACTGAAATCTTTTAGGTAGAGGTAAGAAAAAATATAAAAATAAAATAATATGGTTGCAAAAGTATGCACACCCTTAAACTAATACTTTGTTGAAGCACCCTTTGATTTTATTACAGCGCTCAGTCTTTTTGGGTATGAGCCTATCAGCATGGCACATTTTGACTTGGCAAGATTTGCCCACTCTTCTTTGCAAAAACACTCCAAATCTGTCAGATTGCGAGGGCATCTCCTGTGCACAGCCCTCTTCAGATCACGCCACAGATTTTAAATCGGATTCTGGTCTGGGCTCTGGCTGGGCCATTCCAAAACTTTAATCTTCTTCTGGTGAAGCCATTCCTTTGTTGATTTGGATGTATGCTTTGGGTCGTTGTCATGCTGAAAGATGAAGTTCCTCTTCATGTTCAGCTTTCTAGCAGAAGCCTGAAGGTTTTGTGCCAAATTGACTGGTATTTGGAACTGTTCATAATTCCCTCAATCTTAACTAAGGCCCCAGTTCCAGCTGAAGAAGAACAGCCCCAAAGCATGATTCTGCCACCACCATGCTTCACTGTGGGTATGGTGTTCTTTTGGTGATGTGCAGTGTTGTTTTTGCACCAAACATATCTTTTGGAATTATGGCCAAAAAGTTAAACCTTGGTTTCATCAGACCATAGTACCTTTTCCTACATGCTTTTGGGAGACTTCAGATGTGTTTTTGCAAAAAGTAGCCTGGCTTGGATGTTTTTCTTCGTAAGAAAAGACTTTCATCTTGCCACTCTACCCCATAGCCCAGACATATGAAGAATACGGGAGATTGTTGTCACATGTACCACATAGCCAGTACTTGCCAGATATTCCTGCAGCTTCTTTAATGTTGCTGTAGGCCTCTTGGTAGCCTCCCAGACCAGTTTCGTAGCCTCCCAGACGAGTCTTCTCTTTTCATCAATTTTGGAGGGAGCTCCAGTTCTTGGTAATGTCACTGTTGTGCCATATTTTCTCCACTTGATGATGACTGTCTTCACTGTGTTCCATGGTATATCTAATGCCTTGGAAAATCTTTTGTACCCTTCTCCTGACTTATACATTTTAACAATGAGATCCCTCTGATGCTTTGGAAGCTCTCTGTGGACCATGGCTTTTGCTGTGGGATGCGACTAAGAACATTTCAGGAAAGAACAACTAGAGCAGCTGAACTCTATTTGGGGTTAATCAGAGGCACTTTAAATGATGGCAGGTGTATGCTGACTCCGATTTAACACGATTTGGAATGTGATTGCTTAATTCGGAACACAGCTACATCCCCAGTTATAAGAGGGTGTGCATACTTATGCAACCACATTATTTTTTTTATTTTTTTTTCTTCCCTCCACCTAAAAGATTTCAGTTTGTTTTTCAATTGAGTTGACAGTTTATAGGTCACACTAAAGGTGGAAACATTTCTGAAAATATTTATCTTTGCCTCATTTTTTTACAGCACAGAAACCTGACATTTTAACAGGGGTGTGTAGACTTTTTATATCCACTGTATAAGGGAAATACAAAGGTAATTTTAGACATTTTTTCAAAGGTACTAAACTATGGTGACATTTGTAATCAGTAGTTTGCAGATGAAATTACGATCACTAGTTCAGAAAGCAAGGTTATAATAACAGAGCGGTGGCTAAATATGTGACTGGTTAGTAATTGTTTGTTTGCATCTCTGGTCAAAAACACCTGTGCTCAAAAACATCTGGATACATACTTCTTTCTTTCTCTAACCTCTTCCTAGACCAGTCCGACCTTGGACCACTTGACGATAGACCTTCGTCTCTGGCTTTGCCACTATCTGAGGAAAATGGCAGTACAGTTGTCAGTTGTATTTCTCTGCAGATACTTCTTTCATCTGATGAGCTAGTTAATGTCTTTATTAGATACATATTTTTCCTTCACAAAGTACATACTGAGATTGTCTCCAAATAAAGTGTTAATGCTTGTAGTACAATTTGTTGGAACATTTTATACTTATCTAGGCAGAGACATGAAATTATCCTCACTCTATCTCCTTGACACAAATAAGGCTTCTGAAAGAGCCAACCAGGTGGTGAAACAATATCTTTGGTCCTAAAGAGCACAAGATAATTGGACTTCTCAATTGCCTTTTGCCAAGATATAACCCACCATCCTTCCTCACATCCTTCACCATGAGTGCCTGCTGCCAATGTAAAGGTACATCGCCTCCAAAAGTAATGGCTTGCATATGCAAACATCTAAATAAGGTCAGTGAAGCTATAGAAAAAAACATGTGGGTAGGCAAGAATCATTAGACTTGCCCTATAAATCAAACTACCTTGTCTGCCTGCCTTCCACACAAAAAAATATTCCTCTGTCAACCTTACCTTAAACTTGTTGCAAAAATACTTGTGCAACTGCTTACTTTTCCTTTTGATTTTTGTTGACCATTTTCTATTCACATCAATCCAGGCTTTCACCAGTCACCTCAAGATTTGGATAGAAAATACATATTCTGTTTGGACCCTTCCTCCGCTGGCAGTTCAAGTGCAAGGATAAACAAAAATGTAAAGGTCAACAGACTCTGGCTCAAGGCTGGTGTTTAGTCACCTGCAGTATTTTGTCTATTGAGACAGTTATGGAAACACATTGGATGCATCTACGTGCTCCTGACATTCACTGTCCTCTCATTGCTGCATACCTAACCAGTCTGTCCTGAGAGCAGACCTAGAGGTAATGCCAGGGCTTTGGGTGCATGAAGTGCTAGAGAGACTATTAGTTGTATTGCTTTCTATAGTATAGTTAATTAAAGGGGTTTTACTAGATATATAATATTTACTTTTATGTACGTTATTTTATTAAGACTTGTCTATATCTGAGGGTGTTGTATCTTTGTGATATCCTGACTGTAGATTGATATAAAGGTTTTTTGACCCACTTTGTGACTTCTGCCAGTCTGATCTCTAACTTGTTTTGGATGTTCATTTCTGCTGCCAGCCCATGTCCTTCTGCAACTGATGTTACCTTGATAACGGCTCCAGCCCCTGACATTTGGACCAGATGTTGATTCTCCTATTGTTCATGGGTCTGGGCCTTGGTGCTGTAACCTTGGACTGTTACCCTATGGTTTTTGAAGCTATCCTAGGTTCTTGGTATTCTCCATTTGTTCTTGATGCCAGAATTAGTTTATTGCAGTCACATTTACTTTTTTGGGGGTTTGCATGAACTATTTGTTAATGGTATCACTTTTTATTTCTGGGAATCACCATGGAGTTCTCAGTTTCAATGTTTGGTGTCCAGAGGATAGGGGAGGGTCTGCCCAGGAGGCTGACCTAGAATATATACTTGATCAAGATAGATAAAGACTCGTATCAAGATAGCCTCCTAGGCAAATCTGCTCCCACCACTGATATCCTAATAGGGTTGGAGAGAAGCAGATCTATCTTTACCTGCAATGCTGAAGAACAAATACTGATTTTACTAGTAAACCATTATTACATTTAAAAATAAAACCATATTGTATGATTACTACAGTAGACCTTTAATTTCTAGCATATTTAGGACCACAGACTTGTCCCTTTAAGTTAAATAAACAAGAGAAGAGAAAAAGAACACCTAAATATCCAAACCGGTTTAGCCTTCTAAGGTAAGGTAGGGTAGTAATTAATTAATTATGATCCAAACATTTTTATCTGGATAAGTAACATTTTTCAATTTGTTCAATACATATACATGTGTGTCCCTTTAAATGCCACTGTTCCGTTCTTGGTGCTTATGTTGGTTCATTGTCTCCTTTTGACTCCCGTCACTTGTTGATTAGTTGTCTGTGTCGCCCTCTGATTTTGATTGTTCTTGGTGTTAATTTTTGGCTATTGGTGGATTTAGTTCTTTTAGTGTTACCATTTGATATCAACTATGGGCTCATGGTGATAATGTCTTAGAGTTATCCTTTGATTATTGGTACTGCCCCTTGGTTCCTGATGTCACCCTTTGTTCCTGGTGTGATCTGTCCACTTAAAACACCACTGAAGTCATATTTATAATACTCTGCTATGAAGAACTTCTCTTGATAATGTTTTTAGAAAATTTTAGAAAAATATATAAAGTTATTGATTTTTAATGATTATATTACATTTTATTTTAAAGGGACGCTTTAGGCAAAATCTTTTTGTTTTATATAGTTGTTTTATTAATGTAATTGTTATATTAATTCAGACTTACTTTAAAGAAGTCCCTGAGTACCAGATTCTCAGCTTCTGGAACCTCCCTCTTTCTTACTGTTTTCTCTCATGTAGGGTGCCATGTTTGCAGCTTTGACTTAAAGCCACATCCACAGGGGAGTGGCTTCACAATATCAGAATCTTGTGATGCACAGCATGTCACTGTATGCCTGCAGCACAACAGTATGATTCACTGGTAGTGTGAAGCCCATCCTTGAAAGATGGAGCTGTACATGAGAGCGAACAAAAAGACGGGAGCCAAAAGGTCAGAAACAGTTACTTAGAAGTAAGTAACATATATGTTTTACAACACACTAACATTAATGAGTATAAAAAAAAGTTGGTTCCTCTTTTGAAAAAAAATGTGTATACATAGAGCAAGTCATTTTTCTCTACATTAAATCATTCCTATTATTTGTGTGGCTCCTGTATGCTAATATGAGGCTCAATATTCTAATATTGCAGATCAGAGTTCATGGTAAGGATCTGAAAGCAGTTGTAACCCCATGATCGCATTTAGGGACATTGTTCTTGCTACCACAGAGAAAGATAAACACATGAAATTCTAGTTCACACAATCCTGAACATCACACATGAATGTGCAGCTCACACAATCCTGAATATCTTAGGAATGGTTCACTTTAGAAAAAAGAGAATTTTCTCATGCTCTTTAAGAATAATAAAAGGAAATAACATTTTAATTTTGGGGTTACAGAGTACCTTAATCTCCTAGTTAAAATATTTATAATAAAAAAATATTGCCTAGAGTCCTTTAAATGGCTGCAGACATGTGTCCATTGTACCTAACAGGATTACACGCCTTTAAAAAAACTGAAGGAACCTTAGATTAACATAACATTTCTATTTAGTTCTGTTGAGAGGCTGCTACTATGAAATACCACAATATAACAGGTCCTAATAGCAGAGTTGCAATCCAAACTTGAACTTCCCATGACAAATTTAGAATTGTCTCTGCAAATGCTTTATGCTCATGCTACATACAGTACTTCTCAAACATGTAATGTTTTTCCTGAACTACAGTGGTCCTTTAAAGAGCCATAGGAGAGGTGCAACTTATGGTAGCATAGTAAAGGAATCCCATTGACATACATATTTAAGATAATGGGAATTTGACTGGGCTAGTAATAGGATGGGAAGTTTTAGTTGTCTTCCAATTGGTTATGTAAGGGGTTGATGTTAAAGGGGGAGGGATGTTAGGTAGCAGCTTTATTTAAAAGTTCTCTTTCCTTAACTCAGTAGGTTTTAGCACCTTCACATCTCCCCTTCCTTATTCTACCCTGGTACAGCAGTTATACCTCCTTGGATCATCGGTACAATATCCAGTATGGTGGCCTTGTCAAAGCTGGTTGGCGGAGGGTGCTTGCCTACAGTGAGGTGTGGGGATCAAGTTTTGCTCATGAAGTATTGGTACTCTTGGGGCATGGGGTCCCTTTGAGTTGAGTTTAAGGGTGGGCAAGCACCTCTCGTTATTTGTTCTTATAACCTGTTAAGTAATTTAAGTGTGTATTTATTGTTACTTATTACTGTTTGATAATCCGTATTTACTATGCCACGGTCAAGCATCAATAGAAAATATAAATATTTGCCATTGGAAGTTATATTTAAAATATGTCATTTATTAATAGAGAAAGCAGCTAGAATTATTACATTATGAATGTCACTCAGCTGCAGAGAACTGGTCTTATTATCAGTAGGCCATGACTCCCTGGATTAATGTCATTTTTAATAACTTCCAATTATAAATATTCTTATCTGTTTACCTCTGCTGTGTCCTTTCAAGCTTCACCCTTTCTGTGTCCTATTGGCCCTATTTTAGTATTTTGTTTCTCCTGCCACATATTGGTTCTCATTGTCACCCTATGGTTTACCAGCCCACTTCTGATTGGACACTACACAACCTGATGGAGTATTCCAGTTTATTACAACAGTACATTGTGCAGAATATGTATATGGTGCTGGAGGAGTCCACTTTATACCAATTTTTTCCAACTCCAGTCCTTAAAGGCAGGACCCAGGACCCAGATTATCATGATCTTCCCGTATCAGCACAAATTAGTAAATCAAATGTATTGAGCAACCAACCTGTACCCAAATAATGTTGAAAATCCTGCTTATATTGCCCTTAAGGATTGGAGTTAGACAAACCTACTCTATGCATTCATACATATATATTTATTTACAGTATTTTCCTATACCTCCATATACTCAGGGTGACTTATAGTTAAACCCATCCACTGGAGCAGAGAACCGATGTCTTCTTCCATTACAATATGGGCTAAGACTCAGCACATGGGATACAGCAATATTGTGGAACACTGAAAACAGAGGGAGATAACACGTGGGAGATACAGCAGAACAGAGGAAGTCACTCTCCTGGCCTGAGGATGCTTCCTCTCAAGTAGAAAGGGACCGCTTTCATTCTTTGGATGTATGTGGATCTCCTGTCTGTGAAAGAAAACAATGTATATTAATATATATATATTTGTTTTATTTGCACTATAGTTGTCATCTACATGTCCAGCACCAACCTACTTGCATTCCTGTCCTCCAGCTACCTGCTCTGTCTCTTCTCACCATTGCTACCCCCAACCTTGACTCATGCCTATCCCAGAACCCTTCAACCATTGCTCCATCCTCTGTGGCCTCGACTCACTCTCATTCCCTCCCTGCCTAATTCAATCCGTTCTACCAACCCCTCTCCCTGACTGACCCTAGCCCTTCTACTATTGTCCTCCTTACCTCTACTCACCACCAACCACTTTCTTGCCTGACCCCAGCTCTTCTTCTATTGCCTCCTGACTTCCACTCAACAAAAACCTCTTTCCTTGCCTGACTCCAACCCTTCTACCATTGCACCTCCTGACTTCTACTTACCACAACCACTCTCCCTGCCTGACCCCAGTCCTTCTATTATTGTCCTCCTTACCGCTACTCACCACCAACTATATTCTCACCTAACCCCAGCTCTTCTACCATTGCCCCCTGACCTCCACTCACCAAAAACCTCTTACCCTGCCTGACACCAACCCTTCTACCATTGCCTCCTGACCTCCACT